>CM042969.1:16030000-16588571 GCA_023678885.1 Pogostemon cablin | reverse complement strand
AGGACTTGTGATCAAGAATCCCTCTTGACCTACAAAACTCTCAAAATAGATAATACTGGAGTTTTCACTCCATGAACAAAACAAAGCACGGAAAAAATCATCTTAACAATCACTGCTCCCAATGAACCTCGCACAATCTAATTCTCCTCAAGTCGTCTTCTACTCTTTGAACTTTCCAATAAATAAGCTTGTTTATTCAGCTCTGAAATCTCTTCCAAAAATAATCACCTTAATTCTGCTCGCAATCTTTCCTTAATAAAGCATCTTAAATCAATCGAATTTGTGATCCTTCAATTACTGATTTAGTCATTGAATATAATTTATCTTCTTTCCTTGTGGGACTCAATCACTATCCTTCAATTATTCAAATCTGCAACACAAGAAACAAACACAACACGTTTTTCACAACATATGCTCATGACATAATATTTAAACTCAACAAACTCCCCCTTATCATGAGCTATATTTAATTAGAAGACAAAATCAAGCATGCAAAAATAATAATCAATCATAACTCCTGAAGTTAGTTCAAAAAGAAGGATAGGAAGTTTACCGAAACAAACAGAAATTAAACGAAAGTTCAGAGAATTCAGAGTAGAGTAGAGTTCAGAGTTGTTCAGAGTAGTAGAGTAGAGTTCAGAGTTTAACAAGACAAAATAAGCAGGGACATATCCCTTTTTCAACTAGTAAAGGAATCATCAGCATCAGCTTCCCCATCACCATCATCATCATCTTCTTCTTCTTTGACCATCTTTAGTTTTCTCCCAGCACCACCACTAGTAGTCTTCTGCTTCTCTCCCTTAGCTCTTGCAAGGCCTCCATCAACTCATCCAACCTGGCATTCTGTTTATCAAGGGTAACCTGAACCGCAAGGATATCCGTCTTCATTTGATCCACCAAATGAGAGATAGACTCAAGAGTGGAGATGTGGCAGACTCAACCTTCTCTTTCAGAGTGGCAACCTGAAGAGATACCTTCAATTCACTAAGCATTTTCTCAAGGGAATCCTCACCATCCATAAACCTGACAACCGCTTCAGTTAAAAGATTCCAGATAGTACATGGAAACGGAATAAGCCTGGTTTCATCAAATTTTCCAGCAAAACCCATAATAACATCAAAAACAATCTGTCCTTAGGTTAAATTTCCTTTGGTAACAATAGCATGAATGAACCTAGCTTGAGAGACTGTTAGATGAGACTTATTTTTAGATGGAGTCCAGTTTCGAATAGCAATTTTATGAAGAAGATTAAAAGAAGATCCCAAGTCTGAAGGAGATAATTAACCAGCAGATGGACAAACAGTTAATTTTCCAGAGGTAATGACATCACACACAGTATTCAAGGAAGGAACCAATAGCAAATCAGACAGAGACTCAGGAACACCCATAACCCTAGAAATTTCAAAAGGAGAAAACTTGCACACTCTATATTGACAAAACATAGTTTGAAAACGAGGAGAATTACTATCACCAACATCAGGAGTAAGATTCAAATAAAACTCCCTGACAATTTTAGCACAGAATGGCTTAAGTCCAGACATCTTTCCTAGAAGACCAGCAGACTCAAGTAATGGTAGAATTCCAAACCTTTTAAAATCCGATACACATATATTTTGTTCAGAATGAAATTCCATATCAGCAAAAGTGACATACCGAGCAGACACCATGGATGAGTAAAATTCCTTGGATTGGGCATTACCAACATCGATTGCCTCAAGGGATCATCAGAATGAGGTAAACAGGGGACAGCAGGCAGGGACATAAGAGCGCTTGAAGAAGGGTTTTTCTTTCTGGCAGAATGGCGTGGCTTGTCAACAGCATTCTTATCTACTTCAATGATTTCACGGCGTGAAGGAGAGGAGGGTTCTGGAGTAGCAGAAGAAGTGGCTGTGGCCATAGGGGAACCCAAGCACTCACGCTTGCAGCCAGAACCAGGGCGGCGAAGGGCAGTTTGCTTCTGTCTAACCATGGAGAAAGAGAGAGAGAGAGATGGCTTAGGGTTTCTTTGGAGAGAATGAAATGACATTCAACAATCACTCGATCAGAATAAAAAACATGAAAGGGTTGCCTTTTCATATCCCACGAATCCGAGAATTACTGAAAGATATTTTCAAAACAAAAATGGGGGATGGGGGGGGGGGGGGGGAGGGGGGAGGGGGAAATGACTAAGTGAGGAAAGAAATCAATTTAGTCCAATGTAAGTATCCAAGTTTGAAAAGAACATCAATCACTTCTCAAAATAAAATTTTTTAAATTCTCTTTTTATTTATTTATTTTGTGTTTAAAAAAACAAATTACATCTGCACCTTATAACATCTGGAACAAATATCCTTTAAAGTGGATTCTAATTTGTTCATATATGTATGATGTCTCAGGAACATAGGATTTTTTCAGGCAGCCTTTTTACAAGAGAGAAACCCTTAAATGCAGTGGCTTACTCCTCACTTTTCATTTTCTATGTATGTAGCCCTTTTCAATGAAGATGGCTTTCACAATACATCATTTCAAGTAGGTAGCCATAAACTTCATGGGTAATAGACGTTCAAAACAAACAATAATAGTTAATTAAGGACCACAAAAATATCTTATATGCAAATGCCTAATCCTAGATGCAAAAGGATTTATATAGAACAGATTCTCTGGGATTTTCTAAGGGATATAAATTTTTTAGTATCAAGGCCTTTTGTGATAATATCTGCCAGTTGTTTTTCAGTAGAAATGTGTTCTATGTCAAGTGTTCATTCCTCTACCAATTCTATAATAAAGTGAAAGCGAATATCAATATGCTTGGTTCTTTGATGAAGGGCAGGATTTTTTTAGATGTTAATGACACTGGTGTTGTCACAAAGAAGGTAAATTTTATTGGGCTTCAATTGGTAATCAACTAGCATCTTTTCAAGCCAAGTTAGTTCAGAAGTACAACTACCTGCAGCGATGTATTCTGCTTCAGCCATGGACAGAGAGATACAATTTTGTCTGCGGCTGAACTAAGACACAAGGTTACTACAAACAAAGAAACACCTTCCAGAAGTGCTCTTACGGTCATCGGTGTCCCCTGCCCAATCCGCATCACAGAACCCCAGAACATTAGCATTGGTATCTGTTGAATACCATAGTTCATATTCTAATGTTCTTGCAACATATTTTATGATTCTCTTTTACAACTTTCAAATGAGACTCTTTTGGAGAACTTTGGTACCTGGCACACAAACAAATACTAAAGGATATGTCAGGTTGACTGGCAATTAAATAGAGAAGACTACCAACCATGCTCCTGTATAAGGTTTCATCAACAGGTGTTCCTTCACGATCTTGAGATAAGGATTCTCTAGAGCTAAGAGGAACTTTTGAATGTTTGGAATTTTCCAATCCAAATTTTTTCACAAGGTTTTTAGCATATTTAGATTGATGAATAAACATGAATAAACATACCTTCTTTGGATTGACTTACTTGTAATCGAGAAAGTATGACAGTTCACCTACCATGCTCATTTCAAATTCAGATGTCATGAGATTGATAAATTCTTTGACCCTTTTCTCAGAGGTGTATCCAAAGACTATATCATCTACATAGATCTGTACTATCATGATTTCTTTGCTGCTTTTCTGAAGAAACAATGTTCTATCAGCTCCACCGCAAACATAACACTTAGTAATAAGGAACACTGTAAGTCGTTCATACCAAGCTCTTGGTGCTTGTTTCAAATCATAAAGAGCCTTTTTCAGTTTGAACACATGGTCTGGAAACTCAGGATCAATGAACCCTTTTGGTTGTGAAACATAGGCAGTCTCCTTGAGAATGCCATTTAAAAAGGCACTTTTCACATCCATCTGATAAACAGTGAAACCAAGGTGACAAGCAACCGCTAGAAGTAATCTTACATATTCAATTCTTGCTACTGGAACAAAGGTCTCATCAAAGTCAATCCCCTCTACTTGAGTGTATCATTGAGCAACTAGGCTGGCCTTGTTTCTGATGATGTTTCCATGCTCATCTGTCTTATTCTTGAAGATCCATTTTGTACCAATAACATTGTGGTCTTCTGGTCTTGGTAAAAGTTCCCAGACATCATTTCGAGCAAATTGCTCCAGTTCTTCTTCCATGGCCAATATCCAGTTTGGATCATTTAATGCTTCCTTCACATTTTTGGGTTCTTGTTTTGAAACAAAGCATGAAAATAAGGAGACATTGATCATCTTCCAATAGTCTTTTCTAGGAGCATTTCTGGTGCTAACTCTTGACCGAGGATCACCAATAATTAGTTTCGAAGGATGATCTTTCTGGATCTTCAATGGTGGATCTCTTGTTCTGGGACTTGAGTCACTCCCATCTTCTTCTTCTAACTCTACAGATTGTAGAGTTTGTTTATCTTCTCTGTATGCCTGATTGTTTATTGAATAACCCAAGAAGCATCCTATCATGCTTTTACTATCCAGTTTCTCACGTCCTTCTCTATTATTTAAAACATAACACTAGCATCTAAAAACATGAAGATGTTTTAAGTTAAGAGTTTACCTTTCCAGAGCTGATATGGTATCTTACCTAATCCATGCCGCACATGAACTCGATTACCAAGATAGCAGGTAGTATTCATAGCTTCTGCCCATCATTTTAAAGCTATTCCTTTTGAGATAAGCATTACTCTGGTCATTTCTTGAAGAGTCCTATTTTCTCTTTCAACAACAGCATTTTGTTAAGGGGTCTTCGGGGAAGAATATTCACGAAATATTCCTTTTGAGTCACAAAATCATGAAATGACTGATTCTCAAATTCTCTTCCACGATCTGATATGATTCTTTTTAATGAAATACCTGTTTCTTTTTTGATCTATAAACACAGTTTCTCAAAAGCATCAAAAGCATTAGACTTTCTTTTAGAAACTTTACCCAAGTATACCTAGAGTAATCATCAACACAAACAAATACATATTTCTTACCACTGACACTTGTTGTTTGAAGAGGTCCCATTAGATCCATATGAAGCAATTCCAAGATGTGAACCGTATGAATATCAATACTAGATGAATGAGACTTTCTTACCTGTTTGATGAGTTTGTAAGGTTCACAAACGTGCTAATCTTTTAATTTAAAGTCATGCATACCTCTGACAAGTTTCTTTTGAGAGAGGGAAACAAGATTACCGACAGCTAAGTGTCCTATCTTTTGATGCCACATTTCCAAGTCGATGTCCTTGCTTTGTAGATCTTTGATGTCACCAAGTTGATAGCAGTTATCTGATGACCTAGTACCTATGAGAACACAATTATCATTTTGATCAAAAATTGAACAAATTTTTTTGTAAACCTGGCATAGAGATTTTGATCACACAGTTGACTGATACTAATCAAGTTGGGCTTTATTTCTTCGACAAGTAGAACCCCCTCTAGTTCAGGAAGTCCTGGAACATCCAGTGTACCAATTCCTAGAACCTTGTTACTTTTGTCATCACCAAAGGTGACGTTGCTTCCTTTCACTGGCTTGATGTCCTTTAGAAATGATCTAATTCCAGTCATGTGTCATGAGCAACCACTGTCAAAGTACCAGTTATTATAATTCTCGATATGTAATCTTAAATGAGAGGACAAACATACTGAATTTTTAAACACTGGTATTACAAACTGATTCCAACTCACAACTTTTCAGTAGTAGCAATATCATACTACATCTTGTAGCACTTAGGTCTAATGTGACCTTTTATGTTGTAATAATGACAGACTGGAGATGTTTTATGAATAAGACTGGATTTAGGGAAGCTCCCATAAGAGGACGGAACCCAGGTCATCTTACTACTTGGATCAAATTTGGACAAGGTTCTTTAAGGAAGAATAGGAACACGTGGTTGAGTATCAGAAGGAAGTGTTTCATTAGGGTGAGCAATCTTGTTTGGCTTATGCTCCTTGTTTGGCACAAAAGTCTGAAAATTGTTCATAGCATGAAGAAAAACTATTTTCTTACCCAAATCTTCTTCAGACTCATATCCAATGCCCTTTTTTCCATATCCATTACTTGCTCTAAAGACTTCATCTAACTTGGCTTTACCAGTATTCAAGCGATGAATGGATTGATTTAATCTTTCCAATTCAATTCGATCTTTCTCTATCTTTTCATCTTTCCTTTTTATACAAGCCATCATTAGTTGATGCTGCTTCATTGTTTTCTCTAGACGATCTTTGAGAGTTCTGATTTTGGAGTTTCTATCCTGCAAAGTGATAGACATCTCCATTTTAAGGGATTCTATGATTCCAAGATAGTACTCAACAGATTGACTTTCAAGTTTACTTTTATATGGAGCTGAGTCCAAAAGAACCTGAGAAGCAAGTAACTTATCCTCAGAGATTTTCAGCTCCTTCTTTAGGAGGGAAACTTGATCTTCCAATTTTTTTGTTATTCTGACAGCTTCAGAAAACTTATCAATCATTAGTTAGTACATTAAGCACATAACCTCCGCTGAAGGAGAACTTCATTCTCAGAATCATTAGAACAATCTGTAAGACTATTGTTGAGAGTGAAATTTCACGTAATTTAGGTCTCACATTACACCGTTTTTGATAGAATGTGGCCATGATTTTGGGTAGAATTGAGTGATTTTCATATCTTGCATAATTAAGATGCTACTAAGGTGTTTTGTTGAGTTTTGAAGGGTAAAACAGGATCAAAAGTTAAAAGTTGGAATGAAGAGTGAAAGTGTGAAGGAATGGTGAAAAAGACACGTCCACTTGAATAATTTTTCTGTGTTCGTGTAAAAGTCCAAATTGACCATGTGATATATTTTTGGAAAGCCACAGAAGAGAGGATCGTTTTGGCGTAAAAATCACTCAAATTGGAGTCCGTATGAGGAAGTTATGTTCGAAACGGTGAGACTGCGCAGCTGCCAACGGGAATTTCCGAAAATTTCCGAAAATTAGCCAATTTTAGCTATTTCTTAGAGCACAATTCTTTCCTTATCTCATTCCCTTTCTTTGAGCACAATTCTTTCCTTATCTCATTACCTTTCTTTGAGCACAATTCTTTTCCTTATCTCATTCCCTTCTCACACCTATATATATCTCACATCATTATTCATAAGAGACACCACTGACATGTTCGCGTATAATTGCGCACCTCAACTAAAATCCCCAAGTGTAGAGATGTCAGTTGCATTGGCAAGTACCCAAGTTAAATTATCGAACCCAAGGGACGGTCAACTATCTATTTTACTTTAAATCACCATTCAATTAGAATGAATGTAACCGATTTTCAAGATTTGATTAATTATTAACTAAAGAATTGAAATTACATAAAAATAAAATAAATAAAAGCAAGGAGTGAAAGGAATATTCAAGATTGAATCAAGAGAGAAATAATAGTTCTAAGGCATCAAGTGTTGTGCAGTTGATTTGGTCCCCTAGACGTCTTATTGTTCATTCATGCTATTGTATGAAAATACATCACACAAGATGATGCTGCGTGAACAGTTATGAGCCCCCTGACTAGATACTAATAAGGCGGATTTCATAAACCCCCGGCAGGCCAACCCGACTAACATATATTCTCCGAAAGAAATACTCACGCTTATTCACTTCCTACTTGATTTTCCTAATTGCATTGTTCCACTAGGATAATCAAGCATCTTGTTTACCAGCCCTTATGATTATCGTGTTCACGGGCAAACTACCATAATCCCCAGCAAATAGACAATATTAATAATGCGTGCACTCTTGGTAGCACAATATACCACGCATCACGGGCAATGTCAATGGCATATTTACACACATATTAACAAGGTCTTATAGGATCGAATAAACAAGAATATGAATAGCAATGAATTCAACAATATTAATCTAGGTTTTCAAATCAACTACATTATTCTTTCAAACCTTAAATCTTGTAAAATATTTAGCTCATGAATAAAACATCCATAGCTAAGCAATTCAAAACACAAATCAACAAGAAAAGATGAAAGAAAGAATACAACACCCTAGTGTCACGTGGCTTGCGTTCTTCTCCTTCTTTCCCGTTGGATTGCTCCCTTGATCGCACTTGAACTCTCCTCCTCTCCTTGGTGTTGTGCAGCTCACATCATCATTCACGTTGCAAGCTTGCTACCCTTGAAAAGGGCAGCAAGCTTGCTGCAATGGCAGCCCTTTGTGGTGTGTTGGAGTGTGTTGTGTGTGTGTTGTGGTTTGAGGGAGTGTGTGGCTGTTGTGCAGCTGTGGTTTGGTGTGTGATTTCTCTGCTCATCTTCCTCTTGTTGATGCAGCTGTATTTATAGGTGTGGAAGGAGACACAACATCACATGCCTCCATCCTTTGATCATGGTTGCCCATGTTGCATCACATGCTCTCACTTATCTTTGTTGGCTGCTCTTTCATCTCCACATGCATTTGTTCTTGCATTATTCTTGCTGTCCATCACGTTTGCAGCTCCATTGTTGCTGTCCATGTTGCTCCACATCATCCCACTTCTCTTTGTTGGCTTCTATCCATGTGCTCCTCTTCTTTTGGTGTTGGATTTGCAGCTTATTGTGCTGTCTTTGCAGCTCATATTGTTGTCATTCTTTTGTCTTCTTTTCCTTTGTGTGTTGGTTGCTTCATGTGCTCCATGTTCATAGTGTATTATTATCACTTTAACCCATGTGTGCACTTACTTTCTTGTGTGTCCAGGCTGGATGACATGTGAAGAGGTCGAATGAAGCATCCCCAAGTCGAATGCTCGTCAAACAGCCTATATTTCTGCCAAATCAAGCTCATTCGACCTTCATTCGACCAGCCTCTCTGGTCGAATGAATACCATCGTGGTCGAATGAAGGTTCTGTAAGTCGTCTGCTGCCACATTCGACCTCTATTCGACTTGAGCTCTAAGTCGAATGAGGCTGCTGGATGTTTTTGTGTGTGTATTCGACCTTCATTCGAGCTCGTGTCTTGGTCGAATGGAAGTGCTTCATGTCGAATGAGCCGTGCTGTTGTCGAATGGCATTGTTGACCCTCCATTCGACCTCCATTCGACAACCAGTCGTGGTCGAATTGATGATGTTGAAGTCGAATGGCAATGTTAGAGGTTGAATGCAGCTGCTCAAGGTCGAATGCACCTTGCACCCCTTCATTGTTTCATGTATAACTTCTTCATCCGAGTTCCAAATTCAATAATTCTTACGCTCACGCGATCCTCTCTTCTTGGGCTTTCAATCAATATAAAGATCATTCATAGAAACCAAGAATTGAGTGTGCAATAAGCTACAGAATATAGCCATCAGTTCTGTTCGGCACCTCTCGCGCGTCGTCACCATTTTGCTCATAACTTCTTCGTTTGGAACTCGATTTGGGTGTTCTTTGCGCCAAAACGACCCTCTCTCCAGTGGCTTTCTAACTACGTATCACACTAATAGTTTGGATCTCGACAACAACACAGAAAAATTATGAAATTTGGACGTGCGTTTTTTATCATCCTTGCACAATTTGCACCTTTTTTCCAACCTTGCATTTTTTATCCTTTTTTTACCTAAAACACAATAAAAACCTCAAGTGCACCTTTATCTCACATATATGAAATATAAGATAGTTGTGCTAATATATATCAATAATTCTCATCAAAAAGGCGTTAAATCGGACGCTTAAACACGCTAATTTTCACACTCATCAAACCCCCAAACTTACCTGTTGCTCGTCCCGAGTCAACAAAATAAAAATAAAGAGTGAGAGAGTAAGAAAATTAGCTGGAAAACAAGGATTATGACAAATGTTCATTCAAAATACAATTGTCCTCAACTTAGGTCATGCAACTCTCATTACATGCAATAATCAATTCAAGTATACAAGTTAAGACAATCACCACCAATTCCAATGCTCCATTAATATATTCTCACGGAAAGTATATCACTCAAGTGTAAAATATGTACACTTATGGGTAAGGTGTTTACGCTCAAATTCAATTCAAGTGCATGCGTAACCATAAGCTTGCCAAAAATCTCAAACTTTTTACAACTAAAAGTATGGTTCGATAATGAGATCAAGAAGGACTTTCTTTTGGATATAACGTTGGCTCTTTGGTTTAGGAAGGAAATATATAGATAATGTGACTCAAATAGATGAGAACTAAGGCTGATTGATCACTTCAACTTTCATTCTCTTTTTCTTTTAAATGCAGACGATTTTCATTCCTTCTCCACCTTCAAGCACAACTATTTTTCTTCT
Organism: Pogostemon cablin; assembly: GCA_023678885.1. NCBI lineage: Eukaryota > Viridiplantae > Streptophyta > Magnoliopsida > Lamiales > Lamiaceae > Pogostemon > Pogostemon cablin. Next base: position 16,578,402 of record CM042969.1, on the reverse strand, counting down.
TCTTTTGAGGTACCAGTTTTGGGCACTACCTCGCGCATTCTCTATAGGGTACTAGATTTAAGCACTACCCCAGGGTGTTTGATTAAATGGAGTACTAGATTTAAGCACTACTCCATTATTCTCCTTATATGCATTTTCAAGCTGAATCACTATTTAAACACAAATTCATCCTTTCCCAAATTGTTATCAAACTCCATCAACATACTTTGAAAAGCCATTATCTTCTAGACGGATAAAATATCAGATGCTCAAAGTGGTTATTTCTCGTAGGCTGCCAAAGAATGAGGTTTTTAAGCTCAATAGAGCTAACTACGGATGAACAATCATATGGTAAGGAATTATTTGGCCAAGTGACTCATAATTCAAGGATGGCCTTAAATCATCTCCCATTATCTATCACAACATGTAGTTTTAAGTAAGACAAGAGGCAAGTTCTGGAATACACACACAAGAACGATACTCACCAGAAAGAAATATCATGTGTTTATATAACATGAATAAGGCTCAAAATCTCACATGTGTTTTTAACAATTAACAGAGCATTATCCAGGGTAAGCAATATCCCACAAGTATATAGAACTTCATATCACAATATAATTTAAGTACATTTCCTTCGTTAATTTCAAGAGTATATGAATTTCAAAGACAATTTAAACAGTATAAGCTCACATGGATCACCACCATAGACACAATCCATTAAAATTCAATTAAATTCAAGTGTTTTAGAAAGATCCAACAATCATATTTAAGAACTCAAAAATAACCACACTAAGCTAGGAAAAACACACAATAAAAATAAATAAACGACACACACCTGGACAATCACAAAAAAATCGACCTCTCAATATAATTAAATTAATCAAAAATATCGAAAAATCGCAAAAAATTAATCATCCAAGCATACAACACTATGAAGCAATTTTACTTTGGTGTACCAAGATGCAGGTATACACGTATCCCCCCAAACTTAGCTCAAACGAAGTTAGAGCATAAGTTTGTAAAGGAGTGTATACCCTAGTTGAGCAACACCTAATAAAATTACTACATAAACTCAATAAAGCAATTAAAACGGGAGGGTAAGCCCCCAACAGGCGCTCATGTTTAACGTCGGAGAGTCACGACAGATATTCTAATTAAATTAGCAATAAAAGAAAAATAAATAATTAAGCCGTCCCCGGCAACGGCGCCATTGACTTGTTCGCGTATAATTGCGCACCTCAACTAAAATCCCCAAGTGTAGAGATGTCAGTTGCATTGGCAAGTACCCAAGTTAAATTATCGAACCCAAGGGACGGTCAACTATCTATTTTACTTTAAATCACCATTCAATTAGAATGAATGTAACCGATTTTCAAGATTTGATTAATTATTAACTAAAGAATTGAAATTACATAAAAATAAAATAAATAAAAGCAAGGAGTGAAAGGAATATTCAAGATTGAATCAAGAGAGAAATAATAGTTCTAAGGCATCAAGTGTTGTGCAGTTGATTTGGTCCCCTAGACGTCTTATTGTTCATTCATGCTATTGTATGGAAATACATCACACAAGATGATGCGTGAACAGTTATGAGCCCCCTGACTATATACTAATAAGGCGGATTTCATAAACCCCGGCAGGCCAACCCGACTAACATATATTCTCCGAAAGAAATACTCACACTTATTCACTTCCTACTTGATTTTCCTAATTGCATTGTTCCACTAGGATAATCAAGCATCTTGTTTACCAGCCCTTAGGATTATCGTGTTCACGGGCAAACTACCATAATCCCCAGCAAATAGACAATATTAATAATGCGTGCACTCTTGGTAGCACAATATACCACGAATCACGGGCAATGTCAATGGCATATTTACACACATATTAACAAGGTCTTATAGGATCGAATAAACAAGAATATGAATAGCAATGAATTCAACAATATTAATCTAGGTTTTCAAATCAACTACATTATTCTTTCAAACCTTAAATCTTGTAAAATATTTAGCTCATGAATAAAACATCCATAGCTAAGCAATTCAAAACACAAATCAACAAGAAAAGATGAAAGAAAGAATACAACACCCTAGTGTCATGTGGCTTGCGTTCTTCTCCTTCTTTCCGTTAGATTGCTCCCTTGATCGCACTTGAACTCTCCTCCTCTCCTTGGTGTTGTGCAGCTCACATCATCATTCACGTTGCAAGCTTGCTACCCTTGAAAAGGGCAGCAAGCTTGCTGCAATGGCAGCCCTTTGTGGTGTGTGTGGAGTGTGTTGTGTGGTGTTTGAGGGAGTGTGTGGCTGTTGTGCAGCTGTGGTTTGGTGTGTGATTTCTCTGCTCATCTTCCTCTTGTTGATGCAGCTGTATTTATAGGTGTGGAAGGAGACACAACATCACATGCCTCCATCCTTTGATCATGGTTGCCCATGTTGCATCACATGCTCTCACTTATCTTTGTTGGCTGCTCTTTCATCTCCACATGCATTTGTTCTTGCATTATTCTTGTTGTCCATCACGTTTGCAGCTCCATTGTTGCTGTCCATGTTGCTCCACATCATCCCACTTCTCTTTGTTGGCTTCTATCCATGTGCTCCTCTTCTTTTGGTGTTGGATTTGCAGCTTATTGTGCTGTCTTTGCAGCTCATATTGTTGTCCTTCTTTTGTCTTCTTTTCCTTTGTGTGTTGGTTGCTTCATGTGCTCCATGTTCATAGTGTATTATTATCACTTTAACCCATGTGTGCACTTACTTTCTTGTGTGTTCCAGGCTGGATGACATGTGAAGAGGTCGAATGAAGCATCCCCAAGTCGAATGCTCGTCGAACAACCTGTATTTCTGCCAAATCAAGCTCATTCGACCTTCATTCGACCAGCCTCTCTGGTCGAATGAATACCATCGTGGTCGAATGAAGGTTCTGTAAGTCGTCTGCTGCCCATTCGACCTCCATTCGACTTGAGCTCTAAGTCGAATGAGGCTACTGGATGTTTTTGTGTGTGTATTCGACCTTCATTCGAGCTCGTGTCTTGGTCGAATGGAAGTGCTTCATGTCGAATGAGCCGTGCTGTTGTCGAATGGCATTGTTGACCCTCCATTCGACCTCCATTCGACAACCAGTCGTGGTCGAATTGATGATGTTGAAGTCGAATGGCAATGTTAGAGGTTGAATGCAGCTGCTCAAGGTCGAATGCACCTTGCACCCCTTCATTGTTTCGTGTATAACTTCTTCATCCGAGTTCCAAATTCAATAATTCTTGCGCTCACGCGATCCTCTCTTCTTGGGCTTTCAATCAATATAAAGATCATTCATAGAAACCAAGAATTGAGTGTGCAATAAGATACAGAATATAGCCATCAGTTCTGTTCGGCACCTCTCGCGCGTCGTCACCATTTTGCTCATAACTTCTTCGTTTGGAACTCGATTTGGGTGTTCTTTGCGCCAAAACGACCCTCTCTCCAGTGGCTTTCTAACCATGTATCATACTAATAGTTTGGATCTCGACAACAACACAGAAAAATTATGAAAGTTGGACGTGCGTTTTTTATCATCCTTGCACAATTTGCACCTTTTTTCCAACCTTGCATTTTTTATCCTTTTTTTACCTAAAATACAATAAAACACCTCAAGTGCACCTTTATCTCACATATATGAAATATAAGATAGTTGTGCTAATATAAAACATCCGCTATAATGCTTGAATTATTGTGTTAGCTCGTATGCGTTCATAATTGGTATTGTCTATTTGTTAGGAATTAAAGTAGTTCCGCTATAAATACTTTAATTCCATGAACTGGTAAATCAAATACTGGAATTGTTTAGTGGAACAATGCAATTAGACATTCAAGTAGGAAGTGAATAGAACCTTGTAGTAATTTCAGAGAATATCTTGTTAGTCGGGCTTACCATCCGGAGGTATTGTTGCTTGCTTTGATTAGTATCTAGGAATAAGGCTTGGTAATATTCACGCACCTTAGGATTTAAACTAGATTATACTGTTAGCTTTGAATCGGATCATATCCGGTGAGAAAACAGGATTATGCGGTGTATTTTCATTGAAACTACATGAATGAACAATTAGAGGTCTAGAAACCCGAATTAATTGGTCTATACATGATACCTTAGAACTGTTGATTTTCTCTTGAATTAATCTTAAATCTTTCTTCTGTGATTTATTTTATTAGTTATTTAATTTTCTGTTATTTAGATAATAATTAAATTCACAACTCCTGGATATCGGTTACTTGATTCTGATTAATTTAGTAATTTTAGCAAATAAATAATTAGTTGTCCTTTTGGGTTCGATAATTTAACTTGGGTGCTTACTGCTACAATTGATATCCTTACACTTGAGGATTAAATTATAGTGCGCAGAAAAAGCCTATCAAGTTTTTGGGCCGTTGCCGTTGCGGGGACAGTTTTAATTATTTATTTTCTTTTATAACTTAGTTAATTAGAATATTTTCTTTGGGATTTAATTGTTTTACTTTGGATTTTTCTTGAAGTTGCATGCAAACTAGGTCAAAGACGAGAGCACAAGATCTTGAATTTGATCCGGAAATTGAAGCTTCTGCGAGAAAAAGAAGAGTAAAATCAAAGAATACCAAAGCACCTCCTAAAGTAATTTTAGAGGAGGAAGAAGTGCTGATTGAGAATCAGGCTATCCTAGAAGAGGCTGAATCGGAGTTTGAATCAGAATCTGAGACAGAACCTGAAACAGCATCAATGGGAGAAAGAGTCGATGAGGATGACATCGTCATCCGAGAAACTTTTAAGTCCACCAACCTGGGAGGATCAGGCGTAGTTGGAGCCGTTCGAGCTAATGAAGCGAACGACATAAGGCCAGCCCTGATCAATATGGTGGAGAGAAATCCCTTTGCCGGAGGCATTTTTTATGAGCCCTATGGCCATCTTAAGCGTTTCAACAGCTACATGGATACAGTGAAAGCTGCTGATGCTACTAATGATTGATGGAAGATGAGGCTTTTTCAGTTTTCATTGGTTGATAAGGCAAGGGAGTGGTATGATAAGCTAAAGGGAGACAGTTGCTCAAACTGGATTGAGTGTTGCAGCAGTTGTTCGTGGATCGATTTATGCCACCAGGAAAGGTTCTTTTACTGAAACAGGAGATCAATCAATTCAAGCAGCGGAGAGATGAGTCGTTTGGAGAGGCTTGGGAAAGGTTTACTGATGCGTTGAGGAGATGCCCACAGCATGGATTCAAAAAGTCTCAAATCATCAGTGTCTTCTATAATGGCCTTGACAACGAATCTAGAGTGTTGGTTGATGCTTCTGCGGGAGGAATAATTTTTGGCAAAACATCCAATGCCGTAGAGAAATTATTTGATGATATCTCTTTGAACTCAAGGGATTGGCCATCTGAGAGGATCCGAGGGACTTATATACTTGGTAAAGTTGCAAAGGTTGAAGAGAAATTTTCTGAAGCTGATAAGAATGATAAGGTTGTCGCTCAATTGGAACAGATGAATAAGAACCTGATTACTCTGATATCAGGTAATAATGGGGGAGGCAACCGAGGGTCTGCAAGTGATGATGTGGTGATGAACCTTCAAGAGGTCGAGGATGCTAATTGGGCTATGGGGCAGAGTCTTCAGGGTTCGAGAGCTCCTCGAAATTGGCAAGGAAATAGGTACCCTCAAGGCAATTCGAACCAGAGGAATATCCAAGGGGGAGGTCCTAATAATCAAGGAGGCAATTGGCAGAATCAGAGGCATGAGAACTTCTCTTATTCAAATCCGAATAATGTAGTTCCATATCCTCCTAATTTTGATCATGGCGCTAAGACTGAAGAAGGAAAGTCCAGTATTGACAATGTGTTAGCAAGATACATGAAGAAGAATGATGCCGACATAAACAAGATTAATAACTGCATTGTTCTCATGGACTCGAATATGACCAAACAGAATGAGGAAGTGAACAAGCAGTTGAAGAATTTGTCATATAACATAGGGCAGATCTCCACTACAGTAAATCAGCAGCAAGTGCAGTTGCAGAAAGGAAAGTTTCCTTCGGATACGGAAATTAACCCAAATGAGAGTGTTAATGCGATCACGTTGAGATCCGAGAAGCATTGTAAAGGTCCAAAACTGATGCATGACGTAACAGAACTTGTACAGAATAAAGCAAAACAGAAGCAGTACGAAACAGGGATGGAGCAGGACCGATTAGATGTGGCTCGGCTACCGGCTCGGCCTGAGCAGACTGCCGAGCAGGTTCAGATGCTGCCGAGTGGGACTCTGGCTAGTTTCGACGTGTCTTCCAGTTCAGGTGGGACCCAGCACCGCTCGACTCGACCTCCGCTCGAGCCGAACGAGCCGGCGAGCTGTCCCCCAGGGTTTTTTGCGCGTTCGAATTCTGTACAGAGTCAATCTGATCTGGAAATTTCTAATAAAAAGTGGCAGAGAGCGAAGAAACTGAGAGAAGCGGAACAGGTATTCGAGAAAGACAGTTTAGGACTTCCAATTACAAAGGTACCAATTCCTTTTCCTCAAAGATTCATGTCAAAAAGCCTTGATGAGAAGTTTCGTAAGTTTGCTGATGTCATGAGGGATGTCCAAGTCACTATTCCTTTCTCGGAAGCATTGGACGAGATGCCACATTATTCAAGGTTCATCAAGGAACTTATCTCCAGAAAGAGGAAGCTTAATAGTGTGGAGACAGTGAATTTGACAGAGAACTGCAGCTCTATTATTCAGAAAAAGCTTCCAGAAAAATTGAAGGATCCAGGGAGCTTCATCATTCCCTGTGAGATTGGAAAAGAACCATCTAAGAGAGCACTATGTGATTTAGGAGCCAGTATAAATTTGATGTCTTTATCAGTGTTCAAGAAGCTTGGTTTGGGGGAGTTGAAACCTGCGTCTGTTGCCCTACAGTTAGCAGATCGATCGTTGACATACCCGAGGGAGTGATTGAAGATGTGCTAGTGAAGGTGTCGAATTTGACTTTTCCTGTGGATTTCCTTGTACTTGACATGGAGGATGAAAAGGATGGTGCACCTCTGATCTTGGGGCGTCCATTCCTTGCAACTGGAAGGGCTCTGATTGATGTGTTCAAAGGAGAGTTGAGGCTTAGGGCTGATGATAAGGAGATTGTCTTTTCTTTGAATAAGGAGATGCAGTGGCCCCACGGATCAGCAGTAGTGCAAGTCTGTGGATGTAGTGGACACAGAGCATGATGAGAACTTTATCCTTTCTGATGCAGAGTTTGAGAGTTTGTCCAATGATGCATGTATTGACTATCTTGAGAAGTTACTTGCATTAGGTGATGCAAGGGATGAACAGAAAAGGAAGACTACTGCTGACATAGTGAATTGGAATAAGAAGACCACTGTTGAAGGAAAGATGAAGTCTGCTGCCAAGGAAGTGAAGTATGAAGGGGAAGAGAGTTGAAGTGGTAGAGGAGATCGCAGGACCAGGCGTATCTCTTACTTTTCTTACTACTAACTCTAATGTGATATTTGATAATCTTTTAGTTGCAGTAAAGATGGATGATCCATATCTGAAGCCTCTGAACATACCTCCTGATTTTTATTCTCATATTGTTGAAAATTCTAACTTGTTTGATCCTTGTTTTGCTACACAGGGTCAGCCTACAATTGAGTAGAGGATTGACAAGAAGAACTCAAGACAGTCATGGGAGGAAAAGAATTCAAAGGATCATGTTGGAGTGACAAAGAAGGGTGAGATGATTGGTGAAGTAAATAAGAGAGGAAAGAAGTACCTTAAGGTACGAATGCGAGAGAGCTGTCCTCCGATCCCGTAGGCAAAAAGAGGTATCCCGTCGTGACTCTCCGACATTAAACATGAGCGCTTGTTGGGAGCTGTCCCTCCCGGTTTAATTGCTTTTCTATGTCTGTGTTGGTGTAATAATTTTATTAGGTATTGCTCGACTACGGTATATACTTCTTTGCAAACTTAGTTTCTCACTTTGTTTGATCTAAGTTTGGGGGGAGGTTACGTACATACCTTGTCTTGTAGTACCAAGTAAAATTTTTGCATTGTGTTGTTGCTTGGAGGGTCGATTTTTTGCGGATTTTTAATATTTTCAATTTATTTGATGATGTTGAGGGTTCGATTTTTTGCGATTTTTCAGGTTTTGTGTTGTTTTTGTTTGTGTTTTTTTGTTTTGTGTTAATCCTAGTGTTGGTATAGTTGATTTTTTGTTCTCTATGATGATTTTCTGATTTTTCTTGGCACTTGATGGTATTTTTGTGTGATTGTTTGAGAAGCAATTTGATATTGTGCTTTGATATTGAGATGCTTGAAGTTTACTTATGTACATGAAAGATTTGCTATGTGACTTTATTAGAGTGCTCTTTCATGCCTACAGCCATGTGAGATTTTGAGCCTTTGAAATCATGACAAATTGCATGATTCAGTTTATTCTTGTGAGTATCTTTCATACACACACGTATTCTAGAACTTGGCTTTATATCTTGCTTGAAGCTACGTGTTCGATTAGACAATAGGAGATGATCTTAGGCCATCTTTGTTGTTTATTAGTCACTAGCCAAATTATTATCCTACCTATTGAAATTATCCGTAGTTAACCCTTTTGAGCCTAAAAGCCTTATTTTTATGGAAGCCTACGTGATTAGCCAATTGATCCATTTGCTAGCCTTAAAAATTCCTACCTAGTAGAGAGTTGAAGGAGTCAAGTTGGTATCTTGTGAAGAAACATAAAAGGAGAATAAGTTCGAAGTGATGAATGAAAATTGTTGAAAAGATAGGTTAAATTGTTGCATAAAGGGGTAGTGTCCGAAACTGGTACCCCATGAAAAGGGTAGTGCCTGAAACTGGTACCTTTATTTGAAAAAGAAAAAAAAAAGAGAAAAGAAAAGAGGGAAGAAGAAAAAAAATTTCAAGTAAGGATGTTGATTGTCGTTATTTTCACCTAGATTTTAGTGTCTTTTTTTAGTGTATTTTGCGTATTGTTTTATCCGTATTTTGTGTATTTTTGGTGGTGTTATGTATTTTCATAGGAATGTGTGAGAATGATCTTAAACATACATATAACAGGTGAAAATGGAGTAAAAATGAAGAAGGAAGATCAAACAAAGAAGAAGAAACAAAGGTGCAAGAACACACCGGCCGGCCGGCTGGCAACACGGCTCGTGTTGCAGCAAAACGGCCCGTGTGCCAGACACGGGCCTGTCCAGAAAGGTCGTGCGGCGGCATCTATTTATCCAACACGACCACCACTTGGTCGTGTTGTGGAGCACGACCCGTGTTTCAAGCACGACCCGTGTACAAGACACGGCCTGTAAGCGGAGGCCGTGCGGCGACGTCTAGGCATACAACACGCCACCCTTTGGCCGTGCGATGCAGAACGACTCGTGTGCCGCATGCCCTGACACGACACGACCCGTGCTACGTGACACGACTCGTGTCGGCACCAGAACAGGATATTTTTTACAATTCTTCTAGAAGGTCTCCATGGGTATAAATACCAATCCATTCAACATTTTAAAAGAGATCCGAAAATTTACTGTTCCCAAACACACCTCACACACCATTCCTTTGATTTCACACCATATTCTCCATCCCATTCATCCATTTTGAGATCTACATCATCTCTCCATCATTTCCTCCATCCAAATCAAGTGAAGAAGCAAGGAAGCTTGGGTGATCACCAAAGGAAGAAGGGAGATTCAATTGGATCCATTTCCAAGGGAGTTTTCATTCCAATTTTGTGTTAATCCTTTAGTTTATCATGATTTGTAAGAATTATAATGTCTATGTTATGGATCTTATGAAGATTGTAGGCTAATCTCCCTTGTGAGATTAGCAACATGAAGGTTGTTGGTTAATTTGTGGATCTATGTAATTAAATTCATATGTTGATGGGGATATTTAATTTTCTATCATTGGTGCTTATATATCTTGAGATCTATGATGTTTTGTGTGTTTGATTGTTCTAATTATATGATTAGATTGAGAAATCAATTATGTGCTTAGGATAGTCAAGTGAATCATTTCATCAAACACCTCATGTGCATTATAAATGGTAAAGTGATTGAGAAGTCCTTTATTATTTAGAACCCTTTGATGGAACATGTGATTAGTTAGATTGAGAAGTCAATTGATTATATGAAGGGATTCTATAATTTGAACTTAGTACCTAGTTGGAATAGTTTAATTTAGAACCAACCTTTGAGCTATTTAGAGATTGTGCAAATGATCTACATCCTAATCATTTCGAGAGGAAGTTTAGGTGTGTATAAGTGTTGGCCCTTAGTCTTAACCCTTGATACATATGAGTTTAATGCATGAATCCATAAGTTACCACTTCATTAGTGTTGTTAATCTCACTTCTACTCAATTTGGAAAACCACTCATTCATAAATTTTATCTTGTCATTGGATTATTGTTTGTCTACTTTCATTTAATTACTTTTTACCCAAACCATCCATCTATGATTCGTCTCTATAAAATCGTGATAAACGTGATATCGCTTAAGTGCTAGCATCGACCTCCCTGTGGTTCGATAAATTCTTGAATTGGTCAACCCGACTACAAGTTATGGCTAATCAAATGGCGCCGTTGCCGGGGAGGTAACGGTTGCTAGTAGCTTAAAGAAGGAACGTTTAAAGCGATCTTACTAGAGACATTATATTTTCTTGTATTTATTACTTGTATTTGCTTTGTGAAAATTTGTTCTAATTTTTTTTGTCTTGAAGGTGTATGCAAACAAGTCAAAAGGGAAGCAAGTCGAACCAATTGATCTAGAGCTTGAAAACACTTTGAGGAGAAAGAGAAGAGAGAACAAAACCAAAAAATAGTAATTCAATGGAGAATTTTCAAGGTGACAATCGTGTTGGGATAGAGCATGATGGGGAAGGAGGACACAATATGAACGTGCATGACAACGCACATCAATTCAATGAGAATCCTCCTCAACAAGCCTATCAAAATCATGGAGCTATAAACAATCAAGCTTATATTCAACAACTTGTGCAACAAGCGATGATTCAACAAGGTTTTCAACAACCTTATCCTCCTCAACAACAAGCTTATGTGCCACCACCTCCACCTCCGGTTCAACATGGAGTTCAAAATGATCAAAGGGTGATACGGGACTTCTTCATGCCAAGGCACTTCCACAAATGATGGGACCACCAATTCATGCCAACAATTTTGAGTTTAAAATGGGCTTGATTTCATTGGTGAGAGAGCAACAGTTTGGTGGAGCTCCGAATGAAGATCCTAACGCTCATCTAGCTCAGTTTGTGGAGATTGCCAACACAGTAAAGATGAATGGAGTGAGTGAGGATTGCATAAAGATGAGGTTATTCCCATTTTCTTTGAGGGATAGAGCAAGAACATGGCTCTCCACTCTTACTCCCGTACGTGCAACACTTGGGATGAGCTAGCGCAAATGTTTTTGAACAAATACTTTCCACCTTCTAAGACACTTCAAATGAAGAGCTTGATCACACAATTCAAGCAAATGCCTCAAGAGAGCTTTTATGAAGCGTGGGAAAGGTTCAAAGAAATGCTACGCAAGTGTCCACAACATGGCTTCCCGGAGAATCAACAAGTTGGATTTTTCTATCAAGGACTTGTGAACGACAAAGAGTGCTTGTTGATGCCTCGCAGGAGGATCCGTACTAGGTGTAACTCCGGAAGGGCTATTCGAATTTTTGATGAGATTGCTACAAATGTCTATCAATGGCCATCGGAGAGAGTTAGTGGAAGCTATGGTTTTGAAAGCTATGATAAAGGACAACAGTTTAGTGTGAAGAGTGTAAGTGTTGAACCAAGTATGCTAAGCATGGAAAAGATAGTGGCGGAAGTTGTTAAACAAATGAGCTTGAATCAAAGTATGAACAATCAAGGAGTGAATATGGTTGAGGGCTACAAGTCGAGCAAGGTGTGCTACCTCCCGAATGCTGTGAATGGTGAACAATGGACCAACTCTATGCCACGTGTTGAGGATGTGTCTTATATGCAAGGAAGAAATTATCAAGGTAATTATCAAAACAATTACCAAGGTAATTTCAATCAAAATCAAGGAAATTATCCACAAAGGCAAGGGGGATTCAACGCTCAAAGTAGTGGAAGTTCACATTCACAACATCAACCAAGGCAAGGAGGGTTCACTAGCCAAGGAAGCGGAAGTTCTTATCCACAACAACCAAGGAGGCAAGATAATTTTTCTTATGCAAACCCAAGTAATGCGATTGCTTATCCTCCGGGTATCATCCGGGAGCTAAAGCGCCAAATAATGAAGGGAAGGCGACTACCGAAGAACTTCTTGAAAAATTGATTGCTTCCAACAAAAATCAAGAGGAAGTAATTGAAAGAAAATTCAAGGCTTTTGAGGAAGTAAATGAAAGACGATTAAAAGCCATTGAGGAAAACAATGATAGAAAACTCAAAGCCTTGGAGTATTCATTTAGTCAAATGGCGAGCTCAATGAGTGCTAATGAGAAAGGAAAATTTCCTTCCACTACCATTGTGAACCCAAAGGAACAATGCAAGGCAATTACCTTGAGAAGTGGAACAAGTTATGATGGACCGTCTATGCCATTAGAAGATGATAAGGTGGAAGAGAAGGAAATGGAGAAAACCTTGGTTGAAGAAGAAATCGATGTTGAAAGTGAAGTTGAAGATAAATTGAATGAGGAACCGGAATTGATTGATAACAAGGTTGTTGAAAAGAAATGGGAAAGAACCAAGGCGATGAAAAAGAAAGAGGAAGAAATTGAAGTGGAAAGGGATAGTGGGGAATTCCAAAAACACAAGTACCTATTCCTTTTCCACATCGATTTTTGAAGAAAGGCTTGGATGAAAAGTTGCAAAGTTTTTGGAAATTTTCAAGAAAATCCACATTAATATACCCTTTGCGGATGCTTTGAAACAAATGCCTCACTATGCGAAGTTTTTGAAGGACATCATGTCAAGGAAGAGGAGCTTGATAGAGAATGAGACCGTCAACTTGACGGAGGAGTGTAGTGCAATAATTCAAAGGAAGTTGCCTCCAAAGCTCAAAGATCCGGGGAGTTTTGTTATTACATGCGAAATGGGCAAGAGTGAGGTTCATAAAGCTCTTTGTGATCTTGGGGCAAGTATTAACTTGATGCCTATGTCCATTTTCAAGAAACTTGGTATAGGGGAAGTGAAACCTACATCCGTTACATTGCAATTAGCGGATAGGTCTTTAACCTACCCTAGAGGAATAGTGGAGGATGTGTTAGTCAAGGTTGGAAAGTTTATATTCCCGGTTGATTTTGTAGTGCTTGATATGGACGAGGATGCAAATGTTCCATTGATATTGGGGCGTCCATTTTTAGCAACGGGAAGAGCTTTAATTGATGTACAAAAAGGGGAGTTGAAGTTGAGAGTAAATGAGGAAGAGGTGGTTTTCTCGTTGAAGAGTGCTATGAGATATCCAAATGAGAAAGAAGAATGTAGAAGGATCGACATGATTGATGAAGTTGTTGAAGAGAACCTACCATTCATCTTAGCTAAAGATCCTCTTGAAATGAGCATAAGCCATTCTCTTACTTTATCTTTAAACTCTAATCATTCTGTTCATTGTTTTGAAGATGAAGATATTAATGATTGTTTACATGAATTGAATGCTTGTAGGGAAATGCAAGAGGGTGAAGCAAAGTTGGCATACTATGGAAAGAGGGAATACCTTCCATTAGAGATGGAGATTGAAGAGTCAAAGGTTGATAAAGGAAAGGAAGAATTGAAGCCTCTACCCGATCACCTTAGGTATGCATATTTGGGGGACGAGAAGACATTTCCGTAATTGTATCATCATCCCTTTCTCCTTTAGAACTTGATAAATTGTTGAGAGTACTTAGAGATCATAAGAGTGCTATAGGGTGGAGTTTGGATGATTTGAAGGGAATTAGTCCTACAATTTGCATGCATCACATAAGGTTGATTGATGAGAACAAATCATGTATACAACCTCAAAGACGTTTGAATCCTATTATGCAAGAAGTTGTTAGAAAAGAAGTTTTAAAATGGTTGGATGCTAAAATTGTTTATGCCATTAGTGATAGTCCTCATGTAAGTCCTTTGCATGTTGTGGCTAAGAAAGGAGGTTAACCATTGTTAAAACGGAATTTGATGAAGAACTTGCAACAAGGGTGAAAACGGGGTGGAGAGTTTGTTGTGATTATAGAAAACTTAATGACAATACTCATAAGGATCATCATTTCCTTTCTTTGCCTTTATTGATCAAATGCTTGATAGGTTGGCGGGATACAAGTATTATTGTTTTCTAGATGGTTACTCGGGGTATAACCAAATCATGATAGCCCCCGAGGATCAAGAGAAAACAACTTTTACTTGTCCGTATGGCACATTCGCTTTCTATAAATTGCTTTTGGGTTATGCAATGCGCCCGCCACCTTTCAACGTTGTATGATGGCTATTTTTGGAGGATTGATTGAAAATGTGATGGAAGTTTTTATGGATGATTTCTCCGTGTTTGGATCTTCATTTGATATATGCTTAACTAATTTGTCCATGGTCTTGCAGCGATGTCAAGATACGAACCTCGTCTTGAATTGGGAAAAATGTCACTTTATGGTTCAAGAGGGTATCGTACTTGGTCATCATATCTCCGAAAAAGGTTTGAGAGTTGATAGAGCGAAGGTTGTAGCCATTGAACATCTTCCCCCTCCTAAAAACGAAAAAAAGGGATTAGATCGTTTCTTGGTCACGCTGGTTCTATCGACGTTTTATAAAGAATTTTTTCTAATATTGCCAAACCTTTGTGTAAATTGCTTGAAAAAGATACTCCATTTGAATTTAATGATGAATGTCTTGATGCTTTTAGGGTGTTAAAGGAAGCTTTGATTTCTTCACCAATCCTTGTCTCTCCCGATTGGAGCAAGCCCTTTGAACTCCATTGTGATGCAAGTGATAGTGCTTTGGGAGTAGTGCTTGGACAAGTGCGAGAGAAGAAATTTCGAGCTATCTATTATGCATCAAAGACGTTCAATGCAAATCAAAAGAATTACACCACAACGGAAAAGGAGTTTCTTTCCGTAGTCTATGCTTTTGAAAAATTTCGTCCATACTTAGTTGGCACGAAAACCATTGTCTATACGGATCATGCTGCCATTAGGTATTTGATGAGTAAAAAGGATGCCAAACCAAGACTAATTCGTTGGTTCTTTGTTGCAGGAGTTTGATGTTGAGATACGTGACAAGAAGGGAGTCGAAAATGTCATAGCAGACCACTTGTCACGATTGGAGAATGTTGATGAAAAAGGAACCATGGAGCTCATAAATGATATGTTCCCGGATGAAGAGATACTCAAGTGGATTTTCATCAGATGTACACTTTGTGTGAGACCGGAAGACCGTGGTACGCGGATTTGGTAAATTATTTAGCGTGTGGTATCAAGCCGGACCATCTCACCGAGTCAAAAGGAAAAAGTTCTACCATGATGTTAAAGAATATTTTTGGGATGATCCTTTGTTGTTTAAGCATTGTCCGGATGGTATCATACGGAGGTGTATTCCGGAGGAAGAAAAACTAAGTGTCATGGAGATGTGCCATAGTTTACCATGTGGAGGACACTTTGGGTTTCAAAAGACGGGAGCTAAGATCTTACAGTCGGGATTGTTTTGGCCAACATTGTTCAAGGATTGCAAAGAATACGTCATGGAGTGTGATAGATGCCAAAGAATTGGAAGTATTGGACAAAGAGATGAGATGCCTATGAAGAACATCTTTGAAGTTGAAGTGTTTGACGTTTGGGGATGGACTTCATGGGCCCATTTCCGTCTTCCAATGGTTTTCTTTACATTTTGCTTGCGGTAGACTATGTGTCTAAATGGTAGAAGCAATTCCTACAAGAACAAATGATGCTCTAATTGTCAAAGTTTTCTTGAAGAAGAACATTTTTGCAAGGTTTGGAGTACCAAAGGCAATCATTAGCGATCAAGGTACTCATTTCATAAACAAGATCATTGAAAAGCTTTTGAGAAGCTATGGAGTGAAGCACAAGTGTCAACACCTTATCATCCGCAAACAAATGGTTTGGCGGAGGTATCAAATAGGCAAGTAAAGCTTGTACTTGAGAAGACAGTAAAGGGGAATAGGAAGGATTGGTCTTCTAAGCTAGATGATGCGCTTTGGGCTTATCGAACGGCGTACAAGACCACTCTTGGTTTGTCTCCGTATAAACTTGTCTATGGGAAAGCATGTCATCTTCCGGTTGAAATAGAACACAAGGCTTTATGGGCATTGAGGAAGTTAAATCTTGAGGAGAAAGAATCGGGAAAGAAAAGATGCCTTCAATTGATTGAGCTTGAGGAATTTCGTGAGGAAGCATATTCAAACTCAAAAATTGTCAAGGAGAAGCTGAAACGATGGCATGATGAAAGAATCAAAGCAAAGGAGTTTATACCGGGGATAGAGTACTTTTGTTCAATTCTAGATTGAAACTATTTCCCGGAAAGCTTCGTTCAAAATGGACTGGTCCATACGAGGTGATTGAAGTTAGAGAAAATGGATCTTTAATGCTTGAGGGATCGGATGGGAATTCTTTTATTGTCAATGGTCATAGGGTTAAGCATTACCATTCTCCCTCTCAAAGGGAGTTGGTATATGTTGACACCTTCTCTTCTTGAGATCCGTATCCTTTTAGTAGTTTAGGTTTGTATATATTTTTTTTCTTGTTTTGTTTTCTTTTGGTATCGTAGGTGGATTGTGCTTATGAGGAGAAGATTTTTGTTAAAACATTCTAAGTGTGTGTCACTGATGTGAACGTTTATCGTACCACTTTTTGCAAACTTTCTTTGAAACTCTTGTTTAAATTCAAGTTTGGGGGATATGATGTGATACATATATTATATTCTATGTTGACATGCATTCGTGTGTTTTTGAGCCAAATTTGAAATTTTCTCATAAGTTCGGTTTAGTTTTGATTCGTTTTGGTGGTGTTGAAGTTGATAGTCTTTTTTGTTTGATATTGCCATGAACTAATGATGTTGATAAAGTGTGAGCATGAATAGGGAGTTTTGGAAGCATGGAAACAAGAACGACAAGAGTTGAAGATGAAAAGTGGAAGATTCAAGGGAGTAGGAACACGCCTCGTGTCGCCGACACGGCCCTGTTAGCTTTGGCCGTGCGGCGACATCAGTTAGTCCAACACGAGCAGGATTTGGTCGTGTTGCGTGACACGGGTCGTGTCCAAGCGCGAGACTCGAGTCGTGTCGCCGACACGACCCTGTACACTTTGGCCGTGCGGGAGCACCAGAACACGCAACACGGGCAACTTATGGCCGTGTTACGTGACACGACTCGTGTCGGGTCTGAAGCAGCGTTTTAAAAGGCAGATTCTGAACACAGCTCGAAGGCCAAAAACTCATTCCACCGTGAATTTCCAGTCGAAACTCCACCCATCATCCTCTAAACACCAAAGAGTGGTAAGATTGTGAGTGTAGAAGGTGAACTTCAAAGCATAAACAACAATCCCCTACATTTTGTTCAATAGAATTCAAGGTATGTCTTCTTGTGCCCTAATTCTCAATTCGAGGTATGAATGGCGAAATTCATGTATGGGTTTTGAATGATGGAATGTATAAAGCATGTCTAGGATAGTGAAACATGAATTTGTATTTTTAATTGTTGGATTGATTGAATTTTGATTAGATTTAGGGTTCATGAAGGATGAATTTGGGGATAATTGTTTTAGGATGATTAATTTAGGGCATGTGATTGTTAAATTGATTAATAATGCTTCTATGATGATTGTATTGATGTGAATTAGTTTAGGTATTGAGGAATTGAGCATGAAAGCATAGTTAAGACTTGTTGAATTGAATAGTGAAATAGGTGCATGCCAAGTGTTTGATGAAATGCCTAAATGAAAATTCAAATTAGAATTCAAAGTTTTTACATGAAGCATTATTGAATTGAATTATGCCCATTGAAAAAGTGAAATGTTATGAAAGAATGAGAGGATTAGGATGTTGAAAGTGAGTGATTGAATGAATTTTTGAAATAACTTTGTGTTAAGTTGATTGGATCGAAATGTTAAGTCTTTGAAACAAAATGTTTATTGTGCTTGAATATGTGCTAGGATTAACACTTGGTTGAATAACTAGTGATAATTCTAATCAACATGAGACATTTTGTTTTGAGTTAACTTGAAACTAATTTGAATTATGTTGGACATTGTAGATGGCTGAAAGAAGAGTGAGGAAACGCAATGAGGACTTCATTTTCATTGAGTCAGATATGGAACTGTCCAACCTTGATGCCAAACTGCTAATGAAAGACCAACACCCTGAGAATTTTGGAGTAGAGTTCATGGAATGGGAGAAGTACGCATTGAGATGGGAGTACATAATCCCAAAGATTAGGGCAACTCGATTCCAAGATCAAGCAACCATGGAAGGCCTTGGAATAGAAGGTGATCTGAGGACTCTATTCCGACGATGGAAATGGAGGAGTTTTTCGATAAGAGACCTCCCACTTATCTCCACCTTACAGCCGAGTTCATGAGCACCTTGGAGGTTCACAGAGATAGGAACAAGTTTCCTATTGCTATCACATTTCAGTTAAACAATGAGATGTGGGAGAAGATACCTGTGAATGAGCTGAATAGATTTTTGGGTGCCCAATCATGAAGGCCATCAGAACTTCCTACCACAAGGGGTTTCAATCAACAAACGTGTGGAGAAAATTGGTTGAGGATGGACTGAGCCTCCAGAGTACATTCCAAGTTCGTCTAAAGGGACAGCCATAAGGAACCCAGTCATGAGGTACCTTGAGAAGATAGTATCAAATACTATTCTGGGTCGGTTCGAGAGTGGATCTGTTGGGAGAAGCAGTTGTACATCATGTACAGTATATTCAAAGAGTTCACAGTGAACATTGCAGCTCACTTCGTTCAGCATGCAGAGAGAGTGGCGAAGAGAGAGAACAGTAGAGGGATTATGATTGGAGGAATGGTGACAATGATTGCTCAAGGGTTAGGCATCAACCTTAGAGGGATGCAACACTCGATGATTAGTGAAGGCTCACGTACAATCAACTCATAAGGATGGAGTTCCTATCATTCATAGGAAATATGTATTGTTTGAAGCAAGATAAGGGAGCTCCATTCCCTCTACCTGCTCCTGAGCTCACCACACTGCAAGGACGAAGAAAGCACCAGAATTTAGCAATGGCAAGTCCTAACCACTCCGCAGTCGTGAGAGCTTTCTACCGAGAGAATAGAGATGGAGTGGAAGCAGTGCTCCAGCAGATGAGAGTGGATGAGAATCCTGAGCTAAGGAATCTGAGAGCTGAGCCGATGGACATGGATGTAGGGGAGGAAGAGCAACATCATCAGGTGGAATTTGAAGAGCATGCACCAGAGCCTCCAGCATTTGAGCAAGAAGAAGAAGAACAAGAGGAAGGAGATGGACCAAGAGAGGGGAATGCAAGATGGAATCTTCTGGAGAACGAACTCATGGAGATCAGGCAGACGCAGCAGGCGCTTGGAGATGAGATGAGAGAGTTCCGAGAGGAACAGCAGAGGCAGGTTGCAATGATAAGGGAGATCCATGAAGGGCAGCGTCGTAGGGAGTACTATGAAGAGAATACACGATCACGCTCGAACAACATGGAAGAGATGATCACAAGGATGTTCAATTTCCAATTCCCTACCACACCTCTCGTGCTTATACTCCTTGGGATCATGGCATAATCAACCCCCTCCGCCTCCGGATAACTAAGGGAGTACTTTTGGTGTTCGACACTTCATTAGTTCATTTTCTTTAGTGATTTAATTTGTGTTGGATTTGAGACTTCGTATTGTTTTGTTTTGGGATGTTTAATTTCGTATTTTTCTTTCAATTAAGGATTGAGATGATTTTTGTTGTGTATTGATCATGGATGGGGTGAATTTTCTTTGTATTTTTTTTCTTTCTTTTATTGTTGTCTTTGTGTTTTTACTTTTGTCGTTTTGATGTTTCTTTGGTTTATTGTGTTTGTGTGTTGTTTTTTATTTTTTTTTTTCGTGTTTAGGTTTGATTTGGTGGTTTGTTTGGGAGGTTGTGAGTCGTTTTAAATATGAGTGATGATGCATTATGGTGATAAGTGAGGTCGAATTATGATTAAGGAACTCTACGCTTTCGAATTGTGATATGTTTTATTTAACTAATTCTATTAAAAAGAATGAATAAGTTGTAATAAGTCCTTTTAAGTCGAGCATAAACCTGTGAGAATTTGAGCCTCGACCATGTATACATGGTACCTTTTCATGAGTGGATCGTTGAGTTTTGATAAACTAAATACTTGCTCAAAGACTTTAGGAATAAATCCGATTAATGGAGATCGATGAAATGATTTAAGGCCATCCTTGTCATGTATAGTCATTGCCAAATATTTCCTTACCTTTAAAAATCATCCCTAGTCAACCACTTTGAGCCTATAAGCCTATTTATTGTGAAGATAGCACATTACAAGCTTTAATTACCCACATGAGCTTAAGATATATACCTTGAGTGTGAGTAATAAAGAAGATGGTGGCTAAAAAGGTGTGATGAGATAACAAAAGAGAAAGAGGAAATGGTAAATAAGTAAGGAAAAGGATGAAAAGAGCATAAGAAAGAATGGACATGCAATTTCAAAACAAGAAAATGAGCAAGCAACAATAATATGCTCAAGTACTTAAGAGTCAAAGAAAAGAGGCATGAATCTATAAGAAGCTCAATCCAAGAAAGTGATGATTAGTGCTTATGATCAATAAAGAAAAGAAAGGAAGAAAAAGAATGTGAAGGGATGGAAGAAAGTAGCTACCTCTTCGATTACTTACACTCGTTTAGTCACTTTTACCTATATTCTTCCTACCCTACCAAAGAGCCTATCATTACATCCTTAATTAAAGACCTTTTTGATCATTGATTAAATTTTTGTGGTTTGTGAATAGAGTCTACGAGCAAGTGTATGGTGAGTCGAGCCAATTGATTGATGAGTGTTGATTTACCTTATTTAAAGAGTGTCGAGTGAAATTGATAAACTTATGTGAGGCTTAGACTAAAAGGACTATATTGCTCTTTATTCTCTTTTGATTGAACTTGTTAATTTCTCTTATCATGAATCTAATGTTGTAGGTTAGCTTAGCATGATTTGAAATTCTTGTTGCTAATGATGTGTTCTTACTTGTATTCGTTTAGTCTTTTTACTAGGTGAAAACTTCTCCCTCAGTCTATCATTTTCATTGTTCGGGGACGAACAATACTTCAAGTTTGGGGTGTGATTGTCGTTATTTTCACCTAGATTTTAGTGCCTTTTTGAGTGTATTTTGCGTATTGTTTTATCCGTATTTTTGTGTATTTTGGTGGTGTTATGTATTTTCATAGGAATGTGTGAGAATGATCTTAAACATACATATAACAGGTGAAAATGGAGTAAAAATGAAGAAGGAAGATCAAACAAAGAAGAAGAAACAAAGGTGCAAGAACACGGCCGGCCGTGCTGGCAACACGGCTCGTGTTGCAGCAAAACGGCCCGTGTGCCAGACACGGGCCTGTCCAGAAAGGTCGTGCGGCGGCATCTATTTATCCAACACGACCACCACTTGGTCGTGTTGTGGAGCACGACCCGTATTTCAGAGCACGACCCGTGTACAAGACACGGGCCTGTAAGCGGAGGCCGTGCGGCGACGTCTAGGCATTCAACACGGCCACCCTTTGGCCGTGCGACGCAGAACGACTCGTGTGCCGCATGCCCTGACACGACACGACCCGTGCTACGTGACACGACTCGTGTCGGCACCAGAACAGGATATTTTTTACAATTCTTCTAGAAGGTCTCCATGGGGTATAAATACCAATCCATTCAACATTTTAAAAGAGATCCGAAAATTTTACTGTTCCCACACACCTCACACACACACCATTCCTTTGATTTCACACCATATTCTCCATCCCATTCATCCATTTTGAGATCTACATCATCTCTCCATCATTTCCTCCATCCAAATCAAGTGAAGAAGCAAGGAAGCTTGGGTGATCACCAAAGGAAGAAGGAGATTCAATTGGATCCATTTCCAAGGGAGTTTTCATTCCAATTTTGTGTTAATCCTTTAGTTTATCATGATTTGTAAGAATTATAATGTCTATGTTATGGATCTTATGAAGATTGTAGGCTAATCTCCCTTGTGAGATTAGCAACATGAAGGTTGTTGGTTAATTTGTGGATCTATGTAACTAAATTCATATGTTGATGGGGATATTTGATTTTCTATCATTGGTGCTTATATATCTTGAGATCTATGATGTTTTGTGTGTTTGATTGTTCTAATTATATGATTAGATTGAGAAATCAATTATGTGCTTAGGATAGTCAAGTGAATCATTTCATCAAACACCTCAT
Source organism: Pogostemon cablin (assembly GCA_023678885.1). Lineage (NCBI taxonomy): Eukaryota > Viridiplantae > Streptophyta > Magnoliopsida > Lamiales > Lamiaceae > Pogostemon > Pogostemon cablin. The sequence goes on along the minus strand of CM042969.1, from coordinate 16,556,058 downwards.
GTGCATTATAAATGGTAAAGTGATTGAGAAGTCCTTTATTATTTAGAACCCTTTGATGGAACATGTGATTAGTTAGATTGAGAAGTCAATTGATTATATGAAGGGATTCTATAATTGAACTTAGTACCTAGTTGGAATAGTTTAATTTAGAACCAACCTTTGAGCTATTTAGAGATTGTGCAAATGATCTACATCCTAATCATTTCGAGAGGAAGTTTAGGTGGTATAAAGTGTTGGCCCTTAGTCTTAACCCTTGATACATATGAGTTTAATGCATGAATCCATAAGTTACCACTTCATTAGTGTTGTTAATCTCACTTCTACTCAATTTGGAAAACCACTCATTCATAAATTTTATCTTGTCATTGGATTATTGTTTGTCTACTTTCATTTAATTACTTGTTACCCAAACCATCCATCTATGATTCGTCTCTATAAAATCGTGATAAACGTGATATCGCTTAAGTGCTAGCATCGACCTCCCTGTGGTTCGATAAATTCTTGAATTGGTCAACCCGACTACAAGTTATGGCTAATCAGATGTGGTGTTCAAAAGTGAAGGAGGAATCAAATTGCAAGAAGCATTGAAGAGCGATGAAGAAGAAAGAAGAAAGTAAAGCTGTTTGTTGAAAAGCTGTAAGTCTTCTTTGATTATCTACTAGTGATTGAGTCACCTTATCCATATACTCCCTACCTTTACCAAAGAGCCAACATTACAACCTAATGCAAGACCTTTGTGATCCTATTGTTGAAATTATCCCTTTAGTCGAGAGTTGAGATGATTGTCAAGCTTATGGTTACGCGTGTGTTTGAATTGACTTTGAGTGTAAATACCTTACCCTGAAGTGTATATCTCACACTTGAGCGATGAGCGTAAATACTACCAGTGAGAATGAGGATGAGCATTCCGAAAAAGTGAAGTAGTTGATTTGAATTGTATGTTCTTAGATGGATGGTTGTCTTAGTATTTGAAGTATGATTTTTGAATTGTTATATTTCTTGGATGTGAAGCCGTGAAATTTCCTCTCAATTACGCTATTGGTTTTCTATGATGTTGCCTCGGGACGAGCAACATGTAAGTTTGGGGTTTGTTGAGAGTGAAATTTCACGTGATTTAGGTCTCACATTACACATTTTTGATAGAATGTGGCCATGATTTTGGGTAGAATTGAGTGATTTTCATTTCTTGCATAATTAAGATGCTATTAAGGTGTTTTGTTGAGTTTTGAAGGGTAAAACAGGATCAAAAGTTAAAAGTTGGAATGAAGAGTGAAAGTGTGAAGGAATGGTGAAAAAGACACGTCCACTTGAATAATTTTTCTGTGTTCATGTAAAATTCCAAATTGATCATGTGATATATTTTTGGAAAGCCACGGAAGAGAGGATCGTTTTGGCGCAAAAATCACTCAAATTGGAGTCTGTATGAGGAAGTTATGTTCGAAACGGTGAGACTGCGCAGCTGCCAACGGGAATTTCCGAAAATTTCCGAAAATTAGCCAATTTTAGCTATTTCTTAGAGCACAATTCTTTCCTTATCTCATTCCCTTTCTTTGAGCATAATTCTTTCCTTATCTCATTCCCTTTCTTTGAGCACAATTCTTTCCTTATCTCATTCCCTTCTCACACCTATATATATCTCACATCATTATTCATAAGAGACACCACCCTCCACAAGGGATTACCCCCTACCATCCATCATCTACCATCATCCATATTCATCCCATCATCCATCCACATCAAAGGGGATTCAAGGCTATTCAAGAGGAAGATCAGTCAACCGGAGAGATGGAGAAGGAATCTGAGACAACTCCAACACTAGGGTTTTTCTATTCCTTTCTTTAATTTTCTTTTGTCTTGATTTGTGGTATGAATTGTATAGCCATGAGTGTTGCTTGTAACCTCATAGGCTAATTTCTTATACAGTTTTAGGGTTTGATGGTTTGATTTGATTAATTTGGGAACCTAGACCAAAGATTGGGATTTTATGCAGTTGATCTTTTGATTTTACTTATTTTATTAAGACATGCTTTTCTGATTCGTAATGTCCTCATAATATATTCATGACATCCGCTATAATGCTTGAATTATTGTGTTAGCTCGTGTGCGTTCATAATTGGTATTGTCTATTTGTTAGGAATTGAAGTAGTTCCGCTATAAACACTTTAATTTCATGAACTGGTAAATCAAATACTGGAATTGTTTAGTGGAACAATGCAATTAGACATTCAAGTAGGAAGTGAATAGAACCTTGTAGTAATTTCAGAGAATATCTGTTAGTCGGGCTTACCATCCGGAGGTATTGTTGCTTGCTTTGATTAGTATCTAGGTATAAGGCTTGGTAATATTCACGCACCTTAGGATTTAAACTAGATTATACTGTTAGCTTTGAATCGGATCATATCCAGTGGAAAAACAGGGTTATGCGGTGTATTTTCATTGAAACTGCATGAATGAACAATTAGAGGTCTAGAAACCCGAATTAATTGGTCTATACCTGATACCTTAGAACTGTTGATTTTCTCTTGAATTAATCTTAAATCTTTCTTTTGTGATTTATTTTATTAGTTATTTAATTTTCTGTTATTTAGATAATAATTAAATTCACAACTCCTGGATATCGGTTACTTGATTCTAATTAATTTAGTATTTTAGCAAATAAATAATTAGCTGTCCTTTGGGTTCGATAATTTAACTTGGGTGCTTACTGCTACAATTGATATCCTTACACTTGAGGATTAAATTATAGTGCACAGAAAAAGCCTATCAACTATCAATTTTAGTTTCAGTAACTGTAAGACATGAAAGAGAACTAATCAGAGCAAGATTATTTGTGTGGTCGATATTCTCTTCGTCCTCAAATCAAAATCACTCCAGTGGACTTAAGGGCATTTGTTCTTCTTAAGTAAGTTGGACACTAAGATTGATAGTGTCCTATTCCCTTGCATTCGTGACATTGATCTTTATCAATTTTAGAATCAGAAGTGACTTGCTTGCTCCTTTCTCCTCCAGTTTTGCGATCAACATTTCTTTTTTGATTTGATCCATCCTTGAATTTCCTCATCATCCTCCCATAGTTTTTTTAGAGGAGATTCATGTATTTCTCAAATTCAACAGCTGAAAGTTCTGAGGATCCCTCATCTTTGATGTTGTCTTCAGCATTGAATGCCACAAACTTTTCTCTAGTGATAGGATGATCAAAGTTTTTTATTCAACTCGAATGTTCTGAGATCACCTATAAGTTCATCAAGACTGAACTTCGCGATTTTACTGAAGGTATCCACATCAGTTTGTTATTCTTCAGGAATAGTCTCCCCCCACAGATGAAGTTGATTGATTATAGAAGAAAATCTTGAATAATAGGTGTCAATATTCTCATTACCCTTCATCATCAACTCATCATATTCAATTATCAGTCGCTGGATCTTAGAATTTCTGACAGAATCTGTTCCTTCAAATTGAAGTTTCAGTATTTTCCAATCCTCCTTGGCTTCAACACACTTTGAGACAAGTTAATGACGTTGAACATCCAATGAAGAGAGAATAGCGTAAAGCGCCTTATTGTTGGATACTGCGCCCCTTCTTTCTTCATCCGTCCAGCCTTCAGTTTTGAGTTTCTTAACCCCATCCTTGTCAATGGTGAAAGGGATGAGTCCATCCTTCTTTTAGGGCCTTCCAAACTTCTCCATCTCCAATGGACTTCAAAAAAATTACCATCATGGATTTCCAATAAGATTAATTGGATCCATCCAAGAAAGGGGGACGAACAGCAAAGCTAGTATCACGAGAACTCATGATACAGAGAGCGAAAAAATAACACAGGAATAAAAGAACAACCTGCTCTGATGCCAAATGTAATTCTTAAAGTTGATGTTCTACAAACAGATATGAAATTATCATGAAATATAACATCATAGATTTGAAACGGGAAGACCACATCTTTCCCTCAAACTATCCATCAGATTACAACACGACTTTAACAATAACTTGACAACTCTATCACAGCTACTTATCTCGTTTGAATCTAACTCTAGCTTTGGCCTATCCCTAGGACTTGTGATCAAGAATCTCTCTTGACCTACAAAACTCTCAAAATAGATAACACTGGAGTTTTCACTCCATGAACATAACAAAGCACGGAAAAATCATCCAAACACTCACTGCTCTCAATGAACCTCACACAATCTAATTCTCCTCAAGTCGTCTTCTGCTCTTTGAACTTTCCAATAAATAAGCTTGTTTATTCAACTCTGAAATCTCTTCCAAAAATAATCACCTCAATTCTGCTTGCAATCTTTCCTTAATAAAGCATCTCGAATCAATCGATTTTGTGATCCTTCAATTACTGAATTAGTCATTGTACATAATTCATCTTCTTTCCTTGTGGGACTCAATTACTATCCTTCAATTATTCAAATCTGCCACACAATATATGCTCATGACATAATATTTAAACTTAACAATTGACAAATGTATATGATCAAAATATAAAGAAATAAATCACAACAGAAAGAATTAAAAAAGAAATAGATAAAAAAAATTATTACAATAAACTGTTACATAGTAAGAAATTGGGGCCTGGGCATCGCCCTTCTTGTCTATACCCAGGCCGGCCCTGCTGCCCGCCACCACCAGCAACCGCTTATTCAGATCTTGCTACAGCGGCAAAGTCACGCTTGATCACTGTTCCTCACCGAGGCTCTGCAACCCTCCCTACTACCATCAACTACTGAACTACATACATAAATCACTTGCTCACATCCTTGGTGGATCTGTTGTACTTCATGTGGCTCTTCACCAGCTGCCCTGCTGCTATGGCCGACATCAGAGACAGCTCTCCCGCCAGAACCGACCCCGCTACGATCATCGCCAGCAGCCTCGCGTTTGCTCCGGGGACCTCTTTGCTGGCGCCCTTCACGCCCAGCAGGTTCAGGCAGGCCGACTGCGACGCCAGCTGGGTACCGCCGCCGACTGTGCCCACCTCGATGGATGGCATCGTGACGGAGATGTGGAGGTCCTTTCCGCCGTTGACGGCTTCCACCATGGTGATGCAGTGAGAGCTCTCCACGTTCTGTGCGGGGTCCTGCCCTGTTGCGATGTACACGGCAGAGACGATGTTGCTGGCGTGTGCGTTGAACCCACCCAGAGCTCCGGCCATGGCGGAACCTGTCAGGTTCTTCAGCATGTTGAGCTCCACCAACGAAGCGACGTCGGTTTTGAGAACCTTGTTCACCACTTGTTCTGGGATTATGGCTTCGCATACTACTGATTTCCCCCTTCCCTCGATCCAATTCACTGCAGCTGGTTTCTTATCCGAACAGTAGTTGCCGGATATGCCGATGACATCCATATCGGGAAACTCTTTGTTGAGGAAGTCTAGAACATTCTGGACACCCTTGGAAACCATGTTCATGCCCATGGCGTCCCCTGTTGTGCAGCAGAACCTCATGTACAGATTCTTTCCGGCGACGGCGCATTTGATGCTTTGAAGCCTTCCAAATCGGCTGGAGCTGTTGAATAACTGCGACAGGCTTTCGAAATTGAGAGGGTTTTCCAGGAAGAACTTCAACTCCGCAGCTCTTTTCGCCGTTCCAAATCTGACCACCGGCGCTCTCGTCATGCCGTCTTTCATGATGATGCTGGTGGCTCCGCCGGAAGCGTAAATGGCCTTGCATCCCCTGTTAGTGCTGGCAACCAGGCACCCCTCTGTAGTCGCCATGGGGACTGAATACTCCACGCCGTTCATCAACAGCGGCCCGGCGATCCCTACCGGAATCTGGACGTAACCCACCGGCATTTCGCAGCACTGACCTAGTATAGCTTCGTAATTGAATCCTTCCAGAGGCAGACCGTCGAGGGATTTCCCGGTGGTGCGCTGCAGGGCCTCACGGCGGATGGCAGCGGCGCGGCGACAATCGCCCAATTTCGATTCTAGGGCGTAGGAGGGGATCTTCCCTTCCACAACCGACTTCACGATCTCCTCGTCCGAGAGGGGCACAACCGGCAAAAAATCATCCACGATTTTGGGGGAAGAAATCTTACAGGCGTCAGTTGGCGGAGCAGCCGCGCGTGAGTCTTCGAAATCCTCAATAATTTCATCGTCGTCCAAAATCTCATCGTGGGGAATAATGAGCGACTGGATGCCGAAGAAGCCAAGGAGGTAGATGAAGGAGGCGAAGAAGACGACGATGGCGGAGATTTCTGATGGGGTAACGACGTGGAGAGGGGTGGAGTTGCGGATCTTCTCCCGCCAGCGGAGCACAAGGAAATAGACGACGGAGAAGAAGAGCGTGAAGAAGACGGTGTTGGTGATGTAGAGCACAGCATCGGTAGGCTTGGCGGAGTCAGAGAGAATAGTGTGGCCGCCCTTCTCCGGCATCTTCTGAAGGTCGGAGTCTTTGACTGGTCGGCGGTGAGCAGCGGCGGCGGCCATGGTTTGAATTGCGATTTATAGATCAAATTCTTAGGAAGTAGAAAAGGGGGGAAAAATGCTGAGAAAGTGCTAGTTGGGTTGAAGAGTGAGATGAGCGTTGCTATTTATAGTTAGTTCTCCACAAACTCAAAAGGAAACACCCTGGAAACCAGCCAAACGGGTCGGGTCGGGTCCCACTCACTCATCCGGGCGGTCATAAGTCTGTCATAACTCATAACTATTTCACGAACACATTTGATATTTCATGCTATTAAAATAGTGGATGACTAAAATTATTGAATACACCCCAAATAAATTTAAATTAAAATATATTTAAGTAATATGACTTAAACAGCCCTAATGTACATAGCCCTAATGTACATAGCCTCCTCATATTTCCTAAATAAGGTCATATTCCTGCGTATTCTTTGCCGCTGCAAAATGGATTTTCTTGATTCCGGCGATCACATTAAAAATGATGAATATCAAGAATTTCTTCATATTCATTAATAATCAGACCACGTACATTTACACTCCATCACCGTCGCAATCTGAAGACCATGAATTGTATCCCTCTAGTTTTGGTTATTTGGATTCAATTAATTTCTTTAATAATGTTTCTGACCTCTGCAACTAAAGGTAATAGTTTTGACGGCATGTCTTAGTCCAAAATCCATCGCATTATACATCACGAAATTAATCGCTGCCTCTTCTTCCCTTCCGCCAATTTCCAAATGTGACCTCCCTTTTCTGGAATTTCCATACTTGTATCAGATTTCTTCTCATTAAAGAGATATTATTGACTCAACTTTTCATAATCATCTCCTACTACTACTTTTTAATTAGAGGTGATAATTAGATCAAAAAATATAACCCTTGAAAATCTGCATCTACGGATCAGTGAGAGAATGCAGTTGGAAGTGAGGGAAACTCAATTGAGGATTTCGTAATCATAATCGGAAGAGAGCGAGAAAGCCATTTAAAATATAAATAAAAAGGGCAAAATAGGGTATGTCAAATGAAATTTTGCATTTTTTTTTATATTTTATTAATTTATGGGGGTACATTTAGGATTATCGGGGTGCAAATAGCTACTCCCATTAAAATATTGAGAATGTTTTTATAACACCTGATACAATATTATAAAACGTGCTAAATTATCTTTATCTTTCTTTATATACAATAAAACATACTTTAAAGTCAAAAATAAATCAAATTTTTCACTCTCATTTTAACCTACCTAATTTAGCTTGTGTGGTAGGGCCCAAGAAACTGGGCCCGGGAATAACAATTGGGCCCACCAACAACTGGGCCCTGGAAAAGTATGATTTTGGTCGAATGACATCGAGCCCATCATTGAAGGCCCCTATCTCAACAGCGTCCGGCCGCGTGTGAACCAATCGCTCGGCCATGTGACTCAGCCATCCTCTTCCACTTGGTCACTTGCTCCTTCTTCAGCTAGGAAGCTATGCGGATACCCCTAGGATATCTGCATAGAGGATATCCTAAAATGAATCCTAAAAACAGTCATGTGAGGCTATTGTACTTAATGCTCACATTGTATGCATTTATTGTGATGTGACTTGACGATATATCTGGAGATTTGGATGACGTCAAGTCACTTGATATAAATAAGGCATAGCCCAAAGGAAGAAGATCATCCAACATTCACCTCCAAAAGGCACAAGATCGCCTGGAGGGAACTCTCGAGTATCATCTACAACAATCGCCAATACTATGTTAGATTAGTACGAATAGTCTCCCAATCACCCCTAAACAGCCACATCACTCCATCATTAAAGGCGGATTAATTCTGCTATCTACAGCTTGGTAATATTAAATTTTGGTCCTTCATTAGTTATTGTAACATTTCATCCTTTAATTAATTGTGATTAATATCTTTTATATATATATATATATATATAATATATAATATAATAAAACACACTTTAAAAGTTAAAATTAGACCAAAATTTTCCCTCCCATTTTAACCTACATAATTTAGCTTGGTAATATTAAATCTTGGTCCTTCATTAGTTATTGTAACATTTCATCCTTTAATTGTGATTAATAATTTTAACAACTTCTCATCCATTTATTTTATTTTTTATTTTATCTCATCCATTCATTTTCTTGGACTCCCATAATATATATACGTCAATTAATTATTTATATATTTAAGTAATTTTTTTAACGTGAATTCATAATATCATTTGGACAATCTTTATCTATATTGTTGTAATATTTTATTTATTTTATATATTTTTTATTTTATTGTAATTTTATATATCTAAATTATTTTTTTAAAGGTAAATTTCTTTTATTTTTTATTTTATTGTAATATTTTTTGTTTTATTTTTAACGTGAATACATAACATCATTTACACAATCTTTATCTTTATTGTTGTAATATTTTATTTATTTTTGTATAATATTAATTTTATTGCCCAATATGGGTACTTTATATTTAATTAATATAAGTATACTAATTTTTAATAAAATATTAATTTAAAATGAGACTGGTACGAATACGAGTAATTAATATTTAAACGGATATGAGTATGAGTATCCCAAAATTTTTAGAAAATCTTTATCTTTATTGTTGTAATATTTTATTTATTTTTGTATATTATTAATTTCATTGTCCATTACGGGTACCTTATATTTAATTAATAAAAGTATACTAATTTTTAATAAAATATTAATTTAAAATAAGACGGGTAATTAATATTTAAACGAATATGAATATGAGTATCCCAAAATTTTTAGGAATCAAAAAATTATTATCGGAATTATATTTTAATCTATATTGTTGTAATATTTTAGCGCAATTCTTGGCTAACCACGAGTCAGCCATGACCCTCTCACATGGGGTGCGCACTGCATACTCCATGTGACAAGGTCACCTGATGACCCGTGGTCAGCCAAGTTATTTTATTGTCTTTTTATATATCTAAATTATATTTTTTTAAAGGTAAATTTCTTTTTTTTTTTTAAATTGTAATATTTTTTGTTTTGTTTTTAACGTGAATACATAACATCATTTACACAATCTTTATCTTTATCATTGTAATATTTTATTTATTTTTGTAAATTATTAATTTCATTGTCCAATACGGGTACCTTATATGAGTTGATATTAGGTGCACCCGAGTGTAAGGGTACGATGCATCCATATGTGTATAACTTTTTATTCTATTTTGTACACATGTAATTCTATTTTATATACTACGTGTTTCTTAATAATTATATACTTTTTTCACACTAAGTTTTTCATTAAAAAAATTAGCATCCATATGTGTATAAATTTTTATTCAATAGTGGAGTACATGTTTTTTAATAATTGTATATCTTTTTACACTCAATTTTTTATTAAAAAAATTAACAATTAAATTGTATATTTTTGTTAATAATTGTATATATTTTTGTTTATATTTGTATACATTTTTGAAAGTGGGTGCATACTCGGGTGCACCCCATATGCGTATAACTCTTTATTCTATTTTGTATACATGTTATTCTATTTTATATACGTGTTTCTTAATAATTGTATACTTTTTTCACATTAAGTTTTTCATTAAAAAAACTAGCATCCATATGTGTATAACTTCTTACTCAATAGTGTATATATATTTTTTAATAATTGTATACTTACACTCAATTTTTTATTAAAAAAACTAACAATTAAATTGTATACATTTTTGTTCATAATTGTATATATTTTTGTTTATATTTGTATACGTTTTTTAAAGTGGTATAATTAGCCATCTTATATTTAATTAATAGAAGTATACTACTCCCTCCGTCCCATAGAAGTTGACACACTTTTCTTTTTGGTTTGTCCCACTAAAGTTGACACATTTTCTTTTTAATACATGGACCCACCCAAAAAATAATTAATCTATTCTCATGGGCCCCACATATCATCTCTAATACAACTACCCATTATACATTAAATATTATTTCTTTCACTCCAGTTTACTCTACTTTACATTAAATTATTATACTCCTTAATCTCCGTGCCCAAAAAAAATTATACCAACTTCTATAGGACGGATGAAGTATTTTTTTTAAATTAAGTATACAAGAAAATTGATACATTTGGAGTGAACACCCAAAATGGTAAAATAAAGACTTTTGGGATGGACGGAGGGCTATTGTAAAAACATAAATTAAAAAATAAATAAATTAAACATCAACCATGTCCGTACAACGCACGGGTTATGATTGCTAGTTAATAATAAAAGTATACTCCCTCCGTCCCACAAAAGATTGCACCCCTAATTCTGGCACGAAAATTAAGAAAATGATAACTTTTAGGGGTATAACGATATTTTTCGATAAAAATGATAAAGTATGTTGGTAGAGATTTTTTTTGTAAATAAAGTGTATGTGGAAGAGTGGTTATTTTTTACTTTTTGCTTTTTAGAAATGTGCAAATTTTTCTGAAACAGCCTAAAATGGAAAGTATGACATCTGAAATGAGACAGAGGGAATATTTTTTTAGGGATATTAATAAATGTATTTATTTATATAATAAATACTCCCTCCATCCCACGTTAAGTTTTACGTTTTCTATTTTGAATTGTCACATGTTAAGGTTTACATTTCCTTTTTTGTTAAGATGGGCCCACCTAAAACAATTAATTATTCTATGTAGGACGCACCCACAATACTAATACAACTACCTAATTTATATTAAATATTATATTTCTCTCACCTCATTACACATTAAAATATTATATACTCCCTTCGTCCCACGTATTTTTACCCACTTTCCATTTTGGGGTGTCCCACGTATTTTACTCATTCCATTTTTGGCAAAAATACATAATATTTTATTACCTACTTTTTACAATCCCAACAACTTTAATTACTTTTTTACACTTTATTCATCATTCCCAATAACTTTATTCACTTTTTCTTTTTAAATTACTAATTTATCCCTACTTTCTCTTACATTATATATTAAAAAAATAAAACGTCTTAATCTCCGTGCCCGTACAAACGGGTAAAAATACCCGGGACGGAGGGAGTAATTATTTTATGTAGGACTCACACACAACACTTATACAACTAATCACTTTATATTAAATATTATTTCTCTAACCTCATTACAAATTAAAATATTATAGGAGTATTTCTTAATATCCGTGCAAAAAATAAACGTCAATGTTAACGCGGGAGTATATTTTAATAATAAGCTATCTGTATTACGCCTCAACTCACTTATATCGATTTTAAAGTAGAAGCTCCATTTTAATTTAATTGATTTTATTTTTATATATAAGCAATCATTACTTTTATGAGTAACAATTCACATTTAATGTTGAATCAAATATTTGATGTTGTAAGTACGTTTAGAAGTTGGTAACTTAGTGTGACATAACACATTCATAAAGTTTTGTTATCCATCTTGGGAAGAAAAAATAATAATTATAAAAGCTAGTGGAAAAAAAAATAAATACTATACCGAAAGAAGAAGGAAATGAGTAATAGGTCGAAATAATAATTAATTAAAAGGAAAAGGACAAAACTATGAATAAAGAATAGGATGATAGTCTAAGGAGGTGTTCTCTCCTCCAAAAGAACAGTCAATATTTACTTGAATAATACTCCTAGAATTTTTATTTTTAGGGAGGCTGTTGGGCATTAAAATTATATTAATATTATCTAAATGGTGTGCTGGTAATAAATTAGAGGAATACTATATTAAATGCAAAAATAATAAAAGAAAAAAAAATTGAGTGTGGTTAAAAGTTGTCAAAGAATGGAATTTTCCAAATTTTTGCAAAAGCATATATACAGTAAACACATGGTTTAAGTTAACAGCATAATTCTTTTGACTCCGTCTCTCCTACTCTCTCACTTGAAATAAGTAAAAAGCGATAATAACAATATTGTTAATAAAATAATATTTAATTTATGAAAAGTGATAATAATATAGTGAACTATTTTATTAATACGTTATAGTATAAATAAGATATAATAAAATTTTATAGCGAAAGTGATAACATTTTATAGCAAAAATGATAATAATGTTATCACTTTTTATCCGTCACACGTAAGTTCTTACGTGAGACGGTCTCACACATGTCATTGCGTAAGTTCCATTTTTTGGCTTAAATTTTCTTTAGCTAGTGTTACACCTGTGCTTGCGTAGATAAAAATAAATTTATATAAAGAATAAATTTCTATGATTGTAAACGAAAATAATAAAAAGAATATGTTTTTTAATAGTATAATAACAATATTATCACTTTAATTATAATACTCCTTATATTAAATAAAAAAAACTTATGATTGCAAAGAAAATTAGATATATATTATAAGAATATAAGCTATTAAAAAAATAATACGAACTTGTCTGATTCAAATTTGGATTTTGTTAAAAAAAATATTAAAAGATTATAAATTGAAAAAAAAAAGTATATCTCAAATAAAGGTAAAAAAAATAAATCATATGAGAAAAAAAAATGGGTCCATTACTATTAGGTACAATCTAAGTACCTATATTACTACTAGACTAGATACACAAATCAAATTATATTACTGAACAATACAAATTGAATACGTGAAATACCAGTATTATCCCTATTTTAAGTGTGTTCAAAGAATAATTAAAAGGTATTATGTGTAATTTAATAATTGAAAGATAATGAATCTCATTAATTTCTCCTAAAATTCGAGAAAATTGCCGTTTTAAAATTCTCACGTAGAGATTAAATTCAAAACTCAAAATTATTTGACTTGTGTTCAATAATAATAATTTAAAAGGATAAAATATATTATTTTAATATTAAAAGAAAAAATAATTTCATTATTTACTCACATTAAAAATCGGTGGAGTTGGATTCAAATTTTATTTTGAATTCTTGTGTTCAATAATAAAAATTTAAAAGGATAAGACATTATTTTAATATTAAAAGAAAAATTAATTTCATAATTTAATCCTAAATCGATGTTTAATCTGTGACATGGATCAGATTAATTTAGCATTCATCATTTCTAAATACATCGTTATTGAATATTAAATATTCTGAATACTTACTGATATTAAATACAAAAAAAAAATTAATGAATGAAATATATTGTAACAACAAATATTGTATTTATAATAAAATAAACACAAGAGAATTACAATAATAATCCAAAGGATTAAACTTAGAATTTTAAGAAACAATCTCTATCTATCCTCTGATTCTTCTCTCGAACCAATTTGGCTTGACTTTGACTTTGACTGCGTTGACTGTGTGTTTTGGGTCGGATCTTCAGTTGAAGCTTGTCCGAACTCGGATTTGGGACCTTATAACGTTAATCCAGAAGCGTCGAGCCTTTGTTTGGATTAAACGTACTTGATCCGAAGAACACTCGATCTGGGGGGCTTAGCACCTTAATCCCGGGTCGTATGCTGTTCTTGGCGCGAAGAACACCGAAGAACTCAGTATATGAAGAACGCTTATTTAGGGGGCTCCACACCTTAATCCCGAATCGTTTGTCGTTCTTGACTTGAAGATGCTTGAAGATCTCAAGGGAGCACTGCTCGTATTCTTGATCTCTTCAGAGCGTTTATGTCTTCAAGTATTTGAGTGTGTCTGGAATGAGGACTGAAGGCCCTTATTTATATGTAGAGAAAATAACCACTTGAGAGATATTTTCTCCTTTAAAAGATATGTTGGGCTTTTTCCTTTAATTAAGCCTGCTGGACTGGATAAGGCTTAATTATCAATTATTTACTCATTTATTTTAGGAATTAATTTATTTAAATTCCTTAATAAATAAATAATTAATTGATAATTATTGCATTAATTTGCCACATATTTTATTTAATAGACAATAAAATTCAGGTGCCTACAAATGCCCCCTCGCACTTTGTTCACGGACGCCTTTGTGTTGAAGTGAACAAATTGCGACACTCCATTATTGATCAACATGACTGAATTTTATTGCTTGTCTCAGCAACTTGATACGAATAGACTGAATTATGACTGAACTTAGTGAAGTACTAAGCGGCTACGTACCTCTTCACAGAGAATTAAGTCATAACGTATTTCAAAAGGACATGATTTGGTTTGAATAGGGGGTGCCGTACACAGTTTATACTCGTGCGGGCCAGGAGTAACTATTCTTTAACCACTTTAGACAAAGTAGGATATTTAATACTTTAACCACTTAAAATATCTGAGTGGAGTGAATTAATAGTTTAACCACATATAATTACCTTTGGTGGGTGTCGTGCACAGTTTATACTCATGCGGACCAGGAGTTTATCGTACACAGTTTATACTCATGCGGACCAGGAGTTCGTCGTACACAGTTTATACTCATGCAGACCAGGAGTTCGTCGTACACAGTTTATACTCATGCGGACTAGGAGTAACATGCAGTTTAGGCTCGTGCGTCAAGGAGCGTTATATATATATATTTGTTTTACGCATAGTAGCGTTTCAAGAACTTCCCATTTATAGGGCCAATGTTCACGCCATCTTCTGAGATCAACTTGTATGCGCCATTTGTATAGGCTTCCTTCACAACATGAGGGCCATCCCACTTGGGTAGAAACTTATTTCCAACGCGATGGGTGACTACTATAGGTCTTCTCACAGCAAGTACCAAATCACCAACTTGAAAAGAACGTACCTTCACTTTCTTGTTGTACGCTCTAGAAAGGCGAGATTGGTAACACTCAAGTCTTTGTTGTGCTTCCAACCTCTTTTCATCTAACGCTTCTAACTCTTGAAGACGTAACTTTGCATTTTCTTCCTCGGTGAGGCCTTCTTGTATGGCCATCCTCAAAGAAGGGATTTGCTTTTCGAGAGGCACAACAGCCTCAACACCATACACCAAGGAATACGGAGTGGCTTGAGTAGGTGTTCTATAAGTGGTGCGGTATGCCCATAAAGCTTCATTTATTCTTTCATGCCAATCTCTTTTCGACTTGGACACCACCTTCTTTAACAAACTGCACAATGTCTTATTGAAAGCTTCGGCAAGACCATTAGCAGCTGCGTTATATATTGAAGATTTCTTTTGTTTGAAATCAAACTTCTCACATAGCTTATCAATCCAACTGTTGCTGAACTGCTTTCCATTATCAGTGATGATGTAGCGCGGAACACCATATCTATAAATGATGTTAATCCGGATGAAATCAGCAATATTTTCTTTCTTCACTTCCCTTAGAGGCACAGCTTCGGCCCACTTTGAAAAGTAATCGGTTGCCGCAAGAATGTAGAGATGACCACCAGATGACTTTGTAAGTGGCCCCACCACATCTAACCCCCAAGCATCAAAAGGCCATGCAGCAACTGTCGGATGTAAAGGCTCCGGAGGTTGATGAATCAAATTTCCATGGAACTGACAAGCTTGACATCTTTGTGCGTAATCCATGCAATCCTTCACCATGGTTGGCCAATAGTAGCCCATCCTTTTAATTCTGAAATGTAGCTTCGGTCCGGATTGATGAGCACCGCAAATTCCGGAGTGAGCCTCCTCCATTGCTTGAATAGTTTCTTCATTACCCAAGCATCTCAAGAAAATTCCATCGAATGATCTTCTATAAAGTGTACCCTTGAAGTAGATGAACCGAGGTGCCCGACGCCGAATATCAACCCTTTGTCATGGATCATTAGGCAACTTATCATATTTCAAATAATCCACAAGTGGTTGGCGCCAATCTTCTTCTTCAATTTCGAAAACCTCCACCACATGATTTTCAACTTCTTCATAATCATCATCTTCAAAGAGTGGAGGTACAACCCAACTTCTACACACCGGTATTTGAATTTGCATTTCTGGCACAGCTATAGTTGATGCTAACTTAGCGAGGGCATCAGCTTGCTTATTCTCTCTTCTAGACAGATGCGTAATATCAACATCACCGAGATAACCCATAAGCTTTTGAGCATACTTGTAGTAAGGGAACAACTCGGGCTTCTTCACTTCATACACTCCAAGGAGTTGATTTATCACCAATAGCAAATCACCATACACTCTAAGGTGTAGCTGCTTTATATCGACGGCCATCTCTAAACCAAGTATGAGTGCTTGATACTCAGCCACATTGTTAGAGCAATTTTCTGTTAAGGAAAATGAGAAAGGTAAAACTTCACCACTGGATGTTACAAACACGACTCCCGCACTAGCTCCCTCTCTATGAGATGCTCCATCGAAATACATCTTCCAAGGAGAAACTATGTCCACAGTGAAAGCATCTTCATCGGGGAGTTCATCAGATAGTTCCCATTCAGCAGGCATTGGATGATCAGCTAGAAAATCTGCACACTTGTCCTTTTACGGCCTTTTGAGGAACGTACACGATCTCAAACTGTTGAAGTTGGAGATACCATCTTGCAAGCCGATCAGAGAGTACAGGTTTTGACATGATAAATTTTAGTGGGTTGGCTTTCGAAACTAGCCGAACTGTGTGAGCTTGAAAATAATGTTTCAACTTCTGAATTACGAAGATAAGGGATAAGCAGATCTTCTCAATGGGTAAATACTTCAACTCGTTTGGAGTCATGGTTCTACTTAGATAATATAGAGCTCTTTCTTTACCATCATCATTTTCTTGTGCAAGTAAAGCTCCCACAGAACGCTCTTGAGCAGCTAGATAAAGGACTAATGGACGTCCCGGTATTGGAGCACTCAACACTGGTGCCTTCATCAAGTATTCTTTAATGCTGTTGAAAGCATTATTGCAAGCTTCATCCCATTCGAATATGCTGTCTTTCTTCATGAGATGACTAAATGGTTGGCATCGACCAGCTAAGTTTGATATGAATCTCCTTAAGTATGCCAACTTTCCTTGTAGACTTTTGAGTTCATGTATGTTCCGAGGCACATGCATTTTCATGATTGCGTCAATCTTTGCTTTCTCAATTTCAATCCCTCGACGGCGAACAACAAACCCAAGAAATTTCCCGGATGAAACTCCAAATGCACACTTGAGTGGATTCATCTTGAGTTGATGCTCTCTTAATCGTTCAAACACTCGCCTTAGATCATGGAAATGATTTTTCTTTTCCTTTGATTTCACCACAATATCATCAACATAGCATTCGACAATCTTATGAAGCATGTCATCAAATATCTTTTGCATGGCTCGCTGATAAGTGGCACCAGCATTTTTTAAGCCAAATGGCATAACATTATAGCAATATATCCCTTTCGGAGTACGAAAGGCTGTCTTCTCTTGATCCTCAGGAGCCAAACCAATTTGATTGTAGCCAGATGATCCATCCATAAATGAAAGGACCTCATGCCCCGTTGTTGCATCAATCATGAGTTCAGTAATTGGTAATGGAAAGTCATCTTTCGGACATGCCATATTCAAATCTCGAAAATCAACACATACTCTGAGTTGCCCATTTTTCTTTCTTACCGGCACGATATTGGAAATCCATGTAGGATATTTGACTTCTCGGATCTTGCCTGTTTCAAGAAGCTTATTAATCTCGTCCTCAATCAAAGGAATCAACTCTGGTCGAAATCGACGCTGCATTTGTTTAACCGGTCGAGTTCCCTTTTTAATGGACAAGTGGTGCACTGCGATTTTCGGATCTAAGCCTGGCATTTTCTTATGCGACAATGCAAAGACATCTCTGAATTCTCGCAAAAGGCTGACATACTTTGTTTCTTCTTCAACATTTAGCAGAGCACTTATGTAGATAGGACGTGGGTCATTTTCATCACTTAAGTTAATTTCTTTCAATTCATCAACAGTGGCTTTCACTCCTTCTTCAAATTGTGGAGGGGCATCTTCAGCATCTACTTCCTCCATTTGAGAATCTTCCACAGCAGTAATATGATTGGTGGAAGCTACACTTTCTTTATCATTGTTACTATCATCTTTGGTAAAGACGATTCTTGCACCTTAGCTTTCAATACTCTTCCACTCGAGATAGTCAAGATATTTTGCCGCTTGATACGAGATGGATTTTGACTCCGGAGTTTTCGGAGATTAAGGGACTTGACATGATTTTGCCTCCTACACTTCCCTTTACAGGGTCCAAGCCTTTCGAAGGCTCTCCCAAGCCGTTCAAAAACAGATATTCTCTTGACTTCCCTACTACTTGTGTCAAACTTATCCTCCGTGGATAAAGCTTCTCCCTCGGTGATATAATTTGTACTTGCTCTTCTAATTGCAATGCGGACCGGCTTTTGAGGGACATATCCCAAACCTGGCTTAGCCTTCTTAATAGTGTGACCATCATTTTTTAATGTTTTCTGAGTAACATTGAGCCCATGTCCTGGTGGGTTGATAGTTTCTTGACACACCTTGCTCGCCATCGCTTTTTCCCTTGGTTCATAACCAGCCTTCATAAGGAGTTTATAAGCTTGTGGACTATACGACTTGGTTATTTCAGCTTCAAATACTTCACCGTGTTCGTCTTTGGTCCTTCAATAGGACGTGTGAATCCTTTGAGTGGTGGAGAAGAAAGTTTATTAGCATCAATTTTTGTTAAAGGCAATGTCAACTCTTCCGAGGTCTCAAGCCCTTTGCCTTTGTTCTCCTTGAAAGTGGCAGATGATGTACTACCTTCCTCATCCTTTATTTGTTTATTGCCCCCATTATCTTGCACTAGGGCTTCTTCATGCTTTACTTCCTTTGTACTCTTGAAGAAATATTTAGCATCTGCAAAGTAAGCTTCAGCTTCAGTAAACGGCTTGTCGTCACCGAATACTCTTTTCACGTTGTCACCTTCACTATACTTGAAGCACTGGTGTAATGTGGAAGGAATCACACCATTCTCATGTAGCCATGGGCGCCCCAAAAGCATGTTGTAGGAAGTTTTTGCATCAATAACATGGAAAGGACTGTGGATTTCATCTCATCAATTAGCAAATCAAGAACTATTGTGCCGAGAGTCCTTTGTCCCTCATGGTTGAACCCTTGGATCATTAGTCGACTATGGATTAGTTCATCCATTGGTATTTCTATCTTCTTCAACATTCTCAAGGATAAAATATTCACTGCCGAACCTCCGTCAACAAGTATGCGATTTACTCGCATCCCTTTAGTGTAACCAGTCACAAATAGAGGTCGATTATGAGATTGCATACCCAACAACATATCTTCATCCGTGAAGGTCACCTTCATGGAGTAAGCTTTACCCTTAGTTTCAAGTTGTTTGCTTTCATTGTCCTCATTCACGACATGACATGAGCCTTCATCATGACTTTCTTTTACAGAAGTGAAGTTTGTACCCGCCTCATCTTCTGACACGATTTGCCCTTCCTTAGCTAGTTGCATGATCTTTTCCTTAAGAACGAAACAATCATGAATTGGATGACTCACCAACCTATGATACTTGCAGTATTTTGGGTCATTAGTTCGGCCGGCTTCTTCTGGACGTTTCATCTCAGGAAGGTCAAGGAGCTTATTTTTCATCAGATCATCAAATATGCCAGAAAGGTCTGAGTTCAGAAATGGATACTCTTTTTCTTGCATCTCTTTCAGAGTTAACCTTCTTTGCCCCCACTCTTGGGCAACCTGCTTCCCTTTGTCTTTCTTATCATTTTCATTCTTTCGAACCTTGACCGTCATAATATTTGTGGCCATTGACTCTTTGTTGGAACTTTTAACATAGGACTTGCCCCCCCTTTTGAAATCTTGTTTATCTTTAGACTTGTAGGAGTCCGATATCGGTGAATGTTTGATTCCACTAGCAGCCATACTTAATTCCATGTCATGTGCCCTAGTAGCCAACTCTTCGAAAGTCTTAGGTTGAATTCCTTTGAGTATATAAAGGAGATTCCATTCCATTCCTTGGATACACATCTCAATAGCAGACTCTCCGGATAATCGGTCCTTGCAATTTAAACTCAAATTTCTCCATCGATTGATATAATCAATCACAGGTTCCTCCTTCAACTGACGAGTATTAGTTAACTCAGTCATGCTAACAGTTCTCCTCGTGCTGTAGAAACGATTAAGGAACTCATGTTCTATTTGAGCCCAACTATCAATGGATTCAGCTTGCAAGTCGATATACCAATCAAATGCATTTCCTTTGAGAGAGCGAACGAATTGCCTTATCATATGGTCTCCATAAGTACCAGCGTCATGGCAGGTCTCAATAAAGTGTGTTATATGCTGCCTTGGGTTTCCCTTGCCATCAAATTGTTGGAACTTGGGAGGCTGATAGCCAACTGGCAACTTCAAGTTGTCCACTCTTTTCGTGTATGGCTTGACATAAGTAACAGTAGGCTTGGAATTCTCCTCAAACCTTTCTTTTATTGTTCCAAGTATAATATCCTTGAGTTGATCTACTTGGAGCATTCCATCAGCTGAAAGTGGCAACGTTCCTTGAGTTTGCTCCTTTTCAATAGCCTGGCGCCTTGTGACCTCTTCCACTTCACTATCGTCCATGACTCCTTTTCCGTTTGCATGGCTAGTCTCCGCGATGTCTCTTTTCATCAATTGGGAGATCTTTGTGTCTTGAGCTTCTATGTGTTTCGTGAGCCCCTCAATAGCTTTCATCATGTTTGCTAATTGTTCCTCAACAGTCGTAGCGCCTGCCATCATTACTGGAGCTGCAACAGAGTCAGATGAAGAGTTTGAAGATGCAGAATCTTCATCACTATCATCTTTCATAAGTAGTTGTTTTCTCGAAGCCTCCTCAACCGAAGGGTTGGATCCAGATGAGGCTTCCGAACGAGCTTTTTCTGACATGCTCCTTGTAACAACAGCAACATATTCAGTCAATGCCTCTGAAAGCTTAGAAGCAGCAGTCCTACCTACAGTAATCCTGACAGGAGTCATATCGTACTTCAAGCTCGTAGAGAGATATGACTCCTGTCAGGATTACTGTAGGTAGGACTGCTGCTTCTAAGCTTTCAGAGGCATTGACTGAATATGTTGCTGTTGTTACAAGGAGCATGTCAGAAAAAGCTCGTTCGGAAGCCTCATCTGGATCCAACCCTTCGGTTGAGGAGGCTTCGAGAAAACAACTACTTATGAAAGATGATAGTGATGAAGATTCTGCATCTTCAAACTCTTCATCTGACTCTGTTGCAGCTCCAGTAATGATGGCAGGCGCTACGACTGTTGAGGAACAATTAGCAAACATGATGAAAGCTATTGAGGGGCTCACGAAACACATAGAAGCTCAAGACACAAAGATCTCCCAATTGATGAAAAGAGACATCGCGGAGACTAGCCATGCAAACGGAAAAGGAGTCATGGACGATAGTGAAGTGGAAGAGGTCACAAGGCGCCAGGCTATTGAAAAGGAGCAAACTCAAGGAACGTTGCCACTTTCAGCTGATGGAATGCTCCAAGTAGATCAACTCAAGGATATTATACTTGGAACAATAAAAGAAAGGTTTGAGGAGAATTCCAAGCCTACTGTTACTTATGTCAAGCCATACACGAAAAGAGTGGACAACTTGAAGTTGCCAGTTGGCTATCAGCCTCCCAAGTTCCAACAATTTGATGGCAAGGGAAACCCAAGGCAGCATATAACACACTTTATTGAGACCTGCCATGACGCTGGTACTTATGGAGACCATATGATAAGGCAATTCGTTCGCTCTCTCAAAGGAAATGCATTTGATTGGTATATCGACTTGCAAGCTGAATCCATTGATAGTTGGGCTCAAATAGAACATGAGTTCCTTAATCGTTTCTACAGCACGAGGAGAACTGTTAGCATGACTGAGTTAACTAATACTCGTCAGTTGAAGGAGGAACCTGTGATTGATTATATCAATCGATGGAGAAATTTGAGTTTAAATTGCAAGGACCGATTATCCGGAGAGTCTGCTATTGAGATGTGTATCCAAGAATGGAATGGAATCTCCTTTATATACTCAAAGGAATTCAACCTAAGACTTTCGAAGAGTTGGCTACTAGGGCACATGACATGGAATTAAGTATGGCTGCTAGTGGAATCAAACATTCACCGATATCGGACTCCTACAAGTCTAAAGATAAACAAGATTTCAAAAGGGGGGGCAAGTCCTATGTTAAAAGTTCCAACAAAGAGTCAATGGCCACAAATATTATGACGGTCAAGGTTCGAAAGAATGAAAATGATAAGAAAGACAAAGGGAAGCAGGTTGCCCAAGAGTGGGGGCAAAGAAGGTTAACTCTGAAAGAGATGCAAGAAAAAGAGTATCCATTTCTGAACTCAGACCTTTCTGGCATATTTGATGATCTGATGAAAAATAAGCTCCTTGACCTTCCTGAGATGAAACGTCCAGAAGAAGCCGGCCGAACTAATGACCCAAAATACTGCAAGTATCATAGGTTGGTGAGTCATCCAATTCATGATTGTTTCGTTCTTAAGGAAAAGATCATGCAACTAGCTAAGGAAGGGCAAATCGTGTCAGAAGATGAGGCGGGTACAAACTTCACTTCTGTAAAAGAAAGACATGATGAAGGCTCATGTCATGTCGTGAATGAGGACAATGAAAGCAAACAACTTGAAACTAAGGGTAAAGCTTACTCCATGAAGGTGACCTTCACGGATGAAGATATGTTGTTGGGTATGCAATCTCATAATCGACCTCTATTTGTGACTGGTTACACTAAAGGGATGCGAGTAAATCGCATACTTGTTGACGGAGGTTCGGCAGTGAATATTTTATCCTTGAGAATGTTGAAGAAGATAGAAATACCAATGGATGAACTAATCCATAGTCGACTAATGATCCAAGGGTTCAACCATGAGGGACAAAGGACTCTCGGCACAATAGTTCTTGATTTGCTAATTGATGAGATGAAATCCACAGTCCTTTCCATGTTATTGATGCAAAAACTTCCTACAACATGCTTTTGGGGCGCCCATGGCTACATGAGAATGGTGTGATTCCTTCCACATTACACCAGTGCTTCAAGTATAGTGAAGGTGACAACGTGAAAAGAGTATTCGGTGACGACAAGCCGTTTACTGAAGCTGAAGCTTACTTTGCAGATGCTAAATATTTCTTCAAGAGTACAAAGGAAGTAAAGCATGAAGAAGCCCTAGTGCAAGATAATGGGGGCAATAAACAAATAAAGGATGAGGAAGGTAGTACATCATCTGCCACTCAAGGAGAACAAAGGCAAAGGGCTTGAGACCTCGGAAGAGTTGACATTGCCTTTAACAAAAATTGATGCTAATAAACTTTCTTCTCCACCACTCAAAGGATTCACACGTCCTATTGAAGGACCAAAGACCGAACACGGTGAAGTATTTGAAGCTGAAATAACCAAGTCGTATAGTCCACAAGCTTATAAACTCCTTATGAAGGCTGGTTATGAACCAAGGGAAAAAGCGATGGCGAGCAAGGTGTGTCAAGAAACTATCAACCCACCAGGACATGGGCTCAATGTTACTCAGAAAACATTAAAAAATGATGGTCACACTATTAAGAAGGCTAAGCCAGGTTTGGGATATGTCCCTCAAAAGCCGGTCCGCATTGCAATTAGAAGAGCAAGTACAAATTATATCACCGAGGGAGAAGCTTTATCCACGGAGGATAAGTTTGACACAAGTAGTAGGGAAGTCAAGAGAATATCTGTTTTTGAACGGCTTGGGAGAGCCTTCGAAAGGCTTGGACCCTGTAAAGGGAAGTGTAGGAGGCAAAATCATGTCAAGTCCCTTAATCTCCGAAAACTCCGGAGTCAAAATCCATCTCGTATCAAGCGGCAAAATATCTTGACTATCTCGAGTGGAAGAGTATTGAAAGCTAAGGTGCAAGAATCGTCTTTACCAAAGATGATAGTAACAATGATAAAGAAAGTGTAGCTTCCACCAATCATATTACTGCTGTGGAAGATTCTCAAATGGAGGAAGTAGATGCTGAAGATGCCCCTCCACAATTTGAAGAAGGAGTGAAAGCCACTGTTGATGAATTGAAAGAAATTAACTTAAGTGATGAAAATGACCCACGTCCTATCTACATAAGTGCTCTGCTAAATGTTGAAGAAGAAACAAAGTATGTCAGCCTTTTGCGAGAATTCAGAGATGTCTTTGCATTGTCGCATAAGAAAATGCCAGGCTTAGATCCGAAAATCGCAGTGCACCACTTGTCCATTAAAAAGGGAACTCGACCGGTTAAACAAATGCAGCGTCGATTTCGACCAGAGTTGATTCCTTTGATTGAGGACGAGATTAATAAGCTTCTTGAAACAGGCAAGATCCGAGAAGTCAAATATCCTACATGGATTTCCAATATCGTGCCGGTAAGAAAGAAAAATGGGCAACTCAGAGTATGTGTTGATTTTCGAGATTTGAATATGGCATGTCCGAAAGATGACTTTCCATTACCAATTACTGAACTCATGATTGATGCAACAACGGGCATGAGGTCCTTTCATTTATGGATGGATCATCTGGCTACAATCAAATTGGTTTGGCTCCTGAGGATCAAGAGAAGACAGCCTTTCGTACTCCGAAAGGGATATATTGCTATAATGTTATGCCATTTGGCTTAAAAAATGCTGGTGCCACTTATCAGCGAGCCATGCAAAAGATATTTGATGACATGCTTCATAAGATTGTCGAATGCTATGTTGATGATATTGTGGTGAAATCAAAGGAAAAGAAAAATCATTTCCATGATCTAAGGCGAGTGTTTGAACGATTAAGAGAGCATCAACTCAAGATGAATCCACTCAAGTGTGCATTTGGAGTTTCATCCGGGAAATTTCTTGGGTTTGTTGTTCGCCGTCGAGGGATTGAAATTGAGAAAGCAAAGATTGACGCAATCATGAAAATGCATGTGCCTCGGAACATACATGAACTCAAAAGTCTACAAGGAAAGTTGGCATACTTAAGGAGATTCATATCAAACTTAGCTGGTCGATGCCAACCATTTAGTCATCTCATGAAGAAAGACAGCATATTCGAATGGGATGAAGCTTGCAATAATGCTTTCAACAGCATTAAAGAATACTTGATGAAGGCACCAGTGTTGAGTGCTCCAATACCGGGACGTCCATTAGTCCTTTATCTAGCTGCTCAAGAGCGTTCTGTGGGAGCTTTACTTGCACAAGAAAATGATGATGGTAAAGAAAGAGCTCTATATTATCTAAGTAGAACCATGACTCCAAACGAGTTGAAGTATTTACCCATTGAGAAGATCTGCTTATCCCTTATCTTCGTAATTCAGAAGTTGAAACATTATTTTCAAGCTCACACAGTTCGGCTAGTTTCGAAAGCCAACCCACTAAAATTTATCATGTCAAAACCTGTACTCTCTGATCGGCTTGCAAGATGGTATCTCCAACTTCAACAGTTTGAGATCGTGTACGTTCCTCAAAAGGCCGTAAAAGGACAAGTGTGCAGATTTTCTAGCTGATCATCCAATGCCTGCTGAATGGGAACTATCTGATGAACTCCCCGATGAAGATGCTTTCACTGTGGACATAGTTTCTCCTTGGAAGATGTATTTCGATGGAGCATCTCATAGAGAGAGCTAGTGCGGGAGTCGTGTTTGTAACATCCAGTGGTGAAGTTTTACCTTTCTCATTTTCCTTAACAGAAAATTGCTCTAACAATGTGGCTGAGTATCAAGCACTCATACTTGGTTTAGAGATGGCCGTCGATATAAAGCAGCTACACCTTAGAGTGTATGGTGATTTGCTATTGGTGATAAATCAACTCCTTGGAGTGTATGAAGTGAAGAAGCCCGAGTTGTTCCCTTACTACAAGTATGCTCAAAAGCTTATGGGTTATCTCGGTGATGTTGATATTACGCATCTGTCTAGAAGAGAGAATAAGCAAGCTGATGCCCTCGCTAAGTTAGCATCAACTATAGCTGTGCCAGAAATGCAAATTCAAATACCGGTGTGTAGAAGTTGGGTTGTACCTCCACTCTTTGAAGATGATGATTATGAAGAAGTTGAAAATCATGTGGTGGAGGTTTTCGAAATTGAAGAAGAAGATTGGCGCCAACCACTTGTGGATTATTTGAAATATGATAAGTTGCCTAATGATCCATGACAAAGGGTTGATATTCGGCGTCGGGCACCTCGGTTCATCTACTTCAAGGGTACACTTTATAGAAGATCATTCGATGGAATTTTCTTGAGATGCTTGGGTAATGAAGAAACTATTCAAGCAATGGAGGAGGCTCACTCCGGAATTTGCGGTGCTCATCAATCCGGACCGAAGCTACATTTCAGAATTAAAAGGATGGGCTACTATTGGCCAACCATGGTGAAGGATTGCATGGATTACGCACAAAGATGTCAAGCTTGTCAGTTCCATGGAAATTTGATTCATCAACCTCCGGAGCCTTTACATCCGACAGTTGCTGCATGGCCTTTTGATGCTTGGGGGTTAGATGTGGTGGGGCCACTTACAAAGTCATCTGGTGGTCATCTCTACATTCTTGCGGCAACCGATTACTTTTCAAAGTGGGCCGAAGCTGTGCCTCTAAGGGAAGTGAAGAAAGAAAATATTGCTGATTTCATCCGGATTAACATCATTTATAGATATGGTGTTCCGCGCTACATCATCACTGATAATGGAAAGCAGTTCAGCAACAGTTGGATTGATAAGCTATGTGAGAAGTTTGATTTCAAACAAAAGAAATCTTCAATATATAACGCAGCTGCTAATGGTCTTGCCGAAGCTTTCAATAAGACATTGTGCAGTTTGTTAAAGAAGGTGGTGTCCAAGTCGAAAAGAGATTGGCATGAAAGAATAAATGAAGCTTTATGGGCATACCGCACCACTTATAGAACACCTACTCAAGCCACTCCGTATTCCTTGGTGTATGGTGTTGAGGCTGTTGTGCCTCTCGAAAAGCAAATCCCTTCTTTGAGGATGGCCATACAAGAAGGCCTCACCGAGGAAGAAAATGCAAAGTTACGTCTTCAAGAGTTAGAAGCGTTAGATGAAAAGAGGTTGGAAGCACAACAAAGACTTGAGTGTTACCAATCTCGCCTTTCTAGAGCGTACAACAAGAAAGTGAAGGTACGTTCTTTTCAAGTTGGTGATTTGGTACTTGCTGTGAGAAGACCTATAGTAGTCACCCATCGCGTTGGAAATAAGTTTCTACCCAAGTGGGATGGCCCTCATGTTGTGAAGGAAGCCTATACAAATGGCGCATACAAGTTGATCTCAGAAGATGGCGTGAACATTGGCCCTATAAATGGGAAGTTCTTGAAACGCTACTATGCGTAAAACAAATATATATATATAACGCTCCTTGACGCACGAGCCTAAACTGCATGTTACTCCTAGTCCGCATGAGTATAAACTGTGTACGACGAACTCCTGGTCTGCATGAGTATAAACTGTGTACGACGAACTCCTGGTCCGCATGAGTATAAACTGTGTACGATAAACTCCTGGTCCGCATGAGTATAAACTGTGCACGACACCCACCAAAGGTAATTATATGTGGTTAAACTATTAATTCACTCCACTCAGATATTTTAAGTGGTTAAAGTATTAAATATCCTACTTTGTCTAAAGTGGTTAAAGAATAGTTACTCCTGGCCCGCACGAGTATAAACTGTGTACGGCACCCCCTATTCAAACCAAATCATGTCCTTTTGAAATACGTTATGACTTAATTCTCTGTGAAGAGGTACGTAGCCGCTTAGTACTTCACTAAGTTCAGTCATAATTCAGTCTATTCGTATCAAGTTGCTGAGACAAGCAATAAAATTCAGTCATGTTGATCAATAATGGAGTGTCGCAATTTGTTCACTTCAACACAAAGGCGTCCGTGAACAAAGTGCGAGGGGGCATTTGTAGGCACCTGAATTTTATTGTCTATTAAATAAAATATGTGGCAAATTAATGCAATAATTATCAATTAATTATTTATTTATTAAGGAATTTAAATAAATTAATTCCTAAAATAAATGAGTAAATAATTGATAATTAAGCCTTATCCAGTCCAGCAGGCTTAATTAAAGGAAAAAGCCCAACATATCTTTTAAAGGAGAAAATATCTCTCAAGTGGTTATTTTCTCTACATATAAATAAGGGCCTTCAGTCCTCATTCCAGACACACTCAAATACTTGAAGACATAAACGCTCTGAAGAGATCAAGAATACGAGCAGTGCTCCCTTGAGATCTTCAAGCATCTTCAAGTCAAGAACGACAAACGATTCGGGATTAAGGTGTGGAGCCCCCTAAATAAGCGTTCTTCATATACTGAGTTCTTCGGTGTTCTTCGCGCCAAGAACAGCATACGACCCGGATTAAGGTGCTAAGCCCCCCAGATCGAGTGTTCTTCGGATCAAGTACGTTTAATCCAAACAAAGGCTCGACGCTTCTGGATTAACGTTATAAGGTCCCAAATCCGAGTTCGGACAAGCTTCAACTGAAGATCCGACCCAAAACACACAGTCAACGCAGTCAAAGTCAAAGTCAAGCCAAATTGGTTCGAGAGAAGAATCAGAGGATAGATAGAGATTGTTTCTTAAAATTCTAAGTTTAATCCTTTGGATTATTATTGTAATTCTCTTGTGTTTATTTTATTATAAATACAATATTTGTTGTTACAATATATTTCATTCATTAATTTTTTTTTTGTATTTAATATCAGTAAGTATTCAGAATATTTAATATTCAATAACGATGTATTTAGAAATGAT
The DNA here is from genome assembly GCA_023678885.1 of Pogostemon cablin. Lineage (NCBI taxonomy): Eukaryota > Viridiplantae > Streptophyta > Magnoliopsida > Lamiales > Lamiaceae > Pogostemon > Pogostemon cablin. The sequence continues at coordinate 16,527,096 of CM042969.1, read as the reverse complement.
GAATGCTAAATTAATCTGATCCATGTCACAGATTAAACATCGATTTAGGATTAAATTATGAAATTAATTTTTCTTTTAATATTAAAATAATGTCTTATCCTTTTAAATTTTTATTATTGAACACAAGAATTCAAAATAAAATTTGAATCCAACTCCACCGATTTTTAATGTGAGTAAATAATGAAATTATTTTTTCTTTTAATATTAAAATAATATATTTTATCCTTTTAAATTATTATTATTGAACACAAGTCAAATAATTTTGAGTTTTGAATTTAATCTCTACGTGAGAATTTTAAAACGGCAATTTTCTCGAATTTTAGGAGAAATTAATGAGATTCATTATCTTTCAATTATTAAATTACACATAATACCTTTTAATTATTCTTTGAACACACTTAAAATAGGGATAATACTGGTATTTCACGTATTCAATTTGTATTGTTCAGTAATATAATTTGATTTGTGTATCTAGTCTAGTAGTAATATAGGTACTTAGATTGTACCTAATAGTAATGGACCCATTTTTTTTTCTCATATGATTTATTTTTTTTTACCTTTATTTGAGATATACTTTTTTTTTTCAATTTATAATCTTTTAATATTTTTTTTAACAAAATCCAAATTTGAATCAGACAAGTTCGTATTATTTTTTTAATAGCTTATATTCTTATAATATATATCTAATTTTCTTTGCAATCATAAGTTTTTTTTATTTAATATAAGGAGTATTATAATTAAAGTGATAATATTGTTATTATACTATTAAAAAACATATTCTTTTTATTATTTTCGTTTACAATCATAGAAATTTATTCTTTATATAAATTTATTTTTATCTACGCAAGCACAGGTGTAACACTAGCTAAAGAAAATTTAAGCCAAAAAATGGAACTTACGCAATGACATGTGTGAGACCGTCTCACGTAAGAACTTACGTGTGACGGATAAAAAGTGATAACATTATTATCATTTTTGCTATAAAATGTTATCACTTTCGCTATAAAATTTTATTATATCTTATTTATACTATAACGTATTAATAAAATAGTTCACTATATTATTATCACTTTTCATAAATTAAATATTATTTTATTAACAATATTGTTATTATCGCTTTTTACTTATTTCAAGTGAGAGAGTAGGAGAGACGGAGTCAAAAGAATTATGCTGTTAACTTAAACCATGTGTTTACTGTATATATGCTTTTGCAAAAATTTGGAAAATTCCATTCTTTGACAACTTTTAACCACACTCAATTTTTTTTTCTTTTATTATTTTTGCATTTAATATAGTATTCCTCTAATTTATTACCAGCACACCATTTAGATAATATTAATATAATTTTAATGCCCAACAGCCTCCCTAAAAATAAAAATTCTAGGAGTATTATTCAAGTAAATATTGACTGTTCTTTTGGAGGAGAGAACACCTCCTTAGACTATCATCCTATTCTTTATTCATAGTTTTGTCCTTTTCCTTTTAATTAATTATTATTTCGACCTATTACTCATTTCCTTCTTCTTTCGGTATAGTATTTATTTTTTTTTCCACTAGCTTTTATAATTATTATTTTTTCTTCCCAAGATGGATAACAAAACTTTATGAATGTGTTATGTCACACTAAGTTACCAACTTCTAAACGTACTTACAACATCAAATATTTGATTCAACATTAAATGTGAATTGTTACTCATAAAAGTAATGATTGCTTATATATAAAAATAAAATCAATTAAATTAAAATGGAGCTTCTACTTTAAAATCGATATAAGTGAGTTGAGGCGTAATACAGATAGCTTATTATTAAAATATACTCCCGCGTTAACATTGACGTTTATTTTTTGCACGGATATTAAGAAATACTCCTATAATATTTTAATTTGTAATGAGGTTAGAGAAATAATATTTAATATAAAGTGATTAGTTGTATAAGTGTTGTGTGTGAGTCCTACATAAAATAATTACTCCCTCCGTCCCGGGTATTTTTACCCGTTTGTACGGGCACGGAGATTAAGACGTTTTATTTTTTTAATATATAATGTAAGAGAAAGTAGGGATAAATTAGTAATTTAAAAAGAAAAAGTGAATAAAGTTATTGGGAATGATGAATAAAGTGTAAAAAAGTAATTAAAGTTGTTGGGATTGTAAAAAGTAGGTAATAAAATATTATGTATTTTTGCCAAAAATGGAATGAGTAAAAATACGTGGGACACCCCAAAATGGAAAGTGGGTAAAAATACGTGGGACGAAGGGAGTATATAATATTTTAATGTGTAATGAGGTGAGAGAAATATAATATTTAATATAAATTAGGTAGTTGTATTAGTATTGTGGGTGCGTCCTACATAGAATAATTAATTGTTTTAGGTGGGCCCATCTTAACAAAAAAGGAAATGTAAACCTTAACATGTGACAATTCAAAATAGAAAACGTAAAACTTAACGTGGGATGGAGGGAGTATTTATTATATAAATAAATACATTTATTAATATCCCTAAAAAAATATTCCCTCTGTCTCATTTCAGATGTCATACTTTCCATTTTAGGCTGTTTCAGAAAAATTTGCACATTTCTAAAAAGCAAAAAGTAAAAAATAACCACTCTTCCACATACACTTTATTTACAAAAAAAATCTCTACCAACATACTTTATCATTTTTATCGAAAAATATCGTTATACCCCTAAAAGTTATCATTTTCTTAATTTTCGTGCCAGAATTAGGGGTGCAATCTTTTGTGGGACGGAGGGAGTATACTTTTATTATTAACTAGCAATCATAACCCGTGCGTTGTACGGACATGGTTGATGTTTAATTTATTTATTTTTTAATTTATGTTTTTACAATAGCCCTCCGTCCATCCCAAAAGTCTTTATTTTACCATTTTGGGTGTTCACTCCAAATGTATCAATTTTCTTGTATACTTAATTTAAAAAAAATACTTCATCCGTCCTATAGAAGTTGGTATAATTTTTTTTGGGCACGGAGATTAAGGAGTATAATAATTTAATGTAAAGTAGAGTAAACTGGAGTGAAAGAAATAATATTTAATGTATAATGGGTAGTTGTATTAGAGATGATATGTGGGGCCCATGAGAATAGATTAATTATTTTTTGGGTGGGTCCATGTATTAAAAAGAAAATGTGTCAACTTTAGTGGGACAAACCAAAAAGAAAAGTGTGTCAACTTCTATGGGACGGAGGGAGTAGTATACTTCTATTAATTAAATATAAGATGGCTAATTATACCACTTTAAAAAACGTATACAAATATAAACAAAAATATATACAATTATGAACAAAAATGTATACAATTTAATTGTTAGTTTTTTTTAATAAAAAATTGAGTGTAAGTATACAATTATTAAAAAATATATATACACTATTGAGTAAGAAGTTATACACATATGGATGCTAGTTTTTTTAATGAAAAACTTAATGTGAAAAAAGTATACAATTATTAAGAAACACGTATATAAAATAGAATAACATGTATACAAAATAGAATAAAGAGTTATACGCATATGGGGTGCACCCGAGTATGCACCCACTTTCAAAAATGTATACAAATATAAACAAAAATATATACAATTATTAACAAAAATATATACAATTTAATTGTTAATTTTTTTAATAAAAAATTGAGTGTAAAAAGATATACAATTATTAAAAAACATGTACTCCACTATTGAATAAAAATTTATACACATATGGATGCTAATTTTTTTAATGAAAAACTTAGTGTGAAAAAAGTATATAATTATTAAGAAACACGTAGTATATAAAATAGAATTACATGTGTACAAAATAGAATAAAAAGTTATACACATATGGATGCATCGTACCCTTACACTCGGGTGCACCTAATATCAACTCATATAAGGTACCCGTATTGGACAATGAAATTAATAATTTACAAAAATAAATAAAATATTACAATGATAAAGATAAAGATTGTGTAAATGATGTTATGTATTCACGTTAAAAACAAAACAAAAAATATTACAATTTAAAAAAAAAAAGAAATTTACCTTTAAAAAATATAATTTAGATATATAAAAAGACAATAAAATAACTTGGCTGACCACGGGTCATCAGGTGACCTTGTCACATGGAGTATGCAGTGCGCACCCCATGTGAGAGGGTCATGGCTGACTCGTGGTTAGCCAAGAATTGCGCTAAAATATTACAACAATATAGATTAAAATATAATTCCGATAATAATTTTTTGATTCCTAAAAATTTTGGGATACTCATATTCATATTCGTTTAAATATTAATTACCCGTCTTATTTTAAATTAATATTTTATTAAAAATTAGTATACTTTTATTAATTAAATATAAGGTACCCGTAATGGACAATGAAATTAATAATATACAAAAATAAATAAAATATTACAACAATAAAGATAAAGATTTTCTAAAAATTTTGGGATACTCATACTCATATCCGTTTAAATATTAATTACTCGTATTCGTACCAGTCTCATTTTAAATTAATATTTTATTAAAAATTAGTATACTTATATTAATTAAATATAAAGTACCCATATTGGGCAATAAAATTAATATTATACAAAAATAAATAAAATATTACAACAATAAAGATAAAGATTGTGTAAATGATGTTATGTATTCACGTTAAAAATAAAACAAAAAATATTACAATAAAATAAAAAATAAAAGAAATTTACCTTTAAAAAAATAATTTAGATATATAAAATTACAATAAAATAAAAAATATATAAAATAAATAAAATATTACAACAATATAGATAAAGATTGTCCAAATGATATTATGAATTCACGTTAAAAAAATTACTTAAATATATAAATAATTAATTGACGTATATATATTATGGGAGTCCAAGAAAATGAATGGATGAGATAAAATAAAAAATAAAATAAATGGATGAGAAGTTGTTAAAAATTATTAATCACAATTAAAGGATGAAATGTTACAATAACTAATGAAGGACCAAGATTTAATATTACCAAGCTAAATTATGTAGGTTAAAATGGGAGGGAAAATTTTGGTCTAATTTTAACTTTTAAAGTGTGTTTTATTATATATATATATATATATATATATATATATATAAAAGATATTAATCACAATTAATTAAAGGATGAAATGTTACAATAACTAATGAAGGACCAAAATTTAATATTACCAAGCTGTAGATAGCAGAATTAATCCGCCTTTAATGATGGAGTGATGTGGCTGTTTAGGGGTGATTGGGAGACTATTCGTACTAATCTAACATAGTATTGGCGATTGTTGTAGATGATACTCGAGAGTTCCCTCCAGGCGATCTTGTGCCTTTTGGAGGTGAATGTTGGATGATCTTCTTCCTTTGGGCTATGCCTTATTTATATCAAGTGACTTGACGTCATCCAAATCTCCAGATATATCGTCAAGTCACATCACAATAAATGCATACAATGTGAGCATTAAGTACAATAGCCTCACATGACTGTTTTTAGGATTCATTTTAGGATATCCTCTATGCAGATATCCTAGGGGTATCCGCATAGCTTCCTAGCTGAAGAAGGAGCAAGTGACCAAGTGGAAGAGGATGGCTGAGTCACATGGCCGAGCGATTGGTTCACACGCGGCCGGACGCTGTTGAGATAGGGGCCTTCAATGATGGGCTCGATGTCATTCGACCAAAATCATACTTTTCCAGGGCCCAGTTGTTGGTGGGCCCAATTGTTATTCCCGGGCCCAGTTTCTTGGGCCCTACCACACAAGCTAAATTAGGTAGGTTAAAATGAGAGTGAAAAATTTGATTTATTTTTGACTTTAAAGTATGTTTTATTGTATATAAAGAAAGATAAAGATAATTTAGCACGTTTTATAATATTGTATCAGGTGTTATAAAAACATTCTCAATATTTTAATGGGAGTAGCTATTTGCACCCCGATAATCCTAAATGTACCCCCATAAATTAATAAAATATAAAAAAAAATGCAAAATTTCATTTGACATACCCTATTTTGCCCTTTTTATTTATATTTTAAATGGCTTTCTCGCTCTCTTCCGATTATGATTACGAAATCCTCAATTGAGTTTCCCTCACTTCCAACTGCATTCTCTCACTGATCCGTAGATGCAGATTTTCAAGGGTTATATTTTTTGATCTAATTATCACCTCTAATTAAAAAGTAGTAGTAGGAGATGATTATGAAAAGTTGAGTCAATAATATCTCTTTAATGAGAAGAAATCTGATACAAGTATGGAAATTCCAGAAAAGGGAGGTCACATTTGGAAATTGGCGGAAGGGAAGAAGAGGCAGCGATTAATTTCGTGATGTATAATGCGATGGATTTTGGACTAAGACATGCCGTCAAAACTATTACCTTTAGTTGCAGAGGTCAGAAACATTATTAAAGAAATTAATTGAATCCAAATAACCAAAACTAGAGGGATACAATTCATGGTCTTCAGATTGCGACGGTGATGGAGTGTAAATGTACGTGGTCTGATTATTAATGAATATGAAGAAATTCTTGATATTCATCATTTTTAATGTGATCGCCGGAATCAAGAAAATCCATTTTGCAGCGGCAAAGAATACGCAGGAATATGACCTTATTTAGGAAATATGAGGAGGCTATGTACATTAGGGCTATGTACATTAGGGCTGTTTAAGTCATATTACTTAAATATATTTTAATTTAAATTTATTTGGGGTGTATTCAATAATTTTAGTCATCCACTATTTTAATAGCATGAAATATCAAATGTGTTCGTGAAATAGTTATGAGTTATGACAGACTTATGACCGCCCGGATGAGTGAGTGGGACCCGACCCGACCCGTTTGGCTGGTTTCCAGGGTGTTTCCTTTTGAGTTTGTGGAGAACTAACTATAAATAGCAACGCTCATCTCACTCTTCAACCCAACTAGCACTTTCTCAGCATTTTTCCCCCCCTTTTCTACTTCCTAAGAATTTGATCTATAAATCGCAATTCAAACCATGGCCGCCGCCGCTGCTCACCGCCGACCAGTCAAAGACTCCGACCTTCAGAAGATGCCGGAGAAGGGCGGCCACACTATTCTCTCTGACTCCGCCAAGCCTACCGATGCTGTGCTCTACATCACCAACACCGTCTTCTTCACGCTCTTCTTCTCCGTCGTCTATTTCCTTGTGCTCCGCTGGCGGGAGAAGATCCGCAACTCCACCCCTCTCCACGTCGTTACCCCATCAGAAATCTCCGCCATCGTCGTCTTCTTCGCCTCCTTCATCTACCTCCTTGGCTTCTTCGGCATCCAGTCGCTCATTATTCCCCACGATGAGATTTTGGACGACGATGAAATTATTGAGGATTTCGAAGACTCACGCGCGGCTGCTCCGCCAACTGACGCCTGTAAGATTTCTTCCCCAAAATCGTGGATGATTTTTTGCCGGTTGTGCCCCTCTCGGACGAGGAGATCGTGAAGTCGGTTGTGGAAGGGAAGATCCCCTCCTACGCCCTAGAATCGAAATTGGGCGATTGTCGCCGCGCCGCTGCCATCCGCCGTGAGGCCCTGCAGCGCACCACCGGGAAATCCCTCGACGGTCTGCCTCTGGAAGGATTCAATTACGAAGCTATACTAGGTCAGTGCTGCGAAATGCCGGTGGGTTACGTCCAGATTCCGGTAGGGATCGCCGGGCCGCTGTTGATGAACGGCGTGGAGTATTCAGTCCCCATGGCGACTACAGAGGGGTGCCTGGTTGCCAGCACTAACAGGGGATGCAAGGCCATTTACGCTTCCGGCGGAGCCACCAGCATCATCATGAAAGACGGCATGACGAGAGCGCCGGTGGTCAGATTTGGAACGGCGAAAAGAGCTGCGGAGTTGAAGTTCTTCCTGGAAAACCCTCTCAATTTCGAAAGCCTGTCGCAGTTATTCAACAGCTCCAGCCGATTTGGAAGGCTTCAAAGCATCAAATGCGCCGTCGCCGGAAAGAATCTGTACATGAGGTTCTGCTGCACAACAGGGGACGCCATGGGCATGAACATGGTTTCCAAGGGTGTCCAGAATGTTCTAGACTTCCTCAACAAAGAGTTTCCCGATATGGATGTCATCGGCATATCCGGCAACTACTGTTCGGATAAGAAACCAGCTGCAGTGAATTGGATCGAGGGAAGGGGGAAATCAGTAGTATGCGAAGCCATAATCCCAGAACAAGTGGTGAACAAGGTTCTCAAAACCGACGTCGCTTCGTTGGTGGAGCTCAACATGCTGAAGAACCTGACAGGTTCCGCCATGGCCGGAGCTCTGGGTGGGTTCAACGCACACGCCAGCAACATCGTCTCTGCCGTGTACATCGCAACAGGGCAGGACCCCGCACAGAACGTGGAGAGCTCTCACTGCATCACCATGGTGGAAGCCGTCAACGGCGGAAAGGACCTCCACATCTCCGTCACGATGCCATCCATCGAGGTGGGCACAGTCGGCGGCGGTACCCAGCTGGCGTCGCAGTCGGCCTGCCTGAACCTGCTGGGCGTGAAGGGCGCCAGCAAAGAGGTCCCCGGAGCAAACGCGAGGCTGCTGGCGATGATCGTAGCGGGGTCGGTTCTGGCGGGAGAGCTGTCTCTGATGTCGGCCATAGCAGCAGGGCAGCTGGTGAAGAGCCACATGAAGTACAACAGATCCACCAAGGATGTGAGCAAGTGATTTATGTATGTAGTTCAGTAGTTGATGGTAGTAGGGAGGGTTGCAGAGCCTCGGTGAGGAACAGTGATCAAGCGTGACTTTGCCGCTGTAGCAAGATCTGAATAAGCGGTTGCTGGTGGTGGCGGGCAGCAGGGCCGGCCTGGGTATAGACAAGAAGGGCGATGCCCAGGCCCCAATTTCTTACTATGTAACAGTTTATTGTAATAATTTTTTTTATCTATTTCTTTTTTAATTCTTTCTGTTGTGATTTATTTCTTTATATTTTGATCATATACATTTGTCAATTGTTAAGTTTAAATATTATGTCATGAGCATATATTGTGTGGCAGATTTGAATAATTGAAGGATAGTAATTGAGTCCCACAAGGAAAGAAGATGAATTATGTACAATGACTAATTCAGTAATTGAAGGATCACAAAATCGATTGATTCGAGATGCTTTATTAAGGAAAGATTGCAAGCAGAATTGAGGTGATTATTTTTGGAAGAGATTTCAGAGTTGAATAAACAAGCTTATTTATTGGAAAGTTCAAAGAGCAGAAGACGACTTGAGGAGAATTAGATTGTGTGAGGTTCATTGAGAGCAGTGAGTGTTTGGATGATTTTTCCGTGCTTTGTTATGTTCATGGAGTGAAAACTCCAGTGTTATCTATTTTGAGAGTTTTGTAGGTCAAGAGAGATTCTTGATCACAAGTCCTAGGGATAGGCCAAAGCTAGAGTTAGATTCAAACGAGATAAGTAGCTGTGATAGAGTTGTCAAGTTATTGTTAAAGTCGTGTTGTAATCTGATGGATAGTTTGAGGGAAAGATGTGGTCTTCCCGTTTCAAATCTATGATGTTATATTTCATGATAATTTCATATCTGTTTGTAGAACATCAACTTTAAGAATTACATTTGGCATCAGAGCAGGTTGTTCTTTTATTCCTGTGTTATTTTTTCGCTCTCTGTATCATGAGTTCTCGTGATACTAGCTTTGCTGTTCGTCCCCCTTTCTTGGATGGATCCAATTAATCTTATTGGAAATCCATGATGGTAATTTTTTTGAAGTCCATTGGAGATGGAGAAGTTTGGAAGGCCCTAAAAGAAGGATGGACTCATCCCTTTCACCATTGACAAGGATGGGGTTAAGAAACTCAAAACTGAAGGCTGGACGGATGAAGAAAGAAGGGGCGCAGTATCCAACAATAAGGCGCTTTACGCTATTCTCTCTTCATTGGATGTTCAACGTCATTAACTTGTCTCAAAGTGTGTTGAAGCCAAGGAGGATTGGAAAATACTGAAACTTCAATTTGAAGGAACAGATTCTGTCAGAAATTCTAAGATCCAGCGACTGATAATTGAATATGATGAGTTGATGATGAAGGGTAATGAGAATATTGACACCTATTATTCAAGATTTTCTTCTATAATCAATCAACTTCATCTGTTGGGGGAGACTATTCCTGAAGAATAACAAACTGATGTGGATACCTTCAGTAAAATCGCGAAGTTCAGTCTTGATGAACTTATAGGTGATCTCAGAACATTCGAGTTGAATAAAAACTTTGATCATCCTATCACTAGAGAAAAGTTTGTGGCATTCAATGCTGAAGACAACATCAAAGATGAGGGATCCTCAGAACTTTCAGCTGTTGAATTTGAGAAATACATGAATCTCCTCTAAAAAAACTATGGGAGGATGATGAGGAAATTCAAGGATGGATCAAATCAAAAAAGAAATGTTGATCGCAAAACTGGAGGAGAAAGGAGCAAGCAAGTCACTTCTGATTCTAAAATTGATAAAGATCAATGTCACGAATGCAAGGGAATAGGACACTATCAATCTTAGTGTCCAACTTACTTAAGAAGAACAAATGCCCTTAAGTCCACCTGGAGTGATTTTGATTCTGAGGACGAAGAGAATATCGACCACACAAATAATCTTGCTCTGATTAGTTCTCTTTCATGTCTTACAGTTACTGAAACTAAAATTGATAGTTGATAGGCTTTTTCTGTGCACTATAATTTAATCCTCAAGTGTAAGGATATCAATTGTAGCAGTAAGCACCCAAGTTAAATTATCGAACCCAAAAGGACAGCTAATTATTTATTTGCTAAAATACTAAATTAATTAGAATCAAGTAACCGATATCCAGGAGTTGTGAATTTAATTATTATCTAAATAACAGAAAATTAAATAACTAATAAAATAAATCACAAAAGAAAGATTTAAGATTAATTCAAGAGAAAATCAACAGTTCTAAGGTATCAGGTATAGACCAATTAATTCGGGTTTCTAGACCTCTAATTGTTCATTCATGCAGTTTCAATGAAAATACACCGCATAACCCTGTTTTTCCACTGGATATGATCCGATTCAAAGCTAACAGTATAATCTAGTTTAAATCCTAAGGTGCGTGAATATTACCAAGCCTTATACCTAGATACTAATCAAAGCAAGCAACAATACCTCCGGATGGTAAGCCCGACTAACAAGATATTCTCTGAAATTACTACAAGGTTCTATTCACTTCCTACTTGAATGTCTAATTGCATTGTTCCACTAAACAATTCCAGTATTTGATTTACCAGTTCATGAAATTAAAGTGTTTATAGCGGAACTACTTCAATTCCTAACAAATAGACAATACCAATTATGAACGCACACGAGCTAACACAATAATTCAAGCATTATAGCGGATGTCATGAATATATTATGAGGACATTACGAATCAGAAAAGCATGTCTTAATAAAATAAGTAAAATCAAAAGATCAACTGCATAAAATCCCAATCTTTGGTCTAGGTTCCCAAATTAATCAAATCAAACCATCAAACCCTAAAACTGTATAAGAAATTAGCCTATGAGGTTACAAGCAACACTCATGGCTATACAATTCATACCACAAATCAAGACAAAAGAAAATTAAAGAAAGGAATAGAAAAACCCTAGTGTTGGAGTTGTCTCAGATTCCTTCTCCATCTCTCCGGTTGACTGATCTTCCTCTTGAATAGCCCTTGAATCCCCTTTGATGTGGATGGATGATGGGATGAATATGGATGATGGTAGATGATGGATGGTAGGGGGTAATCCCCTTGTGGAGGGTGGTGTCTCTTATGAATAATGATGTGAGATATATATAGGTGTGAGAAGGGAATGAGATAAGGAAAGAATTGTGCTCAAAGAAAGGGAATGAGATAAGGAAAGAATTATGCTCAAAGAAAGGGAATGAGATAAGGAAAGAATTGTGCTCTAAGAAATAGCTAAAATTGGCTAATTTTCGGAAATTTTCGGAAATTCCCGTTGGCAGCTGCGCAGTCTCACCGTTTCGAACATAACTTCCTCATACAGACTCCAATTTGAGTGATTTTTGCGCCAAAACGATCCTCTCTTCCGTGGCTTTCCAAAAATATATCACATGATCAATTTGGAATTTTACATGAACACAGAAAAATTATTCAAGTGGACGTGTCTTTTTCACCATTCCTTCACACTTTCACTCTTCATTCCAACTTTTAACTTTTGATCCTGTTTTACCCTTCAAAACTCAACAAAACACCTTAATAGCATCTTAATTATGCAAGAAATGAAAATCACTCAATTCTACCCAAAATCATGGCCACATTCTATCAAAAACTGTGTAATGTGAGACCTAAATCACGTGAAATTTCACTCTCAACAAACCCCCAAACTTACATGTTGCTCGTCCCGAGGCAACATCATAGAAAACCAATAGCGTAATTGAGAGGAAATTTCACGGCTTCACATCCAAGAAAATATAACAATTCAAAAATCATACTTCAAATACTAAGACAACCATCCATCTAAGAACATACAATTCAAATCAACTACTTCACTTTTTCGGAATGCTCATCCACCATTCTCACTGGTAGTATTTACGCTCATCGCTCAAGTGTGAGATATACACTTCAGGGTAAGGTATTTACACTCAAAGTCAATTCAAACACACGCGTAACCATAAGCTTGACAATCATCTCAACTCTCGACTAAAGGGATAATTTCAACAATAGGATCACAAAGGTCTTGCATTAGGTTGTAATGTTGGCTCTTTGGTAAAGGTAGGGAGTATATGGATAAGGTGACTCAATCACTAGTAGATAATCAAAGAAGACTTACAGCTTTTCAACAAACAGCTTTACTTTCTTCTTTCTTCTTCATCGCTCTTCAATGCTTCTTGCAATTTGATTCCTCCTTCACTTTTGAACACCACATCTGATTAGCCATAACTTGTAGTCGGGTTGACCAATTCAAGAATTTATCGAACCACAGGGAGGTCGATGCTAGCACTTAAGCGATATCACGTTTATCACGATTTTATAGAGACGAATCATAGATGGATGGTTTGGGTAACAAGTAATTAAATGAAAGTAGACAAACAATAATCCAATGACAAGATAAAATTTATGAATGAGTGGTTTTCCAAATTGAGTAGAAGTGAGATTAACAACACTAATGAAGTGGTAACTTATGGATTCATGCATTAAACTCATATGTATCAAGGGTTAAGACTAAGGGCCAACACTTATACCACCTAAACTTCCTCTCGAAATGATTAGGATGTAGATCATTTGCACAATCTCTAAATAGCTCAAAGGTTGGTTCTAAATTAAACTATTCCAACTAGGTACTAAGTTCAATTATAGAATCCCTTCATATAATCAATTGACTTCTCAATCTAACTAATCACATGTTCCATCAAAGGGTTCTAAATAATAAAGGACTTCTCAATCACTTTACCATTTATAATGCACATGAGGTGTTTGATGAAATGATTCACTTGACTATCCTAAGCACATAATTGATTTCTCAATCTAATCATATAATTAGAACAATCAAACACACAAAACATCATAGATCTCAAGATATATAAGCACCAATGATAGAAAATCAAATATCCCCATCAACATATGAATTTAGTTACATAGATCCACAAATTAACCAACAACCTTCATGTTGCTAATCTCACAAGGGAGATTAGCCTACAATCTTCATAAGATCCATAACATAGACATTATAATTCTTACAAATCATGATAAACTAAAGGATTAACACAAAATTGGAATGAAAACTCCCTTGGAAATGGATCCAATTGAATCTCCCTTCTTCCTTTGGTGATCACCCAAGCTTCCTTGCTTCTTCACTTGATTTGGATGGAGGAAATGATGGAGAGATGATGTAGATCTCAAAATGGATGAATGGGATGGAGAATATGGTGTGAAATCAAAGGAATGGTGTGTGAGGTGTGTGGGAACAGTAAAATTTTCGGATCTCTTTTAAAATGTTGAATGGATTGGTATTTATACCCCATGGAGACCTTCTAGAAGAATTGTAAAAAATATCCTGTTCTGGTGCCGACACGAGTCGTGTCACGTAGCACGGGTCGTGTCGTGTCAGGGCATGCGGCACACGAGTCGTTCTGCGTCGCACGGCCAAAGGGTGGCCGTGTTGAATGCCTAGACGTCGCCGCACGGCCTCCGCTTACAGGCCCGTGTCTTGTACACGGGTCGTGCTCTGAAATACGGGTCGTGCTCCACAACACGACCAAGTGGTGGTCGTGTTGGATAAATAGATGCCGCCGCACGACCTTTCTGGACAGGCCCGTGTCTGGCACACGGGCCGTTTTGCTGCAACACGAGCCGTGTTGCCAGCACGGCCGGCCGTGTTCTTGCACCTTTGTTTCTTCTTCTTTGTTTGATCTTCCTTCTTCATTTTTACTCCATTTTCACCTGTTATATGTATGTTTAAGATCATTCTCACACATTCCTATGAAAATACATAACACCACCAAAATACACAAAAATACGGATAAAACAATACGCAAAATACACTCAAAAAGGCACTAAAATCTAGGTGAAAATAACGACAATCACACCCCCAAACTTGAAGTATTGTTCGTCCCCGAACAATGAAAATGATAGACTGAGGGAGAAGTTTTCACCTAGTAAAAAGACTAAACGAATACAAGTAAGAACACATCATTAGCAACAAGAATTTCAAATCATGCTAAGCTAACCTACAACATTAGATTCATGATAAGAGAAATTAACAAGTTCAATCAAAAGAGAATAAAGAGCAATATAGTCCTTTTAGTCTAAGCCTCACATAAGTTTATCAATTTCACTCGACACTCTTTAAATAAGGTAAATCAACACTCATCAATCAATTGGCTCGACTCACCATACACTTGCTCGTAGACTCTATTCACAAACCACCAAAAATTTAATCAATGATCAAAAAGGTCTTTAATTAAGGATGTAATGATAGGCTCTTTGGTAGGGTAGGAAGAATATAGGTAAAAGTGACTAAACGAGTGTAAGTAATCGAAGAGGTAGCTACTTTCTTCCATCCCTTCACATTCTTTTTCTTCCTTTCTTTTCTTTATTGATCATAAGCACTAATCATCACTTTCTTGGATTGAGCTTCTTATAGATTCATGCCTCTTTTCTTTGACTCTTAAGTACTTGAGCATATTATTGTTGCTTGCTCATTTTCTTGTTTTGAAATTGCATGTCCATTCTTTCTTATGCTCTTTTCATCCTTTTCCTTACTTATTTACCATTTCCTCTTTCTCTTTTGTTATCTCATCACACCTTTTTAGCCACCATCTTCTTTATTACTCACACTCAAGGTATATATCTTAAGCTCATGTGGGTAATTAAAGCTTGTAATGTGCTATCTTCACAATAAATAGGCTTATAGGCTCAAAGTGGTTGACTAGGGATGATTTTTAAAGGTAAGGAAATATTTGGCAATGACTATACATGACAAGGATGGCCTTAAATCATTTCATCGATCTCCATTAATCGGATTTATTCCTAAAGTCTTTGAGCAAGTATTTAGTTTATCAAAACTCAACCGATCCACTCATGAAAAGGTACCATGTATACATGGTCGAGGCTCAAATTCTCACAGGTTTATGCTCGACTTAAAAG
Organism: Pogostemon cablin; assembly: GCA_023678885.1. Classification (NCBI taxonomy): domain Eukaryota; kingdom Viridiplantae; phylum Streptophyta; class Magnoliopsida; order Lamiales; family Lamiaceae; genus Pogostemon; species Pogostemon cablin. The sequence continues at coordinate 16,511,493 of CM042969.1, read as the reverse complement.
GACTTATTACAACTTATTCATTCTTTTTAATAGAATTAGTTAAATAAAACATATCACAATTCGAAAGCGTAGAGTTCCTTAATCATAATTCGACCTCACTTATCACCATAATGCATCATCACTCATATTTAAAACGACTCACAACCTCCCAAACAAACCACCAAATCAAACCTAAACACGAAAAAAAAAAAATAAAAACAACACACAAACACAAATAAACCAAAGAAACATCAAAACGACAAAAGTAAAAACACAAAGACAACAATAAAAGAAAGAAAAAAAATACAAAGAAAATTCACCCCATCCATGATCAATACACAACAAAAATCATCTCAATCCTTAATTGAAAGAAAAATACGAAATTAAACATCCCAAAACAAAACAATACGAAGTCTCAAATCCAACACAAATTAAATCACTAAAGAAAATGAACTAATGAAGTGTCGAACACCAAAAGTACTCCCTTAGTTATCCGGAGGCGGAGGGGGTTGATTATGCCATGATCCCCAAGGAGTATAAGCACGAGGTGTGGTAGGGAATTGGAAATTGAACATCCTTGTGATCATCTCTTCCATGTTGTTCGAGCGTGATCGTGTATTCTCTTCATAGTACTCCCTACGACGCTGCCCTTCATGGATCTCCCTTATCATTGCAACCTGCCTCTGCTGTTCCTCTCGGAACTCTCTCATCTCATCTCCAAGCGCCTGCTGCGTCTGCCTGATCTCCATGAGTTCGTTCTCCAGAAGATTCCATCTTGCATTCCCCTCTCTTGGTCCATCTCCTTCCTCTTGTTCTTCTTCTTCTTGCTCAAATGCTGGAGGCTCTGGTGCATGCTCTTCAAATTCCACCTGATGATGTTGCTCTTCCTCCCCTACATCCATGTCCATCGGCTCAGCTCTCAGATTCCTTAGCTCAGGATTCTCATCCACTCTCATCTGCTGGAGCACTGCTTCCACTCCATCTCTATTCTCTCGGTAGAAAGCTCTCACGACTGCGGAGTGGTTAGGACTTGCCATTGCTAAATTCTGGTGCTTTCTTCGTCCTTGCAGTGTGGTGAGCTCAGGAGCAGGTAGAGGGAATGGAGCTCCCTTATCTTGCTTCAAACAATACATATTTCCTATGAATGATAGGAACTCCATCCTTATGAGTTGATTGTACGTGAGCCCTTCACTAATCATCGAGTGTTGCATCCCTCTAAGGTTGATGCCTAACCCTTGAGCAATCATTGTCACCATTCCTCCAATCATAATCCCTCTACTGTTCTCTCTCTTCGCCACTCTCTCTGCATGCTGAACGAAGTGAGCTGCAATGTTCACTGTGAACTCTTTGAATATACTGTACATGATGTACAACTGCTTCTCCCCAACAGATCCACTCTCGAACCGACCCAGAATAGTATTTGATACTATCTTCTCAAGGTACCTCATGACTGGGTTCCTTATGGCTGTCCCTTTAGACGAACTTGGAATGTACTCTGGAGGCTCAGTCCCATCCTCAACCAATTTTCTCCACCACGTTTGTTGATTGAAACCCCCTTGTGGTAGGAAGTTCTGATGGCCTCTCATGATTGGGCACCCAAAAAATCTATTCAGCTCATTCACAGGTATCTTCTCCCACATCTCATTGTTTAACTGAAATGTGATAGCAATAGGAAACTTGTTCCTATCTCTGTGAACCTCCAAGGTGCTCATGAACTCGGCTGTAAGGTGGAGATAAGTGGGAGGTCTCTTATCGAAAAACTCCTCCATTTCCACTCGTCGGAATAGAGTCCTCAGATCACCTTCTATTCCAAGGCCTTCCATGGTTGCTTGATCTTGGAATCGAGTTGCCCTAATCTTTGGGATTATGTACTCCCATCTCAATGCGTACTTCTCCCATTCCATGAACTCTACTCCAAAATTCTCAGGGTGTTGGTCTTTCATTAGCAGTTTGGCATCAAGGTTGGACAGTTCCATATCTGACTCAATGAAAATGAAGTCCTCATTGCGTTTCCTCACTCTTCTTTCAGCCATCTACAATGTCCAACATAATTCAAATTAGTTTCAAGTTAACTCAAAACAAAATGTCTCATGTTGATTAGAATTATCACTAGTTATTCAACCAAGTGTTAATCCTAGCACATATTCAAGCACAATAAACATTTTGTTTCAAAGACTTAACATTTCGATCCAATCAACTTAACACAAAGTTATTTCAAAAATTCATTCAATCACTCACTTTCAACATCCTAATCCTCTCATTCTTTCATAACATTTCACTTTTTCAATGGGCATAATTCAATTCAATAATGCTTCATGTAAAAACTTTGAATTCTAATTTGAATTTTCATTTAGGCATTTCATCAAACACTTGGCATGCACCTATTTCACTATTCAATTCAACAAGTCTTAACTATGCTTTCATGCTCAATTCCTCAATACCTAAACTAATTCACATCAATACAATCATCATAGAAGCATTATTAATCAATTTAACAATCACATGCCCTAAATTAATCATCCTAAAACAATTATCCCCAAATTCATCCTTCATGAACCCTAAATCTAATCAAAATTCAATCAATCCAACAATTAAAAATACAAATTCATGTTTCACTATCCTAGACATGCTTTATACATTCCATCATTCAAAACCCATACATGAATTTCGCCATTCATACCTCGAATTGAGAATTAGGGCACAAGAAGACATACCTTGAATTCTATTGAACAAAATGTAGGGGATTGTTGTTTATGCTTTGAAGTTCACCTTCTACACTCACAATCTTACCACTCTTTGGTGTTTAGAGGATGATGGGTGGAGTTTCGACTGGAAATTCACGGTGGAATGAGTTTTTGGCCTTCGAGCTGTGTTCAGAATCTGCCTTTTAAAACGCTGCTTCAGACCCGACACGAGTCGTGTCACGTAACACGGCCATAAGTTGCCCGTGTTGCGTGTTCTGGTGCTCCCGCACGGCCAAAGTGTACAGGGTCGTGTCGGCGACACGACTCGAGTCTCGCGCTTGGACACGACCCGTGTCACGCAACACGACCAAATCCTGCTCGTGTTGGACTAACTGATGTCGCCGCACGGCCAAAGCTAACAGGGCCGTGTCGGCGACACGAGGCGTGTTCCTACTCCCTTGAATCTTCCACTTTTCATCTTCAACTCTTGTCGTTCCTTGTTTCCATGCTTCCAAAACTCCCTATTCATGCTCACACTTTATCAACATCATTAGTTCATGGCAATATCAAAACAAAAAAAGACTATCAACTTCAACACCACCAAAACGAATCAAAACTAAACCGAACTTATGAGAAAATTTCAAATTTGGCTCAAAAACACACGAATGCATGTCAACATAGAATATAATATATCGTATCACATCATATCCCCCCAAACTTGAATTTAAACAAGAGTTTCAAAGAAAGTTTGCAAAAAGTGGTACGATAAACCGTTCACATCAGTGACACACACTTAGAATGTTTTAACAAAAATCTTCTCCTCATAAGCACAATCCACCTACGATACCAAAAGAAAACAAAACAAGAAAAAAAATATATACAAACCTAAACTACTAAAAGGATACGGATCTCAAGAAGAGAAGGTGTCAACATATACCAACTCCCTTTGAGAGGGAGAATGGTAATGCTTAACCCTATGACCATTGACAATAAAAGAATTCCCATCCGATCCCTCAAGCATTAAAGATCCATTTTTCTCTAACTTCAATCACCTCGTATGGACCAGTCCATTTTGAACGAAGCTTTCCGGGAAATAGTTTCAATCTAGAATTGAACAAAAGTACTCTATCCCCCGGTATAAACTCCTTTGCTTTGATTCTTTCATCATGCCATCGTTTCAGCTTCTCCTTGACAATTTTTGAGTTTGAATATGCTTCCTCACGAAATTCCTCAAGCTCAATCAATTGAAGGCATCTTTTCTTTCCCGATTCTTTCTCCTCAAGATTTAACTTCCTCAATGCCCATAAAGCCTTGTGTTCTATTTCAACCGGAAGATGACATGCTTTCCCATAGACAAGTTTATACGGAGACAAACCAAGAGTGGTCTTGTACGCCGTTCGATAAGCCCAAAGCGCATCATCTAGCTTAGAAGACCAATCCTTCCTATTCCCCTTTACTGTCTTCTCAAGTACAAGCTTTACTTGCCTATTTGATACCTCCGCCAAACCATTTGTTTGCGGATGATAAGGTGTTGACACCTTGTGCTTCACTCCATAGCTTCTCAAAAGCTTTTCAATGATCTTGTTTATGAAATGAGTACCTTGATCGCTAATGATTGCCTTTGGTACTCCAAACCTTGCAAAAATGTTCTTCTTCAAGAAAACTTTGACAATTAGAGCATCATTTGTTCTTGTAGGAATTGCTTCTACCCATTTAGACACATAGTCTACCGCAAGCAAAATGTAAAGAAAACCATTGGAAGACGGAAATGGGCCCATGAAGTCCATCCCCCAAACGTCAAACACTTCAACTTCAAAGATGTTCTTCATAGGCATCTCATCTCTTTGTCCAATACTTCCAATTCTTTGGCATCTATCACACTCCATGACGTATTCTTTGCAATCCTTGAACAATGTTGGCCAAAACAATCCCGACTGTAAGATCTTAGCTCCCGTCTTTTGAAACCCAAAGTGTCCTCCACATGGTAAACTATGGCACATCTCCATGACACTTAGTTTTTCTTCCTCCGGAATACACCTCCGTATGATACCATCCGGACAATGCTTAAACAACAAAGGATCATCCCAAAAATATTCTTTAACATCATGGTAGAACTTTTTCCTTTTTGACTCGGTGAGATGGTCCGGCTTGATACCACACGCTAAATAATTTACCAAATCCGCGTACCACGGTCTTCCGGTCTCACACAAAGTGTACATCTGATGAAAATCCACTTGAAGTATCTCTTCATCCGGGAACATATCATTTATGAGCTCCATGGTTCCTTTTTCATCAACATTCTCCAATCGTGACAAGTGGTCTGCTATGACATTTTCGACTCCCTTCTTGTCACGTATCTCAACATCAAACTCCTGCAACAAAAGAACCCAACGAATTAGTCTTGGTTTGGCATCCTTTTTACTCATCAAATACCTAATGGCAGCATGATCCGTATAGACAATGGTTTTCGTGCCAACTAAGTATGGACGAAATTTTTCAAAAGCATAGACTACGGAAAGAAACTCCTTTTCCGTTGTGGTGTAATTCTTTTGATTTGCATTGAACGTCTTTGATGCATAATAGATAGCTCGAAATTTCTTCTCTCGCACTTGTCCAAGCACTACTCCCAAAGCACTATCACTTGCATCACAATGGAGTTCAAAGGGCTTGCTCCAATCGGGAGAGACAAGGATTGGTGAAGAAATCAAAGCTTCCTTTAACACCCTAAAAGCATCAAGACATTCATCATTAAATTCAAATGGAGTATCTTTTTCAAGCAATTTACACAAAGGTTTGGCAATATTAGAAAAATTCTTTATAAAACGTCGATAGAACCCAGCGTGACCAAGAAACGATCTAATCCCTTTTTCGTTTTTAGGAGGGGGAAGATGTTCAATGGCTACAACCTTCGCTCTATCAACTCTCAAAACCTTTTTCGGAGATATGATGACCAAGTACGATACCCTCTTGAACCATAAAGTGACATTTTTCCCAATTCAAGACGAGGTTCGTATCTTGACATCGCTGCAAGACCATGGACAAATTAGTTAAGCATATATCAAATGAAGATCCAAACACGGAGAAATCATCCATAAAAACTTCCATCACATTTTCAATCAATCCTCCAAAAATAGCCATCATACAACGTTGAAAGGTGGCGGGCGCATTGCATAACCCAAAAGGCAATTTATAGAAAGCGAATGTGCCATACGGACAAGTAAAAGTTGTTTTCTCTTGATCCTCGGGGGCTATCATGATTTGGTTATACCCCGAGTAACCATCTAGAAAACAATAATACTTGTATCCCGCCAACCTATCAAGCATTTGATCAATAAAAGGCAAAGGGAAATGATCCTTATGAGTATTGTCATTAAGTTTTCTATAATCACAACAAACTCTCCACCCCGTTTTCACCCTTGTTGCAAGTTCTTCATCAAATTCCGTTTTAACAATGGTTAACCCTCCTTTCTTAGCCACAACATGCAAAGGACTTACATGAGGACTATCACTAATGGCATAAACAATTTTAGCATCCAACCATTTTAAAACTTCTTTTCTAACAACTTCTTGCATAATAGGATTCAAACGTCTTTGAGGTTGTATACATGATTTGTTCTCATCAATCAACCTTATGTGATGCATGCAAATTGTAGGACTAATTCCCTTCAAATCATCCAAACTCCACCCTATAGCACTCTTATGATCTCTAAGTACTCTCAACAATTTATCAAGTTCTAAAGGAGAAAGGGATGATGATACAATTACCGGAAATGTCTTCTCGTCCCCCAAATATGCATACCTAAGGTGATCGGGTAGAGGCTTCAATTCTTCCTTTCCTTTATCAACCTTTGACTCTTCAATCTCCATCTCTAATGGAAGGTATTCCCTCTTTCCATAGTATGCCAACTTTGCTTCACCCTCTTGCATTTCCCTACAAGCATTCAATTCATGTAAACAATCATTAATATCTTCATCTTCAAAACAATGAACAGAATGATTAGAGTTTAAAGATAAAGTAAGAGAATGGCTTATGCTCATTTCAAGAGGATCTTTAGCTAAGATGAATGGTAGGTTCTCTTCAACAACTTCATCAATCATGTCGATCCTTCTACATTCTTCTTTCTCATTTGGATATCTCATAGCACTCTTCAACGAGAAAACCACCTCTTCCTCATTTACTCTCAACTTCAACTCCCCTTTTTGTACATCAATTAAAGCTCTTCCCGTTGCTAAAAATGGACGCCCCAATATCAATGGAACATTTGCATCCTCGTCCATATCAAGCACTACAAAATCAACCGGGAATATAAACTTTCCAACCTTGACTAACACATCCTCCACTATTCCTCTAGGGTAGGTTAAAGACCTATCCGCTAATTGCAATGTAACGGATGTAGGTTTCACTTCCCCTATACCAAGTTTCTTGAAAATGGACATAGGCATCAAGTTAATACTTGCCCCAAGATCACAAAGAGCTTTATGAACCTCACTCTTGCCCATTTCGCATGTAATAACAAAACTCCCCGGATCTTTGAGCTTTGGAGGCAACTTCCTTTGAATTATTGCACTACACTCCTCCGTCAAGTTGACGGTCTCATTCTCTATCAAGCTCCTCTTCCTTGACATGATGTCCTTCAAAAACTTCGCATAGTGAGGCATTTGTTTCAAAGCATCCGCAAAGGGTATATTAATGTGGATTTTCTTGAAAATTTCCAAAAACTTTGCAAACTTTTCATCCAAGCCTTTCTTCAAAAATCGATGTGGAAAAGGAATAGGTACTTGTGTTTTTGGAATTCCCCAACTATCCCTTTCCACTTCAATTTCTTCCTCTTTCTTTTTCATCGCCTTGGTTCTTTCCCATTTCTTTTCAACAACCTTGTTATCAATCAATTCCGGTTCCTCATTCAATTTATCTTCAACTTCACTTTCAACATCGATTTCTTCTTCAACCAAGGTTTTCTCCATTTCCTTCTCTTCCACCTTATCATCTTCTAATGGCATAGACGGTCCATCATAACTTGTTCCACTTCTCAAGGTAATTGCCTTGCATTGTTCCTTTGGGTTCACAATGGTAGTGGAAGGAAATTTTCCTTTCTCATTAGCACTCATTGAGCTCGCCATTTGACTAAATGAATACTCCAAGGCTTTGAGTTTTCTATCATTGTTTTCCTCAATGGCTTTTAATCGTCTTTCATTTACTTCCTCAAAAGCCTTGAATTTTCTTTCAATTACTTCCTCTTGATTTTTGTTGGAAGCAATCAATTTTTCAAGAAGTTCTTCGGTAGTCGCCTTCCCTTCATTATTTGGCGCTTTAGCTCCCGGATGATACCCCGGAGGATAAGCAATCGCATTACTTGGGTTTGCATAAGAAAAATTATCTTGCCTCCTTGGTTGTTGTGGATAAGAACTTCCGCTTCCTTGGCTAGTGAACCCTCCTTGCCTTGGTTGATGTTGTGAATGTGAACTTCCACTACTTTGAGCGTTGAATCCCCCTTGCCTTTGTGGATAATTTCCTTGATTTTGATTGAAATTACCTTGGTAATTGTTTTGATAATTACCTTGATAATTTCTTCCTTGCATATAAGACACATCCTCAACACGTGGCATAGAGTTGGTCCATTGTTCACCATTCACAGCATTCGGAGGTAGCACACCTTGCTCGACTTGTAGCCCCTCAACCATATTCACTCCTTGATTGTTCATAACTTTGATTCAAGCTCATTTGTTTAACAACTTCCGCCACTATCTTTTCCATGCTTAGCATACTTGGTTCAACACTTACACTCTTCACACTAAACTGTTGTCCTTTATCATAGCTTTCAAAACCATAGCTTCCACTAACTCTCTCCGATGGCCATTGATAGACATTTGTAGCAATCTCATCAAAAATTCGAATAGCCCTTTCCGGAGTTACACCTAGTACGGATCCTCCTGCCGAGGCATCAACAAGCACTCTTTGTCCGTTCACAAGTCCTTGATAGAAAAATCCAACTTGTTGATTCTCCGGGAAGCCATGTTGTGGACACTTGCGTAGCATTTCTTTGAACCTTTCCCACGCTTCATAAAAGCTCTCTTGAGGCATTTGCTTGAATTGTGTGATCAAGCTCTTCATTTGAAGTGTCTTAGAAGGTGGAAAGTATTTGTTCAAAAACATTTGCGCTAGCTCATCCCAAGTGTTGCACGTACCGGGAGTAAGAGTGGAGAGCCATGTTCTTGCTCTATCCCTCAAAGAAAATGGGAATAACCTCATCTTTATGCAATCCTCACTCACTCCATTCATCTTTACTGTGTTGGCAATCTCCACAAACTGAGCTAGATGAGCGTTAGGATCTTCATTCGGAGCTCCACCAAACTGTTGCTCTCTCACCAATGAAATCAAGCCCATTTTAAACTCAAAATTGTTGGCATGAATTGGTGGTCCCATCATTTGTGGAAGTGCCCTTGGCATGAAGAAGTCCCGTATCACCCTTTGATCATTTTGAACTCCATGTTGAACCGGAGGTGGAGGTGGTGGCACATAAGCTTGTTGTTGAGGAGGATAAGGTTGTTGAAAACCTTGTTGAATCATCGCTTGTTGCACAAGTTGTTGAATATAAGCTTGATTGTTTATAGCTCCATGATTTTGATAGGCTTGTTGAGGAGGATTCTCATTGAATTGATGTGCGTTGTCATGCACGTTCATATTGTGTCCTCCTTCCCCATCATGCTCTATCCCAACACGATTGTCACCTTGAAAATTCTCCATTGAATTACTATTTTTGGTTTTGTTCTCTCTTCTCTTTCTCCTCAAAGTGTTTTCAAGCTCTAGATCAATTGGTTCGACTTGCTTCCCTTTTGACCTTGTTTGCATACACCTTCAAGACAAAAAAAATTAGAACAAATTTTCACAAAGCAAATACAAGTAATAAATACAAGAAAATAAATGTCTCTAGTAAGATCGCTTTAAACGTTCCTTCTTTAAGCTACTAGCAACCGTTACCTCCCCGGCAACGGCGCCATTTGATTAGCCATAACTTGTAGTCGGGTTGACCAATTCAAGAATTTATCGAACCACAGGGAGGTCGATGCTAGCACTTAAGCGATATCACGTTTATCACGATTTTATAGAGACGAATCATAGATGGATGGTTTGGGTAACAAGTAATTAAATGAAAGTAGACAAACAATAATCCAATGACAAGATAAAATTTATGAATGAGTGGTTTTCCAAATTGAGTAGAAGTGAGATTAACAACACTAATGAAGTGGTAACTTATGGATTCATGCATTAAACTCATATGTATCAAGGGTTAAGACTAAGGGCCAACACTTATACCACCTAAACTTCCTCTCGAAATGATTAGGATGTAGATCATTTGCACAATCTCTAAATAGCTCAAAGGTTGGTTCTAAATTAAACTATTCCAACTAGGTACTAAGTTCAATTATAGAATCCCTTCATATAATCAATTGACTTCTCAATCTAACTAATCACATGTTCCATCAAAGGGTTCTAAATAATAAAGGACTTCTCAATCACTTTACCATTTATAATGCACATGAGGTGTTTGATGAAATGATTCACTTGACTATCCTAAGCACATAATTGATTTCTCAATCTAATCATATAATTAGAACAATCAAACACACAAAACATCATAGATCTCAAGATATATAAGCACCAATGATAGAAAATTAAATATCCCCATCAACATATGAATTTAATTACATAGATCCACAAATTAACCAACAACCTTCATGTTGCTAATCTCACAAGGGAGATTAGCCTACAATCTTCATAAGATCCATAACATAGACATTATAATTCTTACAAATCATGATAAACTAAAGGATTAACACAAAATTGGAATGAAAACTCCCTTGGAAATGGATCCAATTGAATCTCCCTTCTTCCTTTGGTGATCACCCAAGCTTCCTTGCTTCTTCACTTGATTTGGATGGAGGAAATGATGGAGAGATGATGTAGATCTCAAAATGGATGAATGGGATGGAGAATATGGTGTGAAATCAAAGGAATGGTGTGTGAGGTGTGTGGGAACAGTAAAATTTTCGGATCTCTTTTAAAATGTTGAATGGATTGGTATTTATACCCCATGGAGACCTTCTAGAAGAATTGTAAAAAATATCCTGTTCTGGTGCCGACACGAGTCGTGTCACGTAGCACGGGTCGTGTCGTGTCAGGGCATGCGGCACACGAGTCGTTCTGCATCGCACGGCCAAAGGGTGGCCGTGTTGAATGCCTAGACGTCGCCGCACGGCCTCCGCTTACAGGCCCGTGTCTTGTACACGGGTCGTGCTCTGAAACACGGGTCGTGCTCCACAACACGACCAAGTGGTGGTCGTGTTGGATAAATAGATGCCGCCGCACGACCTTTCTGGACAGGCCCGTGTCTGGCACACGGGCCGTTTTGCTGCAACACGAGCCGTGTTGCCAGCACGGCCGGCCGTGTTCTTGCACCTTTGTTTCTTCTTCTTTGTTTGATCTTCCTTCTTCATTTTTACTCCATTTTCACCTGTTATATGTATGTTTAAGATCATTCTCACACATTCCTATGAAAATACATAACACCACCAAAATACACAAAAATACGGATAAAACAATACGCAAAATACACTAAAAAAGACACTAAAATCTAGGTGAAAATAACGACAATCAACATCCTTACTTGAAATTTTTTTTCTTCTTCCCTCTTTTCTTTTCTCTTTTTTTTTTCTTTTTCAAATAAAGGTACCAGTTTCAGGCACTACCCTTTTCATGGGGTACCAGTTTCGGACACTACCCCTTTATGCAACAATTTAACCTATCTTTTCAACAATTTTCATCACTTCGAACTTATTCTCCTTTTATGTTTCTTCACAAGATACCAACTTGACTCCTTCAACTCTCTACTAGGTAGGAATTTTTAAGGCTAGCAAATGGATCAATTGGCTAATCACGTAGGCTTCCATAAAAATAAGGCTTTTAGGCTCAAAAGGGTTAACTACGGATAATTTCAATAGGTAGGATAATAATTTGGCTAGTGACTAATAAACAACAAAGATGGCCTAAGATCATCTCCTATTGTCTAATCGAACACGTAGCTTCAAGCAAGATATAAAGCCAAGTTCTAGAATACGTGTGTATGAAAGATACTCACAAGAATAAACTGAATCATGCAATTTGTCATGATTTCAAAAGGCTCAAAATCTCACATGGCTGTAGGCATGAAAGAGCACTCCTAATAAAGTCACATAGCAAATCTTTCATGTACATAAGTAAACTTCAAGCATCTCAATATCAAAGCACAATATCAAATTGCTTCTCAAACAATCACACAAAAATACCATCAAGTGCCAAGAAAAATCAGAAAATCATCATAGAGAACAAAAAATCAACTATACCAACACTAGGATTAACACAAAACAAAAAAAACACAAACAAAAACAACACAAAACCTGAAAAATCGCAAAAAATCGAACCCTCAACATCATCAAATAAATTGAAAATATTAAAAATCCGCAAAAAATCGACCCTCCAAGCAACAACACAATGCAAAAATTTTACTTGGTACTACAAGACAAGGTATGTACGTAACCTCCCCCCAAACTTAGATCAAACAAAGTGAGAAACTAAGTTTGCAAAGAAGTATATACCGTAGTCGAGCAATACCTAATAAAATTATTACACCAACACAGACATAGAAAAGCAATTAAACCGGGAGGGACAGCTCCCAACAAGCGCTCATGTTTAATGTCGGAGAGTCACGACGGGATACCTCTTTTTGCCTACGGGATCGGAGGACAGCTCTCTCGCATTCGTACCTTAAGGTACTTCTTTCCTCTCTTATTTACTTCACCAATCATCTCACCCTTCTTTGTCACTCCAACATGATCCTTTGAATTCTTTTCCTCCCATGACTGTCTTGAGTTCTTCTTGTCAATCCTCTACTCAATTGTAGGCTGACCCTGTGTAGCAAAACAAGGATCAAACAAGTTAGAATTTTCAACAATATGAGAATAAAAATCAGGAGGTATGTTCAGAGGCTTCAGATATGGATCATCCATCTTTACTGCAACTAAAAGATTATCAAATATCACATTAGAGTTAGTAGTAAGAAAAGTAAGAGATACGCCTGGTCCTGCGATCTCCTCTACCACTTCAACTCTCTTCCCTTCATACTTCACTTCCTTGGCAGCAGACTTCATCTTTCCTTCAACAGTGGTCTTCTTATTCCAATTCACTATGTCAGCAGTAGTCTTCCTTTTCTGTTCATCCCTTGCATCACCTAATGCAAGTAACTTCTCAAGATAGTCAATACATGCATCATTGGACAAACTCTCAAACTCTGCATCAGAAAGGATAAAGTTCTCATCATGCTCTGTGTCCACTACATCCACAGACTTGCACTACTGCTGATCCGTGGGCCACTGCATCTCCTTATTCAAAGAAAAGACAATCTCCTTATCATCAGCCCTAAGCCTCAACTCTCCTTTGAACACATCAATCAGAGCCCTTCCAGTTGCAAGGAATGGACGCCCCAAGATCAGAGGTGCACCATCCTTTTCATCCTCCATGTCAAGTACAAGGAAATCCACAGGAAAAGTCAAATTCGACACCTTCACTAGCACATCTTCAATCACTCCCTCGGGGTATGTCAACGATCGATCTGCTAACTGTAGGGCAACAGACGCAGGTTTCAACTCCCCCAAACCAAGCTTCTTGAACACTGATAAAGACATCAAATTTATACTGGCTCCTAAATCACATAGTGCTCTCTTAGATGGTTCTTTTCCAATCTCACAGGGAATGATGAAGCTCCCTGGATCCTTCAATTTTTCTGGAAGCTTTTTCTGAATAATAGAGCTGCAGTTCTCTGTCAAATTCACTGTCTCCACACTATTAAGCTTCCTCTTTCTGGAGATAAGTTCCTTGATGAACCTTGAATAATGTGGCATCTCGTCCAATGCTTCCGAGAAAGGAATAGTGACTTGGACATCCCTCATGACATCAGCAAACTTACGAAACTTCTCATCAAGGCTTTTTGACATGAATCTTTGAGGAAAAGGAATTGGTACCTTTGTAATTGGAAGTCCTAAACTGTCTTTCTCGAATACCTGTTCCGCTTCTCTCAGTTTCTTCGCTCTCTGCCACTTTTTATTAGAAATTTCCAGATCAGATTGACTCTGTACAGAATTCGAACGCGCAAAAAACCCTGGGGGACAGCTCGCCGGCTCGTTCGGCTCGAGCGGAGGTCGAGCGGTGCCGAGCTGGGTCCCACCTGAACTGGAAGACACGTCGAAACTAGCCAGAGTCCCACTCGGCAGCATCTGAACCTGCTCGGCAGTCTGCTCAGGCCGAGCCGGTAGCCGAGCCACATCTAATCGGTCCTGCTCCATCCCTGTTTCGTACTGCTTCTGTTTTGCTTTATTCTGTACAAGTTCTGTTACGTCATGCATCAGTTTTGGACCTTTACAATGCTTCTCGGATCTCAACGTGATCGCATTAACACTCTCATTTGGGTTAATTTCCGTATCCGAAGGAAACTTTCCTTTCTGCAACTGCACTTGCTGCTGATTTACTGTAGTGGAGATCTGCCCTATGTTATATGACAAATTCTTCAACTGCTTGTTCACTTCCTCATTCTGTTTGGTCATATTCGAGTCCATGAGAACAATGCAGTTATTAATCTTGTTTATGTCGGCATCATTCTTCTTCATGTATCTTGCTAACACATTGTCAATACTGGACTTTCCTTCTTCAGTCTTAGCGCCATGATCAAAATTAGGAGGATATGGAACTACATTATTCGGATTTGAATAAGAGAAGTTCTCATGCCTCTGATTCTGCCAATTGCCTCCTTGATTATTAGGACCTCCCCCTTGGATATTCCTCTGGTTCGAATTGCCTTGAGGGTACCTATTTCCTTGCCAATTTCGAGGAGCTCTCGAACCCTGAAGACTCTGCCCCATAGCCCAATTAGCATCCTCGACCTCTTGAAGGTTCATCACCACATCATCACTTGCAGACCCTCGGTTGCCTCCCCCATTATTACCTGATATCAGAGTAATCAGGTTCTTATTCATCTGTTCCAATTGAGCGACAACCTTATCATTCTTATCAGCTTCAGAAAATTTCTCTTCAACCTTTGCAACTTTACCAAGTATATAAGTCCCTCGGATCCTCTCAGATGGCCAATCCCTTGAGTTCAAAGAGATATCATCAAATAATTTCTCTACGGCATTGGATGTTTTGCCAAAAATTATTCCTCCCGCAGAAGCATCAACCAACACTCTAGATTCGTTGTCAAGGCCATTATAGAAGACACTGATGATTTGAGACTTTTTGAATCCATGCTGTGGGCATCTCCTCAACGCATCAGTAAACCTTTCCCAAGCCTCTCCAAACGACTCATCTCTCCGCTGCTTGAATTGATTGATCTCCTGTTTCAGTAAAAGAACCTTTCCTGGTGGCATAAATCGATCCACGAACAACTGCTGCAACTCAATCCAGTTTGAGCAACTGTCTCCCTTTAGCTTATCATACCACTCCCTTGCCTTATCAACCAATGAAAACTGAAAAAGCCTCATCTTCCATCAATCATTAGTAGCATCAGCAGCTTTCACTGTATCCATGTAGCTGTTGAAACGCTTAAGATGGCCATAGGGCTCATAAAAAATGCCTCCGGCAAAGGGATTTCTCTCCACCATATTGATCAGGGCTGGCCTTATGTCGTTCGCTTCATTAGCTCGAACGGCTCCAACTACGCCTGATCCTCCCAGGTTGGTGGACTTAAAAGTTTCTCGGATGACGATGTCATCCTCATCGACTCTTTCTCCCATTGATGCTGTTTCAGGTTCTGTCTCAGATTCTGATTCAAACTCCGATTCAGCCTCTTCTAGGATAGCCTGATTCTCAATCAGCACTTCTTCCTCCTCTAAAATTACTTTAGGAGGTGCTTTGGTATTCTTTGATTTTACTCTTCTTTTTCTCGCAGAAGCTTCAATTTCCGGATCAAATTCAAGATCTTGTGCTCTCGTCTTTGACCTAGTTTGCATGCAACTTCAAGAAAAATCCAAAGTAAAACAATTAAATCCCAAAGAAAATATTCTAATTAACTAAGTTATAAAAGAAAATAAATAATTAAAACTGTCCCCGGCAACGGCGCCAAAAACTTGATAGGCTTTTTCTGCGCACTATAATTTAATCCTCAAGTGTAAGGATATCAATTGTAGCAGTAAGCACCCAAGTTAAATTATCGAACCCAAAAGGACAACTAATTATTTATTTGCTAAAATTACTAAATTAATCAGAATCAAGTAACCGATATCCAGGAGTTGTGAATTTAATTATTATCTAAATAACAGAAAATTAAATAACTAATAAAATAAATCACAGAAGAAAGATTTAAGATTAATTCAAGAGAAAATCAACAGTTCTAAGGTATCATGTATAGACCAATTAATTCGGGTTTCTAGACCTCTAATTGTTCATTCATGTAGTTTCAATGAAAATACACCGCATAATCCTGTTTTCTCACCGGATATGATCCGATTCAAAGCTAACAGTATAATCTAGTTTAAATCCTAAGGTGCGTGAATATTACCAAGCCTTATTCCTAGATACTAATCAAAGCAAGCAACAATACCTCCGGATGGTAAGCCCGACTAACAAGATATTCTCTGAAATTACTACAAGGTTCTATTCACTTCCTACTTGAATGTCTAATTGCATTGTTCCACTAAACAATTCCAGTATTTGATTTACCAGTTCATGGAATTAAAGTATTTATAGCGGAACTACTTTAATTCCTAACAAATAGACAATACCAATTATGAACGCATACGAGCTAACACAATAATTCAAGCATTATAGCGGATGTTTTATATTAGCACAACTATCTTATATTTCATATATGTGAGATAAAGGTGCACTTGAGGTGTTTTATTGTATTTTAGGTAAAAAAAGGATAAAAAATGCAAGGTTGGAAAAAAGGTGCAAATTGTGCAAGGATGATAAAAAACGCACGTCCAACTTTCATAATTTTTCTGTGTTGTTGTCGAGATCCAAACTATTAGTATGATACATGGTTAGAAAGCCACTGGAGAGAGGGTCGTTTTGGCGCAAAGAACACCCAAATCGAGTTCCAAACGAAGAAGTTATGAGCAAAATGGTGACGACGCGCGAGAGGTGCCGAACAGAACTGATGGCTATATTCTGTATCTTATTGCACACTCAATTCTTGGTTTCTATGAATGATCTTTATATTGATTGAAAGCCCAAGAAGAGAGGATCGCGTGAGCGCAAGAATTATTGAATTTGGAACTCGGATGAAGAAGTTATACACGAAACAATGAAGGGGTGCAAGGTGCATTCGACCTTGAGCAGCTGCATTCAACCTCTAACATTGCCATTCGACTTCAACATCATCAATTCGACCACGACTGGTTGTCGAATGGAGGTCGAATGGAGGGTCAACAATGCCATTCGACAACAGCACGGCTCATTCGACATGAAGCACTTCCATTCGACCAAGACACGAGCTCGAATGAAGGTCGAATACACACACAAAAACATCCAGTAGCCTCATTCGACTTAGAGCTCAAGTCGAATGGAGGTCGAATGGGCAGCAGACGACTTACAGAACCTTCATTCGACCACGATGGTATTCATTCGACCAGAGAGGCTGGTCGAATGAAGGTCGAATGAGCTTGATTTGGCAGAAATACAGGTTGTTCGACGAGCATTCGACTTGGGGATGCTTCATTCGACCTCTTCACATGTCATCCAGCCTGGAACACACAAGAAAGTAAGTGCACACATGGGTTAAAGTGATAATAATACACTATGAACATGGAGCACATGAAGCAACCAACACACAAAGGAAAAGAAGACAAAAGAAGGACAACAATATGAGCTGCAAAGACAGCACAATAAGCTGCAAATCCAACACCAAAAGAAGAGGAGCACATGGATAGAAGCCAACAAAGAGAAGTGGGATGATGTGGAGCAACATGGACAGCAACAATGGAGCTGCAAACGTGATGGACAACAAGAATAATGCAAGAACAAATGCATGTGGAGATGAAAGAGCAGCCAACAAAGATAAGTGAGAGCATGTGATGCAACATGGGCAACCATGATCAAAGGATGGAGGCATGTGATGTTGTGTCTCCTTCCACACCTATAAATACAGCTGCATCAACAAGAGGAAGATGAGCAGAGAAATCACACACCAAACCACAGCTGCACAACAGCCACACACTCCCTCAAACACCACACAACACACTCCACACACACCACAAAGGGCTGCCATTGCAGCAAGCTTGCTGCCCTTTTCAAGGGTAGCAAGCTTGCAACGTGAATGATGATGTGAGCTGCACAACACCAAGGAGAGGAGGAGAGTTCAAGTGCGATCAAGGGAGCAATCTAACGGGAAAGAAGGAGAAGAACGCAAGCCACATGACACTAGGGTGTTGTATTCTTTCTTTCATCTTTTCTTGTTGATTTGTGTTTTGAATTGCTTAGCTATGGATGTTTTATTCATGAGCTAAATATTTTACAAGATTTAAGGTTTGAAAGAATAATGTAGTTGATTTGAAAACCTAGATTAATATTGTTGAATTCATTGCTATTCATATTCTTGTTTATTCGATCCTATAAGACCTTGTTAATATGTGTGTAAATATGCCATTGACATTGCCCGTGATTCGTGGTATATTGTGCTACCAAGAGTGCACGCATTATTAATATTGTCTATTTGCTGGGGATTATGGTAGTTTGCCCGTGAACACGATAATCCTAAGGGCTGGTAAACAAGATGCTTGATTATCCTAGTGGAACAATGCAATTAGGAAAATCAAGTAGGAAGTGAATAAGTGTGAGTATTTCTTTCGGAGAATATATGTTAGTCGGGTTGGCCTGCCGGGGGTTTATGAAATCCGCCTTATTAGTATATAGTCAGGGGGCTCATAACTGTTCACGCATCATCTTGTGTGATGTATTTCCATACAATAGCATGAATGAACAATAAGACGTCTAGGGGACCAAATCAACTGCACAACACTTGATGCCTTAGAACTATTATTTCTCTCTTGATTCAATCTTGAATATTCCTTTCACTCCTTGCTTTTATTTATTTTATTTTTATGTAATTTCAATTCTTTAGTTAATAATTAATCAAATCTTGAAAATCGGTTACATTCATTCTAATTGAATGGTGATTTAAAGTAAAATAGATAGTTGACCGTCCCTTGGGTTCGATAATTTAACTTGGGTACTTGCCAATGCAACTGACATCTCTACACTTGGGGATTTTAGTTGAGGTGCGCAATTATACGCGAACAAGTCAATGGCGCCGTTGCCGGGGACGGCTTAATTATTTATTTTTCTTTTATTGCTAATTTAATTAGAATATCTGTCGTGACTCTCCGACGTTAAACATGAGCGCCTGTTGGGGGCTTACCCTCCCGTTTTAATTGCTTTATTGAGTTTATGTAGTAATTTTATTAGGTGTTGCTCAACTAGGGTATACACTCCTTTACAAACTTATGCTCTAACTTCGTTTGAGCTAAGTTTGGGGGGATACGTGTATACCTGCATCTTGGTACACCAAAGTAAAATTGCTTCATAGTGTTGTATGCTTGGATGATTAATTTTTTGCGATTTTTCGATATTTTTGATTAATTTAATTATATTGAGAGGTCGATTTTTTTGTGATTGTCCAGGTGTGTGTCGTTTATTTATTTTTATTGTGTGTTTTTCCTAGCTTAGTGTGGTTATTTTTGAGTTCTTAAATATGATTGTTGGATCTTTCTAAAACACTTGAATTTAATTGAATTTTAATGGATTGTGTCTATGGTGGTGATCCATGTGAGCTTATACTGTTTAAATTGTCTTTGAAATTCATATACTCTTGAAATTAACGAAGGAAATGTACTTAAATTATATTGTGATATGAAGTTCTATATACTTGTGGGATATTGCTTACCCTGGATAATGCTCTGTTAATTGTTAAAAACACATGTGAGATTTTGAGCCTTATTCATGTTATATAAACACATGATATTTCTTTCTGGTGAGTATCGTTCTTGTGTGTGTATTCCAGAACTTGCCTCTTGTCTTACTTAAAACTACATGTTGTGATAGATAATGGGAGATGATTTAAGGCCATCCTTGAATTATGAGTCACTTGGCCAAATAATTCCTTACCATATGATTGTTCATCCGTAGTTAGCTCTATTGAGCTTAAAAACCTCATTCTTTGGCAGCCTACGAGAAATAACCACTTTGAGCATCTGATATTTTATCCGTCTAGAAGATAATGGCTTTTCAAAGTATGTTGATGGAGTTTGATAACAATTTGGGAAAGGATGAATTTGTGTTTAAATAGTGATTCAGCTTGAAAATGCATATAAGGAGAATAATGGAGTAGTGCTTAAATCTAGTACTCCATTTAATCAAACACCCTGGGGTAGTGCTTAAATCTAGTACCCTATAGAGAATGCGCGAGGTAGTGCCCAAAACTGGTACCTCAAAAGAAGAAGAAAAATAGTTGTGCTTGAAGGTGGAGAAGGAATGAAAATCGTCTGCATTTAAAAGAAAAAGAGAATGAAAGTTGAAGTGATCAATCAGCCTTAGTTCTCATCTATTTGAGTCACATTATCTATATATTTCCTTCCTAAACCAAAGAGCCAACGTTATATCCAAAAGAAAGTCCTTCTTGATCTCATTATCGAACCATACTTTTAGTTGTAAAAAGTTTGAGATTTTTGGCAAGCTTATGGTTACGCATGCACTTGAATTGAATTTGAGCGTAAACACCTTACCCATAAGTGTACATATTTTACACTTGAGTGATATACTTTCCGTGAGAATATATTAATGGAGCATTGGAATTGGTGGTGATTGTCTTAACTTGTATACTTGAATTGATTATTGCATGTAATGAGAGTTGCATGACCTAAGTTGAGGACAATTGTATTTTGAATGAACATTTGTCATAATCCTTGTTTTCCAGCTAATTTTCTTACTCTCTCACTCTTTATTTTTATTTTGTTGACTCGGGACGAGCAACAGGTAAGTTTGGGGGTTTGATGAGTGTGAAAATTAGCGTGTTTAAGCGTCCGATTTAACGCCTTTTTGATGAGAATTATTGATATATATTAGCACAACTATCTTATATTTCATATATGTGAGATAAAGGTGCACTTGAGGTGTTTTATTGTGTTTTAGGTAAAAAAAGGATAAAAAATGCAAGGTTGGAAAAAAGGTGCAAATTGTGCAAGGATGATAAAAAACGCACGTCCAAATTTCATAATTTTTCTGTGTTGTTGTCGAGATCCAAACTATTAGTGTGATACGTAGTTAGAAAGCCACTGGAGAGAGGGTCGTTTTGGCGCAAAGAACACCCAAATCGAGTTCCAAACGAAGAAGTTATGAGCAAAATGGTGACGACGCGCGAGAGGTGCCGAACAGAACTGATGGCTATATTCTGTAGCTTATTGCACACTCAATTCTTGGTTTCTATGAATGATCTTTATATTGATTGAAAGCCCAAGAAGAGAGGATCGCGTGAGCGTAAGAATTATTGAATTTGGAACTCGGATGAAGAAGTTATACATGAAACAATGAAGGGGTGCAAGGTGCATTCGACCTTGAGCAGCTGCATTCAACCTCTAACATTGCCATTCGACTTCAACATCATCAATTCGACCACGACTGGTTGTCGAATGGAGGTCGAATGGAGGGTCAACAATGCCATTCGACAACAGCACGGCTCATTCGACATGAAGCACTTCCATTCGACCAAGACACGAGCTCGAATGAAGGTCGAATACACACACAAAAACATCCAGCAGCCTCATTCGACTTAGAGCTCAAGTCGAATAGAGGTCGAATGGGCAGCAGACGACTTACAGAACCTTCATTCGACCACGATGGTATTCATTCGACCAGAGAGGCTGGTCGAATGAAGGTCGAATGAGCTTGATTTGGCAGAAATATAGGCTGTTTGACGAGCATTCGACTTGGGGATGCTTCATTCGACCTCTTCACATGTCATCCAGCCTGGAACACACAAGAAAGTAAGTGCACACATGGGTTAAAGTGATAATAATACACTATGAACATGGAGCACATGAAGCAACCAACACACAAAGGAAAAGAAGACAAAAGAATGACAACAATATGAGCTGCAAAGACAGCACAATAAGCTGCAAATCCAACACCAAAAGAAGAGGAGCACATGGATAGAAGCCAACAAAGAGAAGTGGGATGATGTGGAGCAACATGGACAGCAACAATGGAGCTGCAAACGTGATGGACAGCAAGAATAATGCAAGAACAAATGCATGTGGAGATGAAAGAGCAGCCAACAAAGATAAGTGAGAGCATGTGATGCAACATGGGCAACCATGATCAAAGGATGGAGGCATGTGATGTTGTGTCTCCTTCCACACCTATAAATACAGCTGCATCAACAAGAGGAAGATGAGCAGAGAAATCACACACCAAACCACAGCTGCACAACAGCCACACACTCCCTCAAACACCACACAACACACTCCACACACACCACAAAGGGCTGCCATTGCAGCAAGCTTGCTGCCCTTTTCAAGGGTAGCAAGCTTGCAACGTGAATGATGATGTGAGCTGCACAACACCAAGGAGAGGAGGAGAGTTCAAGTGCGATCAAGGGAGCAATCCAACGGGAAAGAAGGAGAAGAACGCAAGCCACGTGACACTAGGGTGTTGTATTCTTTCTTTCATCTTTTCTTGTTGATTTGTGTTTTGAATTGCTTAGCTATGGATGTTTTATTCATGAGCTAAATATTTTACAAGATTTAAGGTTTGAAAGAATAATGTAGTTGATTTGAAAACCTAGATTAATATTGTTGAATTCATTGCTATTCATATTCTTGTTTATTCGATCCTATAAGACCTTGTTAATATGTGTGTAAATATGCCATTGACATTGCCCGTGATGCGTGGTATATTGTGCTACCAAGAGTGCACGCATTATTAATATTGTCTATTTGCTGGGGATTATGGTAGTTTGCCCGTGAACACGATAATCATAAGGGCTGGTAAACAAGATGCTTGATTATCCTAGTGGAACAATGCAATTAGGAAAATCAAGTAGGAAGTGAATAAGCGTGAGTATTTCTTTCGGAGAATATATGTTAGTCGGGTTGGCCTGCCGGGGGTTTATGAAATCCGCCTTATTAGTATCTAGTCAGGGGGCTCATAACTGTTCACGCATCATCTTGTGTGATGTATTTTCATACAATAGCATGAATGAACAATAAGACGTCTAGGGGACCAAATCAACTGCACAACACTTGATGCCTTAGAACTATTATTTCTCTCTTGATTCAATCTTGAATATTCCTTTCACTCCTTGCTTTTATTTATTTTATTTTTATGTAATTTCAATTCTTTAGTTAATAATTAATCAAATCTTGAAAATCGGTTACATTCATTCTAATTGAATGGTGATTTAAAGTAAAATAGATAGTTGACCGTCCCTTGGGTTCGATAATTTAACTTGGGTACTTGCCAATGCAACTGACATCTCTACACTTGGGGATTTTAGTTGAGGTGCGCAATTATACGCGAACATGTCAGTGGTGTCTCTTATGAATAATGATGTGAGATATATATAGGTGTGAGAAGGGAATGAGATAAGGAAAGAATTGTGCTCAAAGAAAGGTAATGAGATAAGGAAAGAATTGTGCTCAAAGAAAGGGAATGAGATAAGGAAAGAATTGTGCTCTAAGAAATAGCTAAAATTGGCTAATTTTCGGAAATTTTCGGAAATTCCCGTTGGCAGCTGCGCAGTCTCACCGTTTCGAACATAACTTCCTCATACGGACTCCAATTTGAGTGATTTTTACGCCAAAACGATCCTCTCTTCTGTGGCTTTCCAAAAATATATCACATGGTCAATTTGGACTTTTACACGAACACAGAAAAATTATTCAAGTGGACGTGTCTTTTTCACCATTCCTTCACACTTTCACTCTTCATTCCAACTTTTAACTTTTGATCCTGTTTTACCCTTCAAAACTCAACAAAACACCTTAGTAGCATCTTAATTATGCAAGATATGAAAATCACTCAATTCTACCCAAAATCATGGCCACATTCTATCAAAAACGGTGTAATGTGAGACCTAAATTACGTGAAATTTCACTCTCAACAATAGTCTTACAGATTGTTCTAATGATTCTGAGAATGAAGTTCTCCTTCAGCGGAGGTTATGTGCTTAATGTACTAACTAATGATTGATAAGTTTTCTGAAGCTGTCAGAATAACAAAAAAATTGGAAGATCAAGTTTCCCTCCTAAAGAAGGAGCTGAAAATCTCTGAGGATAAGTTACTTGCTTCTCAGGTTCTTTTGGACTCAGCTCCATATAAAAGTAAACTTGAAAGTCAATCTGTTGAGTACTATCTTGGAATCATAGAATCCCTTAAAATGGAGATGTCTATCACTTTGCAGGATAGAAACTCCAAAATCAGAACTCTCAAAGATCGTCTAGAGAAAACAATGAAGCAGCATCAACTAATGATGGCTTGTATAAAAAGGAAAGATGAAAAGATAGAGAAAGATCGAATTGAATTGGAAAGATTAAATCAATCCATTCATCGCTTGAATACTGGTAAAGCCAAGTTAGATGAAGTCTTTAGAGCAAGTAATGGATATGGAAAAAAGGGCATTGGATATGAGTCTGAAGAAGATTTGGGTAAGAAAATAGTTTTTCTTCATGCTATGAACAATTTTCAGACTTTTGTGCCAAACAAGGAGCATAAGCCAAACAAGATTGCTCACCCTAATGAAACACTTCCTTCTGATACTCAACCACGTGTTCCTATTCTTCCTTAAAGAACCTTGTCCAAATTTGATCCAAGTAGTAAGATGACCTGGGTTCCGTCCTCTTATGGGAGCTTCCCTAAATCCAGTCTTATTCATAAAACATCTCCAGTCTGTCATTATTACAACATAAAAGGTCACATTAGACCTAAGTGCTACAAGATGTAGTATGATATTGCTACTGGAAAAGTTGTGAGTTGGAATCAGTTTGTAATACCAGTGTTTAAAAATTCAGTATGTTTGTCCTCTCATTTAAGATTACATATCGAGAATTATAATAACTGGTACTTTGACAGTGGTTGCTCATGACACATGACTGGAATTAGATCATTTCTAAAGGACATCAAGCCAGTGAAAGGAAGCAACGTCACCTTTGGTGATGACAAAAGTAACAAGGTTCTAGGAATTGGTACACTGGATGTTCCAGGACTTCCTGAACTAGAGGGGGTTCTACTTGTCGAAGAAATAAAGCCCAACTTGATTAGTATCAGTCAACTGTGTGATCAAAATCTCTATGCCAGGTTTACAAAAAAATTTGTTCAATTTTTGATCAAAATGATAATTGTGTTCTCATAGGTACTAGGTCATCAGATAACTGCTATCAACTTGGTGACATCAAAGATCTACAAAGCAAGGACATCGACTTGGAAATGTGGCATCAAAAGATAGGACACTTAGCTGTCGGTAATCTTGTTTCCCTCTCTCAAAAGAAACTTGTCAGAGGTATGCATGACTTTAAATTAAAAGATTAGCACGTTTGTGAACCTTACAAACTCATCAAACAGGTAAGAAAGTCTCATTCATCTAGTATTGATATTCATACGGTTCACATCTTGGAATTGCTTCATATGGATCTAATGGGACCTCTTCAAACAACAAGTGTCAGTGGTAAGAAATATGTATTTGTTTGTGTTGATGATTACTCTAGGTATACTTGGGTAAAGTTTCTAAAAGAAAGTCTAATGCTTTTGATGCTTTTGAGAAACTGTGTTTATAGATCAAAAAAGAAACAGGTATTTCATTAAAAAGAATCATATCAGATCGTGGAAGAGAATTTGAGAATCAGTCATTTCATGATTTTGTGACTCAAAAGGAATATTTCGTGAATATTCTTCCCCGAAGACCCCTTAACAAAATGCTGTTGTTGAAAGAGAAAATAGGACTCTTCAAGAAATGACCAGAGTAATGCTTATCTCAAAAGGAATAGCTTTAAAATGATGGGCAGAAGCTATGAATACTACCTGCTATCTTGGTAATCGAGTTCATGTGCGGCATGGATTAGGTAAGATACCATATCAGCTCTGGAAAGGTAAACTCTTAACTTAAAACATCTTCATGTTTTTAGATGCTAGTGTTATGTTTTAAATAATAGAGAAGGACGTGAGAAACTGGATAGTAAAAGCATGATAGGATGCTTCTTGGGTTATTCAATAAACAATCAGGCATACAGAGAAGATAAACAAACTCTACAATCTGTAGAGTTAGAAGAAGAAGATGGGAGTGACTCAAGTCCCAGAACAAGAGATCCACCATTGAAGATCCAGAAAGATCATCCTTCGAAACTAATTATTGGTGATCCTCGGTCAAGAGTTAGCACCAGAAATGCTCCTAGAAAAGACTATTGGAAGATGATCAATGTCTCCTTATTTTCATGCTTTGTTTCAAAACAAGAACCCAAAAATGTGAAGGAAGCATTAAATGATCCAAACTGGATATTGGCCATGGAAGAAGAACTGGAGCAATTTGCTCGAAATGATGTCTGGGAACTTTTACCAAGACCAGAAGACCACAATGTTATTGGTACAAAATGGATCTTCAAGAATAAGACAGATGAGCATGGAAACATCATCAGAAACAAGGCCAGCCTAGTTGCTCAATGATACACTCAAGTAGAGGGGATTGACTTTGATGAGACCTTTGTTCCAGTAGCAAGAATTGAATATGTAAGATTACTTCTAGCGGTTGCTTGTCACCTTGGTTTCACTGTTTATCAGATGGATGTGAAAAGTGCCTTTTTAAATGGCATTCTCAAGGAGACTGCCTATGTTTCACAACCAAAAGGGTTCATTGATCCTGAGTTTCCAGACCATGTGTTCAAACTGAAAAAGGCTCTTTATGATTTGAAACAAGCACCAAGAGCTTGGTATGAACGACTTACAGTGTTCCTTATTACTAAGTGTTATGTTTGCGGTGGAGCTGATAGAACATTGTTTCTTCAGAAAAGCAGCAAAGAAATCATGATAGTACAGATCTATGTAGATGATATAGTCTTTGGATACACCTCTGAGAAAAGGGTCAAAGAATTTATCAATCTCATGACATCTGAATTTGAAATGAGCATGGTAGGTGAACTGTCATACTTTCTCGGATTACAAGTAAGTCAATCCAAAGAAGGTATGTTTATTCATGTTTATTCATCAATCTAAATATGCTAAAAACCTTGTGAAAAAATTTGGATTGGAAAATTCCAAACATTCAAAAGTTCCTCTTAGCTCTAGAGAATCCTTATCTCAAGATCGTGAAGGAACACCTGTTGATGAAACCTTATACAGGAGCATGGTTGGTAGTCTTCTCTATTTAATTGCCAGTCAACCTGACATATCCTTTAGTATTTGTTTGTGTGCCAGGTACCAAAGTTCTCCAAAAGAGTCTCATTTGAAAGTTGTAAAGAGAATCATAAAATATGTTGCAAGAACATTAGAATATGAACTATGGTATTCAACAGATACCAATGCTAATGTTCTGGGGTTCTGTGATGCGGATTGGGCAGGGGACACCGATGACCGTAAGAGCACTTCTGGAAGGTGTTTCTTTGTTTGTAGTAACCTTGTGTCTTAGTTCAGCCGCAGACAAAATTGTATCTCTCTGTCCATGGCTGAAGCAGAATACATCGCTGCAGGTAGTTGTACTTCTGAACTAACTTGGCTTGAAAAGATGCTAGTTGATTACCAATTGAAGCCCAATAAAATTTACCTTCTTTGTGACAACACCAGTGTCATTAACATCTAAAAAAATCCTGCCCTTCATCAAAGAACCAAGCATATTGATATTCGCTTTCACTTTATTATAGAATTGGTAGAGGAATGAACACTTGACATAGAACACATTTCTACTGAAAAACAACTGGCAGATATTATCACAAAAGGCCTTGATACTAAAAAATTTATATCCCTTAGAAAATCCCAGAGAATCTGTTCTATATAAATCCTTTTGCATCTAGGATTAGGCATTTGCATATAAGATATTTTTGTGGTCCTTAATTAACTATTATTGTTTGTTTTGAACGTCTATTACCCATGAAGTTTATGGCTACCTACTTGAAATGATGTATTGTGAAAGCCATCTTCATTGAAAAGGGCTACATACATAGAAAATGAAAAGTGAGGAGTAAGCCACTGCATTTAAGGGTTTCTCTCTTGTAAAAAGGCTGCCTGAAAAAATTCCTATGTCCTGAGTACATCATACATATGAACAAATTAGAATCCACTTTAAAGGATATTTGTTCCAGGATGTTATAAGGTGCAGATGTAATTTGTTTTTTTAAACACAAAATAAATAAATAAAAAGAGAATTTAAAAAATTTTATTTTGAGAAGTGATTGATGTTCTTTTCAAACTTGGATACTTACATTGGACTAAATTGATTTCTTTCCTCACTTAGTCATTTCCCCCTCCCCCCCCCCCCCCCCAGTTTTTGTTTTGAAAATATCTTTCAGTAATTCTCGGATTCGTGGGATATGAAAAGGCAACCCTTTCATGTTTTTTATTCTGATCGAGTGATTGTTGAATGTCATTTCATTCTCTCCAAAGAAACCCTAAGCCATCTCTCTCTCTCTCTTTCTCCATGGTTAGACAGAAGCAAACTGCCCTTCGCCGCCCTGGTTCTGGCTGCAAGCGTGAGTGCTTGGGTTCCCCTATGGCCACAGCCACTTCTTCTGCTACTCCAGAACCCTCCTCTCCTTCACGCCGTGAAATCATTGAAGTAGATAAGAATGCTGTTGACAAGCCACGCCATTCTGCCAGAAAGAAAAACCCTTCTTCAAGCGCTCTTATGTCCCTGCCTGCTGTCCCCTGTTTACCTCATTCTGATGATCCCGTTGAGGCAATCGATGTTGGTAATGCCCAATCCAAGGAATTTTACTCATCCATGGTGTCTGCTCGGTATGTCACTTTTGCTGATATGGAATTTCATTCTGAACAAAATATATGTGTATCGGATTTTAAAAGGTTTGGAATTCTACCATTACTTGAGTCTGCTGGTCTTCTAGGAAAGATGTCTGGACTTAAGCCATTCTGTGCTAAAATTGTCAGGGAGTTTTATTTGAATCTTACTCCTGATGTTGGTGATAGTAATTCTCCTCGTTTTCAAACTATGTTTTGTCAATATAGAGTGTGCAAGTTTTCTCCTTTTGAAATTTCTAGGGTTATGGGTGTTCCTGAGTCTCTGTCTGATTTGCTATTGGTTCCTTCCTTGAATACTGTGTGTGATGTCATTACCTCTGGAAAATTAACTGTTTGTCCATCTGCTGGTTAATTATCTCCTTCAGACTTGGGATCTTCTTTTAATCTTCTTCATAAAATTGCTATTCGAAACTGGACTCCATCTAAAAATAAGTCTCATCTAACAGTCTCTCAAGCTAGGTTCATTCATGCTATTGTTACCAAAGGAAATTTAACCTAAGGACAGATTGTTTTTGATGTTATTATGGGTTTTGCTGGAAAATTTGATGAAACCAGGCTTATTCCGTTTCCATGTACTATCTGGAATCTTTTAACTGAAGCGGTTGTCAGGTTTATGGATGGTGAGGATTCCCTTGAGAAAATGCTTAGTGAATTGAAGGTATCTCTTCAGGTTGCCACTCTGAAAGAGAAGGTTGAGTCTGCCACATCCACTCTTGAGTCTATCTCTCATTTGGTGGATCAAATGAAGACGGATATCCTTGCGGTTCAGGTTACCCTTGATAAACAGAATGCCAGGTTGGATGAGTTGATGGAGGCCTTGGCAAGAGCTAAGGGAGAGAAGCAGAAGACTACTAGTGGTGGTGCTGGGAGAAAACTAAAGATGGTCAAAGAAGAAGAAGATGATGATGATGGTGATGGGGAAGCTGATGCTGATGATTCCTTTACTAGTTGAAAAAGGGATATGTCCCTGCTTATTTTGTCTTGTTAAACTCTGAACTCTACTCTACTCTGAACAACTCTGAACTCTACTCTACTCTGAATTCTCTGAACTTTCGTTTAATTTCTGTTTGTTTCGGTTAAACTTCCTATCCTTCTTTTTGAACTAACTTCAGGAGTTATGATTGATTATTATTTTTGCATGCTTGATTTTGTCTTCTAATTAAATATAGCTCATGATAAGGGGGAGTTTGTTGAGTTTAAATATTATGTCATGAGCATATGTTGTGAAAAACGTGTTGTGTTTGTTTCTTGTGTTGCAGATTTGAATAATTGAAGGATAGTGATTGAGTCCCACAAGGAAAGAAGATAAATTATATTCAATGACTAAATCAGTAATTGAAGGATCACAAATTCGATTGATTTAAGATGCTTTATTAAGGAAAGATTGCGAGCAGAATTAAGGTGATTATTTTTGGAAGAGATTTCAGAGCTGAATAAACAAGCTTATTTATTGGAAAGTTCAAAGAGTAGAAGACGACTTGAGGAGAATTAGATTGTGCGAGGTTCATTGGGAGCAGTGATTGTTAAGATGATTTTTCCGTGCTTTGTTTTGTTCATGGAGTGAAAACTCCAGTATTATCTATTTTGAGAGTTTTGTAGGTCAAGAGGGATTCTTGATCACAAGTCCTAGGGATAGGCCAAAGTTAGAGTTAGATTCAAACGAGACAAGTAGCTGTGATAGGGTTGTCAAGTTATTATCAAAGTCGTATTGTAATCTGATGGATAGTTTTGAGAGAAAGATGTGGTCTTCCCATTTCAATTCTATGATGTTCTATTTCATGATAATTTCATATCTGTTTGTAGAACATCAACTTTAAGAATAACATCAATAATCTACCTCTTAATTCTAATTTTAATATGCTTATTCTATCTGCCTCCTAATTAATCTACCTCTTAATTCAAATAATAATAATTTGGATAGGTACTGAGTGAGAACGTCTCACATATTCATGGAGTAATATCAATTTTGGTCTTCTAGGATATGCAAAATCCAACTTTAGTCCTAAGGTTTGGTAAATTTTCAAAAGTGGTCCTCCAGTGTCCACTTTTAGTCCTTTTTGTCCAATTTTGGTCTTATTTATGTACTTTTATTCCTTTTTTGGCATATCTTAGAGAACCAAAAGTGGACAAAAAGGATCAAAAGTGGACCAAAAGGACAAAAAGTGGACAAAAAGAACCAAAAGTGGACAAAAATGACTAAAAGCAGACACTGGAGGACCACTTTTGAAAATTTACCAAACCTTAGGACTAAAGTTGGATTTTGCATATCCTAGAGGACCAAAATTGACATTACCCCTCCATGAATATGTAAGACGCTCTCACTCAATACCTATCCGAATTATTATTCTTAGAATTAAGAGGTAGATTAATTAGGAGGCATATAGAATAAGCATATTATAATTAGAATTAAGAGGTAGATTATTGATGTAATTCTTAAAGTTGATGTTCTACAAACAGATATGAAATTATCATGAAATAGAACATCATAGAATTGAAACAGGAAGACCACGTCTTTCCCTCAAAACTATCCATCAGATTTCAACACGAATATGACAATAACTTGACAACCCTATCACAGCTTCTTGTCTCATTTGAATCTAACTCTAGCTTTGGCCTATCTCTAGGAATTGTGATCAAGAATCCCTCTTGACCTACAAAAATCTTGATAAGTGTGTAAATTCACGTGTTTCGAGCCCAGATTCGTGTAATAATGGTGTGTTAGATGATTGTAATTCGATGTGAATCGATATACATGGTGAAAAGTCACGAATCAGGTGTCTTGAAGGCTATTTGAGTTGATTTTTGAAGGAAAACGAGTTGGAAGTGATCAGATTCGGAAAAGGGAGATTTAGAGATGGATTCGACCAAACATGTGAGCAGTTCGACCAAGAAGAAGATGGTTCAACCAGCACCTATAGTCGAACCGATGGAGAAGAAGCACCGGGAGTGCCATTCTACCACGATGTTGTCGTTTGACCAGGCCATTTGGTCGAACCGTGGTCAAACCAGAAGCCTGAATGGAAGCATCTGCAGTTCGACTAGAGAGTATTCGGTTCAACCAGGATACTGGTCGAATCCAGAACCCGCAACTAACTTACAGGTCGATTCGACCTGGAGTTCGACCAGAGAAAGAGAGTTCGACTTGGCTTGTTGGTTAAACTGATGTGTGGAAACTTACCATATTTGTATTTTTACACCTTTAATGCATGTGTTCACTCAAGAAGCCCATTCAAGGCCCGTAAGGAGAGTTTACAAGTATAAAAAAAGATCTTTCGCAGTAGAAAATCATCATTCATCATCCATCCATCATCGAAATCCTACCATCATCCGAAGGAGTCGTGAAAAGAGGTTCCTCTAGCTCGTCAAGTAAGATTATACCAATCAACCATGATTGTTCCTAGATCAATCATGGGCTAGAGCCGCTCCGGTAGTTCTAGGGTTATGAAAGTTTTATGAGTTAATTGAATTTCCATGTGTAAACTTCGTACAACACTACTTGTGGTTTATTTTATATAAGACTATGCCTTTTAAATTCATACTCACAGTCGTTTTATGCATCATTAACTGTTATGTAGAGTCTGAATACATATCTTGGTTATTGATTGAGTGCGTTCACTATTGAGCAGGATTGCATGTTATAATTCTAAGTGAAGGGATTCTGAAGTCTTATTAGAACTATCTTAAATAAATACTTGTTAATTGAATATTATTCGGGTTAATAAGTGGGATAAAGTGTATAACGTCATAGTACCTATAAAGAGAGATCATATCGGGTTAGAGTACTAAGTGCACAGGAAATAATTGATACTGATAGTACTTAGAAAGGGGGGTGAATTATATCTCATGCTCACGAGGAAATTCACACGTGTCATACGCATGTTTACTTGTCTCTATATAGTGAACTTGCATGGTTTAGTATTGCGTCCATAAACCGTAAGGCAGAGTCAGACATCAACACATGGAAAGGAAATTAATAAGTAAAATTGGATGACCCGAAGAACTACCTAATTTCTTACTTGATCACAGTCGTATTTTCTCTATAGCTTATTTACTTTATTTGCTATTTCAAATAATTGCTATTAGGCTACTAAATCATCACAATAATTTGTCAACATAGTCTCAATAATCTAGAATATAATTGAATTGATAATAATCCGTCTTTCGGGTTCGATAATCACTTGTTTGCCCATCGAAACTACAATTGATATCCTTACGCTTGAGGATTAATTTTGTGTGTTGAGAAAACACTCTTCAAGTTCTTGGCGCCGTTGCGCGGGGACGGCATTAATTATTAGTTTATTATTTCTAATTTAATTGAGATTATATAATTCTTGTCTTTAATTCTAACACTTATTTTTCTTAGGTGTATGCTCACTAGATTGAAGGTAGGTGAATTAGAGCCTTATAATCCGGAGATAGGAGCATCGTCGAGGAAGAAAAAGAAGAAGAAGAATAAGAACAAGAACATAGACCCAACTGAGACTCTTAATTTAGGAGTTGAAGTTGACGTGCTGAATTCACAAATGATTGAAGCTGCAACCGAAGTTAACTTGGAAGTAGAAACAGTCAACATGGCTACGAATCCTGATATACTTGCCATCCGTGAAGTTTTTAAGAACAACGGAGGAGGCAATGCGGGGCTGTTAGGAGCAAGAGGGACATGAGCCGATTTTGATTTACACCCTGCTCTTATCAGCATGATTGAAAGGAGTCCCTTCTCTTGGGAAACCTTTGAAGATCCTCAGCAGTATCTAAATAAGTTCCTTGGGTATACAAGTACACAAAAAGATGCAGGAGCTCATGAGGATGCGAGGAAGATCATATTGTTTAAGTTCTCGCTGAATGAAAAAACGAGAGATTGGTATGATAATCTTGATGCTGCTGAATGTGATACATGGGAGAAGTTGAAAGTGAAATTATTGGAGCGATACATGCCACCTTCGACGGTGTTCAAGATGAACCAAGAAATTAATCAATTTTCTATCCATGGTAATGAGAAGTTTCATGAAGCTTGGGACAGATTCAAGGACATGCTTTGAAAGTGTCCACAGCATGGGCTATCTAAAGCTCAATATATCAGTATTTTCTACAATAGGTTGGATTATGATTCTCGTGTATTACTTGATGCTTCTTCTAATGGAGCATTGCTTACGAAGTCACCCATTGAGGCCGAGAAGCTTTTTAAGGATATTTTGATGAATTCAAGAGATTGGCCGACTGATAGAGTGAGAGGCACTTATGTCCTTGGTAAAGTAGCACAGGTTGAGCATACTATGGTGAAGTCGGAAAGAGATGATGAGATCATCTCTAGCTTGACTAATATTAGCAAGCTACTAGAGTCTCAGCAAAAGCAGATCACGGATTTATCTCAGAGAGTACCAATGATGCAGCAGGATGGAGTTATGAAGTAGCTAGCCAAGAGGAGATCGAGGAGGCAAACTATGCCATGGGTCAAAGTATTCAAGGAATTAGGTACCCAAATCAATAAAACTAGAATTATCAGGGAAATTATAACAATCGTGGTCCCCCGGGTAATTACCAACAACCAAAGAGGCTGGAATTTTCATGGAGAAATCCGAATAATACGGTGCAACCTCCTATTGGTGTTGATCCGGGAGCTAAAGTGGAAGAAGGGAATTTGGGTTTCGAGGATACAGTGAACAGGTACATGGAGAGGAACGATGCAAGAGTAGATCGTCTTGAGGCCAAATTAGAAAAGAATATTGATGCCAATCATGGGAATTTGTCTAAGCAAGTGAAGGACCTTATATTGTTGATGGGGGAGATGGCAGGAAACGTGAACAAATTGACTAAAACTATTTGAGAAGGGAAAGTTTCCGTCGTAAAGTATTGAGAATCCAAAGTCTTACCATGCCATAACATTGAGGTCTGGAACGCAGTACGAGGGCCAATGATGCCAGAATCAAAAGTTGAAGCGACAGGAGCCCGATTCGGCCCTAATTCGACCAGCTTAGGTGGTCAAACTACACAGGAGAGGTCGAACCAGACAACTGGGCGACATTCGGAGGATACATGAGGTCAATTTGACCAAAAATAGGACAGTTCGACTAAAACTTCTGGTCGAACTCAGGTTGAATTCCACTGTCTAGAGGACTCTATTTTGTCTGAAGCCTGATTCGACCGCAATCCATATGGTTCGACAAATCTCGTTGGTCAAATCATGGTCGAACCAGCCTGTAAGGGAGAGAACGAACTTTCAGGTTCTCAGTTCGACCACTATTTACCCAGTTCAACCAGCAACCCTGGTCGAACTCAGGTCGAACCATACCATTTTGCACTGTTTTCTGTGTTGAATGCTCCGTCTGATGATGATGCTACTCCAGTACCTTCCAAGGAGTAGAATACTGAGATTATAGCAGAAAAGAAGTGGAAAAGAGCCAAGAGATTGAGAGCCGAAAAGAATAAAGTGGAGAAAGTTGAACGTGATGAATGGGGAATTCCCAAAACAAAGATACCTCCACCGTTTCCTTACAAGCTAGTCATCAAGAAAGAATTGGAAGAGAAGTTCAAGAAGTTTTCAGAGATCATAATTAAAATAAACTTGAACATTCCTTTCTCAGAAGAGATCTTAGAGATGCCGTATTATGCCCATTTTCTGAAGGATATACTTTTGAAGAAGAGAAGCTTGAATGGAATTGAAACAGTGAATTTGTCTAAGAATTGCAACTCGATCATTCAAAGGAATCTGCCAGCTAAGTTGAAGGATCCGAGAAGCTTCACAATCTTATGTGAGATTGGAAAGGAGCCGGAACGTCGAGCCTTGTGTGATCTTGGGGCAAGCATCAATTTGATGCCATTATCGATATTTCAAAGGCTTGGTTTGGAGGAGTTAACTCCCACAACAGTTGCTCTATAATTGGCGGATAGGTCTATGACTTTTCCAAAGGGTGTTATTGAAGATGTTCTTGTAAAAGTAGAGAAGCTAGTCTTTCCTGTGGATTTTCTGGTGCTTGAGATGGAAGATGACAAGGATAATGTCCCTCTTATCTTAGGGAGACCTTTCATTGCTACTGCGGGAGCTATGATAGATGTGCAGAAGGATGAGTTACGACTAAGGATGGATAAAGAAGAGGTCTTATTCAACCTTGACAAAGCAATGAAGATGCCAATGGAGATGCAATGTCACAGTATTGATGTGGTGGAGGAGATTGTGAAGGAAGACATGTTTTTGATCCTGTCAAAGGATCCTCTTGAGACATGCTTCGCGGAATCTCTTACTTTTCCCACTACAGAGCTAGATGAACTCTCCAATGAGATATGTATTGAATTTCTTGAAAACTTGCTTGCTTTGGGTGATAACAGGTATGAATCAGAGAGTGATCGATGTCATTTTCACCTAAATTTTAGCATCTTTTATTATGTATTTTGTATGCTTTATCCATTTTGTATATAATTTGGTGTTGTTATATGATGATATGGAGATTTGTGCTTTGAAATGATAAATGTGTGATTTTCATGATTAAGTGCTTTAAAATGCGCAATATTTGTAAATATTTAGAGAATTGATATTTTGGTGTAATTTGTGTGATTTTCAGGAAGAAATAGATTCTAGATACGATAAGGAAGATGTGGGAAAAAATGGAGCTCAGTTCGGAGTTGAAATGAGAAGAACGAGCCAAAGCAAAATGCTAAAAAACACACGTCTAATTTATGTAATTGTTCTGTATTCATGTGGAGTTCAAAACTAGGCTTGTCATATATGGTTGGAAAGCCACGGAAAAGAGGGTCGTGTGAGCATAAGAATCATTCAAATCGGAGAACAGATATAGAAGTTATGCACAAAACAGTAAGACTGCGCTGCTTAAAATAACCCAACTCGAGTTGCAAGGTCCAACTCGACTTGCAACTCGAGTCGAGCTGAGTGCCGCAAAAATTTCAGTTTCTGATCGACACGACATGACTTGACAAGCGAGAGCTCGAGTTATCAACTCGAGTCGAGTGGTATGTGCTTGATTTTCTTTTGATGGATGAATTTTCGTTTTTGCATGTTTTGTGTTGTTGTCTTGTTCCTTGTTTGGTGAGTCTTTTCTTATGTGTTGTGTTGTATTTTTTTCTTGTATAGGGTTGCTTGGTGGTATGTTTTGGGATGTTGTGAGTCAATTTTGAATGTGAGTAATGACATGTTGTTTGTGGTAAGTGATGGCGAACTATGTTGAGAATCTCTACTCTTTAAATTGTGATATGTTCTATTTAACTTGTTCAATTTTGAGATGAATTAAAGTGTAATGAGTTCCTAAGGGTCCGAACAAAAGCTTATGAGCGTTTGAGCCTCAACCGAGCCTCCACGGTTAGTTTTTTATGAGTGGATCGATTGAGTGTTGGTAAACTAGAACTTGCTCATGGACTACGGGAATGAGCCTGATTGGTGGAGGTTAGTAAGATGATCTTAGGCCATCCTTGTTACTTTAAAGTCATTGCCATATATTTCCTTACCTTATACATCATCCCTAGTTAACCACCTTGAGCCTTAAAACCTATTTTTGTGATATTAGCATATTATAAGCCTTGAATACCCACTTGAGCCTTATATATATAACCTTTGTGTGAGTGATTGAGGAAATAATGGCCTACAAGGTTTGATGTGAGAATTGTGCAAGAGAAAGAAGGAATGGTAAACAAGCAAGAAAAGGATGAAAAGTGATCAATCAAATACACATGCAACCTTCAAAGTCAAAAAGGAGCAAAAACAATAAAAATATACTCAAGCAAATGCCAAGTCAAAGGAGGTAGCATCAAATCAAAAGAAGCTCAAGAAATCAAAGGAATGATAATGATTAGTGCTTGTGATGAGAAAAGGAAAGAAAGGAAGATTGAAATATGAAGAAGTTGAAGAAGCTGATCATCTCTTCGATTACTTACACTCGATGAGTCATTCTTATCCATAATCTCCCTACCCTTACCAAAAGCCTAACATTACATCCAAAAGTAAAGTCCTTTTTGATCATTAGTTGAAGCCTTGGTGGCTTGTGAATGTAGTCCGTGAGCAAGCCTATGGTGCGTCGGGTTCAATCGATTGATGAGTGAAAATTACCCTACTTCATAGAATGTTGAGTGCATTTTGATATCCAACGTAAGGTTTGGACCGGAAGGGACTTTATTACTCTTAATTTTCTTAGACTTGAACTTGTTAATTTTTCATGTCATGATTTTAATGTTGTAGTGTGACTTGATATGATTTGTAGTCCTTGTTACTTATGATGTGTTATTGCTTATGTTCTTTAGGTCTTTCTCTAGGTGAAAATTCCCCCTCTCGTTTTCTCATTTTCGTTGCTTGAGAACGAGCAACACTTTAAGTTTGGGGGATTGATCGGTGTCGTTTTCACCTAGATTTTAGCGTCTTTTATTATGTATTTTGTATGTTTTATTCATTTTGTATATCATTTGGTGGTGTTATATGATGATATGGAGATTTGTGCTTTGAAATGATAAATGTGTGATTTTTATGATTAAGTGTTTTAAAATGCGCAATATTTGTAAATAATTAGAGAATTGGTATTTTGGTGTAATTTATGTGATTTTCAGGAAGAAATGAATTCTAGACACGATAAGGAAGATGTGGGAAGAAATGGAGCTCAGTTCGGAGTTGAAATGAGGAAGAACGAGCCAAAGCAAAATGCTGAAAAACACACATCTAACTTGTGTAATTTTTCTGTATTCATGTGGAGTTCAAAACTGGATTTGTGATATGTGGTTGGAAAGCCACAGAAAAGAGGGTCGCGTGAGCATAAGAATCATTCAAATCGGAGATCGGATATAGAAGTTATGCACGAAACGGTGAGACTGCGCTGCTGAAAACAACCCAACTCGAGTTGCAAGGTCCAACTCGACTTGCAACTCGAGTCGAGCTATGAGTCGAGCAAGGTCAACATGCATGCAGTGACCCAACTCGAGTTGCAAGGTCCAACTCGACTTGCAATTCGAGTTGAGCTGAGTGTCGTAAAAATTCCAATTTTTGATCGGAACGACACGACTTGACAGGCGAGAGCTCGAGTTATCAACTCGAGTCGATTTGGGTATGGTCCAGGTCAAGTTGCAAGCCGAGTGGGGCAGAGAAAATCATCCCGAGAGCCAACTCGAGTTGCATGATCAAGGAGGAGGAAGTTCACCATCAAATGGGAGCCAACTTACCTTTATTTTATTATTTTCTTCATTATTTGGCTCAATTGGAGCATGCCTTTGATTGTAATGAATTTGTAATGATATGTAGTGGCTAGTCCTCATGTGAGGCTAGCAATGTGATTGGTTAGGAATTATGTAGATTTTGCACACCACATGTTTGATGAATTGATTGTTATGAATATTTTCTATCATGAATACTTATTCTCATTTTATGTATGATTTGTGTGGTTAAATTCTCTATTCATAGTGTTAGGATGACCATTCCAATATTATGTGTAGTGGTTTAATTGAATCATTAATTGTATGAGATGACTTGGTTAGTGTGAGGAGAGGTAAGCCATACCCTTCAAGTGCTTAGAACCTCATGATAGGATATTAGTGATGAACTAGTGAGGGGAACCCAACTTATAATCATAGTACCTTCATGGGAATTGAGAGTAAGACAATCCTAGGAGATTTAAACTTGTAAAAGAGTTAAGAACCTAATCACCTTGGCCATAGGGATTAGGGGTACAAATGTGATTGCCCTTAATATCATAACATGAAAACCATCAATGCATGTGTGTGTGCGAGTCTATATATACCTTACCATGAATGTTGCTTGCCTTACATAATTCTTAGATTGTTCACCTTCACCCATCATTCATCTCATTTGTACATGTTCTATCTTTAATTGCTTTCCTAGTTGTTTGTTTTTAGTATTAATCAACCTTTCTTCTTTGATTCGTCCTACTAGAGTGAAGCATTTCTCAAATACTGCTACTCACTTTTGCCCTTGGGTTCGATATTATATAAATTTTATACTTGGTCGCTTACGTGCTATACACGATAGAGTACACTTGCTCTAAAGCAATTTAAACCAAGTTCAGAGGACAAAGGTTGAAGAGGTCAAGTGGACTAGGAAGTACTTACCATTGGATAGAGAGAGCGCACCTCAAGAAGAGAAGAAAGAGGAGTTGAAACCGCTGTCGGAGCACTTGAAGTATGCCTACCTAGGTGATAATGAAAAATATTCGGTAATTGTATCTTCTTCCCTTGACGATAATCAACTTGAGGAATTATTAGATGTGCTTAGAAAGTATAAGTCTGCAATTGACTGGTCTCTTGATGATTTAAAAGGTATTAGTCCTTCATATTGCATGCATAGAATACGATTGTTAGATGAGGCTAAGAATAGCACAGAATCAGCGGAGGGTGAATCCCGCTATTCAAGAAGTGATTAGGAAGCAAATCCTAACGTGGCTAGATGCTGGAATTATATATCCCATTAGTGATAGTCCCCATGTGAGTCCATTGCATGTTGTAGCTAAGAAGGGGGGCATGACTATTGTGAAAGCCGATGATGGTGAGACTTTAGCCACTAGGATTCCTACGGGGTGGCTTGTGTGTAGGGATTACAGGAAACTGAATGAAAATACATGGAAAGACCATTTTTCCCTTCATTTCATGGATCAAATGCTTGATCGTCTTGCAGGGTATGAGTTTTATTATTTCTTGGATGGGTACACGGGTTATAATTAGATTATGATTGCACTCGAGAATAAAAAAAAGACTACTTTTACTTGCCCTTATGGAACTTTTGCCTTTAATAAGATGTCTTTTGGATTGTGTAATGCGCCTGCAACATTTCAGCGTTGCATGATGGCCATATTTGATGGGTTGATAGAAAAGATCATGGAGGTGTTTATGGATAATTTTTCTGTGTTTGGTTCCTCCTTTGATATTTGTTTATCTAACCTTGCTACTATTTTGAGAAGAAGCCAAGAAACTAATCTTGTCTTGAATTGGGAGAAGTGTCACTTCATGGTAAGAGATGGGATTGTTCTTGGCCATCATATTTCGGCCAAGGGATTGCAAGTGGATAGAGCAAAGGTGGTGGCAATTGAGAAGCTTCCACCACCTACTAATGAGAAGGGAGTGCGGTCCTTTCTTGGACACACTGGTTTTTATAGAAGATTCATAAAAGACTTCTCGAAATACTCCAAACCCTTGTCTCATTTACTTGAAAAGGATGTTCCTTTTGTTTTTGATGAAGAATGTCTAATAGTTTTTTAGGTTTTGAAAGAGGCGCTTATTACTGCACCTATCTTGATCACACCGGATTATACTCAGCTGTTTGTACTTATGTGTGATGCGAGTGATTTAGCACTTGGAGTGGTGCTTGGGCAGTTGAGGGAAAAGAAGTTTTGCTCCATTTACTATGCGAGTAAGACTTTTGATGCTGCACAAAAGAACTACACGGTGACTGAAAAGGAGTTTCTAGCTGTGGTGTATGCATTCAATAAGTTTCGACAGTATTTGGTTGGCCTGAAGATGATAGTGTATACGGATCATTCTGCGATCTGATACTTGATAAAGAAGAAGGAAACGAAGCCAAGGATCATTAGATGGATCATTCTTCTGCAGGAATTTGATATGGAGATCCGAGATAAGAAGGGTACAGAGAACGTTTTGGCATATCACCTATCAAGGTTGGAGACAATGGAGCACTGTGATGATTCTTTCGATTACATAGAAGAAATGTTCCCTGATGAGAAGATAATAGCAGTGTTTGCTGAAGGAGCGTAAAAAGCATGTGTGTTGGCTGCCCAAGGGATGGATCCATGGTATGCGGATTATGTAAATTACATTGCCGTAGGAGAAATTCCAAGGGATCTCAACCGATATCAGCTTGTAAAATTCAAGAGGGATGTTGAGAATTTTATATGGTATGATCCGTTTGTTTATAAAATTTGTATGGATTCCATAGTCCATAGGTGTGTGCATGGAGATGGAGAGCGTTCTTGATTTTTGCCATGCACAACCTAATGGGGGGCACTTCGGAGCTCAAAAGATGGCAACGAAGGTACTTCAATCTGCTCTTTATTGGCCTACTTTGTTTAAAGATTGTGAAACCTATGTGGCGACATGCGATAGATGTCAAAGGATTGGAAACGTAAGTAGGAGAGATGAGATGACACTTCAGCCGAGCATTGTTATCGATTTTATGGGGCCTTTTCCTCCATCTAATGGATTTCTCTACACCCTATTAGCAGTGGATTATGTTTCTAAGTGGGTGGAAGCCATTCCCACTCGCGTGAATGATTCAAGGACTGTGTTATCTTTCTTGAAGAAACATATCTTTGCCCGCTATGGAGTTCCTAGAGCACTAGTGAGTGATGGAGGGTCTCACTTCATCAATAAGCTTCTTGAAAAGGTGCTTAAGGATTATAGAGTTAAGCATAGGGTTACTACACCTTATCACCCTCAAGCGAATGGTAGGCTGAAGTCTCCAACCGACAAGTGAAACAGGTATTGGAGAGAATAGTCAGAACCAATAGGAAGGATTGGGCTATGAAGCTCGATGATGTTGTGTGGGGGTTCCAGACTACTTATAAGATGGTGTTGGATATGTCACCTTATCAAATTATCTATGGAAATCCGTGCCACTTACCCGTTGAGATTCAGCACAAAGCTTTTTGGGCACTGAGGAGTTTGAACTTGTCTTTAAAGGATCAAAAGGAGTTGAGGATGACTCATATCAATCAATTGGATGAGTTCAGAAATCGAGCTTATAAGAACTCGGAGATCTACAAGGAGAGAATGAAGAAATGGCATGATTCAAAGATCTCATATAAGGAGTTCATGCAAGGTGATGAGGTATTACTTTTTAACTCTCGTTTGA
This sequence comes from Pogostemon cablin, assembly GCA_023678885.1. NCBI lineage: Eukaryota > Viridiplantae > Streptophyta > Magnoliopsida > Lamiales > Lamiaceae > Pogostemon > Pogostemon cablin. The sequence goes on along the minus strand of CM042969.1, from coordinate 16,468,994 downwards.
AGCTCTTCGCAGGAAAATTGAAGTCATAGTGGACGGGGTCGTTCATTATCCATAGAGCCTGCAGAGGGGGAGTTTTGAGCTTATGGACAAAGACGGAGATATAATAGCGGTGAATAGGCATCGATTGAAGCATTGCAAGTTGCCGGATGATGCTTGCATCGTCTTTGAGGATACCTTGCACTAGATTGGTACCGTCGTGACTCTACGACGTTAAACAAGAGCGCCTGTTGGGGGCTTTCCTTCTCATTTTATTATTTTATTTTCATTGGTGTGAGTAAGAAATTTTATATTTGAAGTGCTTACTTATCAGCAATTACATCCTTTGCAAACTTAGTTTCCACTATAGTTTCAACTAAGTTTAGGGGGGTGTGATGTACTTACCTCATTGAAGCACCGAGAGTATAATCTTTTCTTTGTAATGTTTGTTAGGGGAGTTGATTTTTTGCAGCATATTGAAACTTTAACCGATTTTAGTGAGTCGATTTTTTTACAATTTGTCAAATGTTTAGTGGTGTTTGTGTTGTTTTTGAGTGTATGCGGAATTACACATAAATATTGAGTTTAAGATTGATTCTCGGGCTATGTTTTGCTCTATTTTGGTACCTAATGTTCGTTTTTGAGCTTGAAGTGTGCAGAGATGAAGAAAATTCGACTTTGGAGCATCAGGTGTCCAATTCGACCAAGGGTGCAGGTCGAACTAAAGAGCTCAGGTCGAACTGGTGATCAGAGACTTAGTTACAGGTCGATTCAACCACGCAGGGGTTGGTTCGTCCAAGGCTTCGACCAAGATGAAGGTCAAACTGGAGATCAGAAAATTCTGTACAGGCTAATTCGACTAAGATAGGTTTAGTTCGACCAAATGGTAGGTCGAACCAAGGTCGAATCGCAGACCTGAAAGTTTGAACAGAGGAGTTCGACCACGATCATATGGTTCGACCAAGTCATTTGGTCAAATCAAGGTCAAACTGAAGCACTGAAATCTTCCAAAAATGTGGTTCGACCACGACAAGTCAGTTCAACCACTCCAGTTGGTCGAATCGTACCAGGTAAGTCAATTTTTAACCCCTTTTTCACCCCCATTCGATCACTTTGCACATCACCTTCACTCGAATTCATCCCAGATTGGAAACCCCTCCTTCTAATCTTCGATTCCACTCGATTTTGCTCTGATTAAACAACAATCCACACATTTTTCACTCAATTCATTGCGTTTTCAGAACAATCTAGATACGAAACTAGGGTTTTGTCGCGATTTTGAAAGATTGTCAAACTTGTTCATTCTTTAGCCATGGCCAGTTCAAAAGGTACATTTTCTCTACTCTATTACTCTAGGATTGAAGTTCTAAGTGTTTATTACAAGTGGGTAAGTTGATTGAACTAGTTTATCTAGGAATTCATGGTGTAATTTGAAGTTTTTGTGTCTAATTTCATATGAACAGTTGATGGGTTCGATTGTGATTGTATAATTATTGTCAAACCTTGATGTTTGCATGAAGTTAGAGTAGTTTGAGTAGTGTGAGATGAAGCATGTTGGAATTTGAGTGAATTGATTGAATTGTTAAGCATGCTTGTGGTTGTTAGCATCGTTGGTTGATCGTATTGCGTAATTGATATTGGAATGGAGTTGAGTAAGCATGAGAAGTGAGTATTGAAGTATAGGGAGGAACATGATTGTTTGGAATGACTATGCATGAAGAAACTTGAAGTCTTGAGTAGAGTTGAATGCTAGTTGATTATGAATTTCTTGGTTTGCTTTTCTTGTTTGTTGGTATTGAAGTATTGATTTCAGGAAAAGGAAAAGAAGCCGAGGTTCGTTCCAAAAAGAGGCAAGATAGGCCGTCTCGTGAAGATGCAGTGACAAAGAAGCTAAGGCTTCAGGAGAGGTTGCCTATGAATTTTAAGATTCGGATGAACGATTAGGAGGAGATCAAGGATAAATGGGGTGATATGTCTGACAAGATTGCTAGAACGAGGTATCAGGATGATGAGGCGATGGTTACAATGCACATCCGAGATGATATCTTGTGGATGTTTGATCAAGTAAGGATTTGTCGCTTCATGGAGCTGAAGAAGCCGACGTACTTTCATGTGACTGCTGAGGTGCTATGTTCGATGATGGTTAAGAAGGGTTCGAGCCATCTCCCGTATGAGTGCACGTTCCAATTTAACACCTTTTGATGGAAATTCTTATTATATATTAGCACAAGTGTCTTATATTCATTGTATGTGAGAAAAAGGTGCACTTGAGGTGTTTTATTGTGTTTTAGGTGGAAAAAGGAAGAAAAGTGCAAAGTTGGAGAAAAGGTGCAATTTGTGCAAGAATGCTGAAAACGCACATCTAACTTTCGTAATTTGTATGTGTGGTTGTGGAGATCAAAACAGTAAGTTTGATATATGGTTGGAAAGCCACTGAAAAGAGGATTGTTTTAGCGTTAAGAACACCCCAATCGGAATCCAAACGAGAGAGATATGATCAAAGTGGTGACGTCGCGCAAGCTGTTCCTGTTCATAACGACTATTCACTTTACATGACTTGTTACATATACAAATGTTGAAGTTTCTATAAGTTCTTTATATGGATAGAAAGCCAAGGAAGAGAGGATCATGTGAGCACAAGAATCACTCAAATCAGAGCTTGGATGTGGAAGTTATACGCGAAACGGTAAGACTGTGCAAGTCAATTCGACCTGATGTGCTGGTCGAATTGAGGTCGAATCGGATGGCAAAAGAGTCAATTCGACCACGACACCTCAATTCATCCTGCTGTGCTGGTCGAATTGAGCACCTGAAGCTTTCAGTAGGTCAATTCGACCTCCAATTCGACCTGGAGGGGAGAATTCAACCTGGCTCATTGGTCGAATTGACGTACGGAAACTTACCATATCCGTATTTTTACACCTTCAATGCGTGTGTTCACTCAAAAAGCCCATTCCAAGGCCTATAAGGAGAGCTTACAAGTATAAAAGGGGGTGTAGATCACACCACAGGGGGACAACAACAAGAGAGGAGAAGAGAGGCCACAACATACTACACCCCACAAGGGGGGATAACCCCCCAACCATCATCCACATCCTTTTCTCCATCCATCCATCACTTTGAAGATTCGTCCGTGGAATCAAGAGGAGAACCAAGAGGATTGAAGAGACGGAAGAGAGAAAGAAGGTATCTTCTACACCAAGGGTTTTCCTAATTCTTTTCTTCTACTTTCTAAATTTTCCGGACATATGGGTAAGATCTATCCAACACTCATGATTGATCTTCGCAACATCATGGGCTATAACTATTTTGGTAGATCTAGGATTTTGAAGGTTTCTATGAATTAATTGAACTTTCGTGTGTAAACTCCGTACAACACTACTTGTGGATTTATTTTATATATGATTGTGCTTTCTTAATCCATATTCACAGTCGTTTTGTGCATCTTCAATTGGTATATAGAGTCTGAATATATATCTTGGTTGTAGATTGAGTGCGTTCACCGCTGAACAGGATTCTATGTTATGATTCTATGTGAGGGGACTCCAAAGCTTCATTAGAACTATCATATATGAATACTTATTAATTGAATTGAATTCGGGTTATTAAGTAGGATAAAGAGGATAATGTTATAGTACCTAAAAAGGGAGATCATATCGGGTTAGAGTACCAATTCTAGGGGGATATAATTGATACTGATAGTACCTAGAAAGGGGGTGGAATTATATCTCTTGCTCCGAGGTTATTCACACGTGTTACACACATGTTTACTTATGTCTATAGAGTAGATTTGCATGGCTTAGTGATTCGTCCATATTCCACAAGGCAGAGTCGGACATCAACACACGGAAGAGAAATTAATGAGTGAAATCGGATTATCCTAGCGCTACCTATTCTCTCTCTTGATCCACTTTCGTATACTTCTACTATTTAATTTATTTTATTTGTTATTTAATTTAATTGTTCAGTAGTATGCCCTCTGGTGTATGCTTAATGGAGTGAGGTTCAACGTAGGATCGTATCTTATTCACCAACTATACAGGTTCAGGAGCTCCCCGTTTCAGAGAGTGAATGTAGGAGCTTTGCTTACTTCTGTGGCTGAGTATTATCACATGACTTCACCAGTATTACACCCATCCTTGAGGATCCGGACTTGGTGATGAGCACATGTGTGAAGGGTGGATTCGCTCATCTTCGCGATGGAGATTGGTTCTACACTAGGGGATCTAAGCCCTTTGCTTTCATGTTTCCATTTGATGTGAGTGAGCTGACTACTATCAGTACTGAGGGTAACAAGGTGATGAACATATTGGCACATGATGCTCTTTCCATCACTTGCATTACAAAAGGTGATTGGAGGACTGCAGCTCAGATGTATGCTGAGGGGATGAATGAGGAGCTTCAAAGGATTGTAGACAAAGGAAAGTTCCAGCCACGGCTACAGTAGCAGCAGGAGCATGGAGCGGATCAGGTGGATCCGGAGATGGGAGATCCGCAGCCGCATGAGATGCCACCACGTCCTATTCGAGTAGTGCCACAGTAGCAGTGGGCTGGTCCTGATGCTTATTATCAGGAGCAGTTTTGATTGATTCATGAGCATTTTTCTACACTGAATGCGAACCAGCAAGAGACAAATAGGCAGCTGGAGTTGGTGAATGCGAACTATACAGCACTGGATGCGAGGTACAACACACTACAGAATAATTATGTGGAGATGGATAGGAGACTAAGGAAAATGCATGCCGATAAGCGCGAGTTGGATAGGAAGCTTAATGCTCTTCATAGAGATGTGGATCGTTGCGCACGAAAATGAGTGACGGTGATGACGAAGAGGGTGCGAGAGATGATGATGCTCCAGAGGAGTATGTTGCATCAGGTTTTTGCTCTTTATCTGTTTCATCTCATCCCCCTTCTCTTTTTCTCTTTACAAGATAGGAATTTGTGGTGTGAGTGGCATGTACATATATTGGTATGATTTGATGTTAGATTGAGATGTGATGATTGATACTTGACGGTAGTATTGGTTGGAGATACTTTTATGGATTGTCATGATATGTGGGTTCTTGGTATTAAGTATGTTGCAGTCGTATGTTACATGTGTTAATTTTTATTGATGAGAAACATGTGTAACTTGATAAGTATGTGGAGTTCATTGTGAAATTGATCTTGATTATATGCTATGAGGAGTACCTAGGATTCTATTTTACCCATGTGAGAATTTGAGCCATATGAATCATGCTAGTTCATGATAGTTTATTCATAAGAGAATCATTCATATGACCGTATTCTAGAACTTGGTTTGGTGTCTTGTGTGAAACTTATTATTGATGAAGTGCTAGGACATGATCTTAGTCCATTATTGTTTATGTGAGTCACTTAGCTAAAATTTTACTTTACCTTATAATATATGTGTCATTGGAAGCCCTTTTGAGCCTTAAAAAAAAACTTTTTCTTTGGCAAGCCTTGATAGAAAATCCTCATTTAAGTTTTACTTGAGCTTTGTTGAATACCCTATTGATGAGTGTTTTCTCAACACACAAAATTAATCCTCAAGTATAAAGATATCAATTGTAGTTTCGATAGGTGACCAAGTGATTATCGTACCCAAGAGATGGATTATTATTAATTCAATTATATTCTAATTAACTAAGATCATGTGGAAAATTGGATTTGGTTTGGTTACGAAACTATAGAACATATAAGTAAAGATAGAAAAGTAAATAAGCAAACAATGGAGAAAATTCGATTGTGGTCAAGTAAGTAATAGAGTAGTTCTTCAGGTCATCCGATTTTACTTGTTAATCTCCTTTCCATGTGTTGATGTCTGACTCTGCCTTATGAAATATGGACGCATCTCTAAACCATGCAAGCGTACTCTATAGATACAAGTAAGCAAACGTATGACACGTGTGAATATCCTCGGAGCAAGATGTATACTTCACCCCTTCTAGATAATATCATAATCAATTATTTCCCGTGCACTTAGTACTCTAACCCGATTTGATCTCCCTTTATAGGTACTACAAAGTTATATTCTTTTTCCTACTTATTATAACCCAAATAACATTCAATTAACAAGTATTCATATAAGATAGTTCTAATAAGATTTCGGAATCCCTTTACTTAGAATTATAACATGTGATCCTGCTCAGCGGTGAACGCACTCAATCAATAACCAAGAGATGTATTCAGACTCTACATAACAGTTAATGATGCACAAAGCGACCGTGAGTATGAATTGAAAAAGCACAATCTTATATAAAATAAACCAAAAGTAGTTTTGTACGGAGTTTACACATGGAAATTCAATTAACTCATAAAACTTTCATAACCCTAGAACTACCAAGGTGGTTCTAGCCCATGATTGATCTAGGAACAATCATGGCTAGTTGGTATGATCTTACTTGACTCGCTAGATGAACCTCTCCTCACGACTCCTTCGGATGATGGTAGGGTTTGGTGAAGGATGGATGATGAATGGTGTGTCGTGTTTTTCTCCTCCCGCGAAGGCTCTTCTTTTATACTCATAGGACCTCCTTATGGGTTTAGGATGGGCCTTTGCTTGAAGCACACGTCAAATTTGGGAAAAGACATCCGGAATTACCATAAATATCAACAGCAAAATTCCGTTCGACCAAGCATGGACTGGTCGAGCAAGGCCTCCAACTTGAGCAACTGGTCGAGCAAGCTCTCTGGATAACTTCAACATTCTGCTCGACCAGCCTTCTCTTAATCGACCAAATTGATATTGGTCGAGCAACACCTTCAAGTCGAACAAACTCTCTGTAAGTTTTGTTCACTTGTTCAACCTCTGCTCATCTGCTCAACCAAGCTGATGTTGGTCGAGCAATGCCTCCAAGTCGAGCTAACTCTCTGGATGGATCTGCACAATCTGCTCGACTTGGCCTCCTCTGTTCGACCATAATAATATTGGTAGAATAGGCTCTCTTGGTCGAACGAGACTCGATCCTTGCCTCTAAAATCGTGTCTTCTAATTCCGAGCCTTTTACACCTGTTTTCCTATATAAATATGCTCAAACAGCCCTTGTACCCTTTGATTCGTGACTTTTCCATAAATGTACCGATTTATCTCAATAAAAGATTCAATCGTACTCCATTTACACGCAAATCAGAGCCCAAAATATGTGAATTTACACTCTCATCAAACTCCCAAACTTGCATGTTGCTCGTCCCGAGGCAACGAAAATCAAACAAATCCAGAGAGTGTAATCACAAGATCAAGTGCAACATATCCTAACACATGCAATTATATTAACTCAAAACATGCAACCATCATACCTTTCATTCACATAAAAACATCAATTAATCACAATACTTCTACGAGTGCTAAGTCATCTAGCTCATGGGTAAGTATATATTCGCTCTCTCAAGTGTAAAAAATGTACACATTATGGTTAATATCGACACTCAATTTTAATTCGTATACTCGCGTGACCATAAGCTTGACAAAGGTCTCAAAAATCCGTCCATAAACAACTCAATACTAGGATAAAAAAGGACTTGCTTAAAGGTTGTAATGTTGGCTCTTTGGTAAAGGTTGAAGAGTATATACAAATGACTAACTTTACTAGTAAAGAATTACCTTGGTATATTGCTTTTTAATTGCTTCCTTCTTCTCCTCTTCGTCTTAACAATCACGTTCATACGCCATTCCTCCGTCTTTACTTGGATCAATCTCTTTTCCACAGTAAAATATCGATTCTAGTGTTCTTCAAATATAAGGGTACCAATTTTGGGCACTACCCTCTCTAGTATTTGGGATACCGGTTTCAGGTACTATCCCTTGCAAGATTTAACCTCTTGTCTCTCGATTCTGACTTCACCAAATCTCTCCTTCTATTCCTCTACAAAACTTCATAGAGCATCTACCTCCACTCTTTACGAGTAACAGGTATTCAAGGCTCAAAAGGTAAACGGCTCATTATCAAGGCTTGCTAAAGAGAAAGCTTAAAGGCTCAAAAGGGCTTCCAATGATAATCATATAATAAGGTAGGATAAATTTGGCTAAGTAACTCAATTAACAATAATGGCCTAAGATCATTTCCTAGCACCTATCAATTATAGATTTCACACAAGACTCCAAGTCAAGTTCTAGAATACGAGTATACAAACGACTCTCAAGAATAAACGATCACGCATATAGAACGATCAACAAGGCTCAAATCCTCCCAGGGTTAATAGAATCCTAAGCACTCTTCAAAGCATGCAATCAATATCAATTTTCTATGAACTACACGTACAAATAGAACATGCTCATAATCTACAAATCAACATGCATCAAATAAGAGCCCATACATATCATGAATCCTCATCACTAATCAATTCCAAGCAAACAACTTTCCACAATCAGTCAATCTTCATAAATATCATCAGATACATGCCACTCACAAATGAATCACACACTACACCCAAAACACTCAAGCTTGCACCTATAAAGTGTAAAAGAGAATGGGGATGAGAAGAATCAGAAAAGAATAAAGACCTGGCAGCTCTACTCTTCCGGAGCATCACCATCATCCTCCCCATCATTATCACTTCTTTCTGCTCACCACTGACCAACTGCTCGATGGAGATCACTGATATTCCGAGCCATCAAGCATTCATGGTCTTGCAACTACCTCAACCGATCATCCATCGTATCATAGCATACATTAAGTGCAGCGTAGTTAGCATTCGCAAGCGCCAGCTGTCTGTTCGTTTCTTACTATTCGCATTGAGTGTTGCGAAGTGCTCGTGCATCAATTGGAATTGCTCCCGATAAAACTGATCCTGGGCTACCCAATAATCTTGCTGCGGCTATAGCTGTGGTGGTGGCTCAAAAAATTCCTGCTCAAGGGGCTGTTGAGGTTGCATCGGAGGCATATCCTCCTGATAGTCAAACGCAAGTGGTGGTTGAGGCTCCTCTTCTTCAAAATCAGCTGGGTCTCCAATCAGAATCATATCCTCGTCCAAGCCGATTCCTTGCTCACACAACTCAGCTAACAATCTCCAATTTCCTCTTCCCAAGCATGTCTCTGAGATCACTGTATGCTCTGTAGTATTCATCAACAAATTATTGTTGTTCCTCATAGTGGTAAGGTCAGCTATCACCAACGGAAACTAAAGTGTTCGAGGCTCCTTCCCTCGGATGAACATCCAAGTATCATCCACTCGCTCAATAAGCCCCATCCTGACACATGTTGTCAAGATCAAGTCCGCATCACCTCGAATAGGAGTATGCCTACTCAAGTCAACCCTGTAATACTCTGCTATAATGGTGATCAGCCCCCCGATGTTTACTCTCTGAAATCCATGCGTTATGAATTTGTAAAGCTGATGGAAAAAGTAGGCTGCTAAAATGAAACGAACTCCGTTGAGCATGCACCATAAGACATAGAGCTCCCCTCTCGGAATACAGCTCCCTTCGGACCTTGCAAACAACGTGTTTTCCAAAATTTGGTCCATGTAAGTGTAGGCAATTAAATTTTATTGCCTAATAAATATAAATGCAAAGAAAAATATATTAAATATTGATTAAATATTTATTTATTAAGGAATTTAAATAAATTAATTCCTAAAATAAATGAATATATAATTAATAATTAATATAATTATTTGAGCCCAAAATCTAAGTTAAATGGGCTTAATTCAAGTCATATGGACTCAATTCAAGTCAAGTGGTCCCGACTCAAGTCAATAAGCCCAGCAAATCAAGTCCAGTAGGCCTAATTAAATTAAATAAGCCCAAGTCAAAATCTTACAGAGTTAATTAAATTAAATAGGCCCATATCCAGTCCAGCAGGCTTAATTAAAGGAGAAAAGCCTAACATATCTTTTGAAGGAGAAAATATCTCTCAAGTGGTTATTTTCTCTACCTATAAAAAAGGATCTTCAGTCCTTATTCCATTCACTCTGAAAAATCCTGAAGACCTGCAGAATTCTGAAGATCAAGCGAAGATCCAAGTTCGATCAAGTCAAGTGAAGAATTCTGAAGATCAAGATCAAGCGAAGATCTAAGTTCGATCAAGTCAAGTGAAGAATTCTGAAGATCAAGATCAAGCGAAGATTCAAGTGAAGAGCAAGATCAAGATCCAAGCCCAAACTCTATTTCTGCAGGCGGTGATTCTTCATGTCATATGGCAAGCGAAGCTCAGCTACTTAAGGGGGAATCTGGGAATGAAAGTGAGACCCATGTTATAAAAATAACCTTCACAGAGGAAGACTTACTGCTCGGTTCACAATCTCATAACTGACCTTTATTCGTAACTGGTTATGCTCAAGAGCAAAGGGTTAATCGAATATTGATTGATGGAGGTTCAGCTGTCAATATCTTGCCCCTATCCACGCTTAAGAAGTTAGGAATTCCTACCAACGAGCTCGGCAGTAGTCGATTGACAATTCATGGGTTCAATCAAGAAGGCCAGAGAACACTTGGTACAACGGTCTTGGAGTTAATGGTAGATGAGATGGTCTCAACAGTTCTGTTTCATGTCATTGATGCTAAAACATCATATAACATGCTCTTGGGATGCCCATGGTTGCACGAAAATGGAGTGGTTCCTTCTACGCTACATCAATGCTTTAAATACTGCGATGGAGGCAACATAAAAAAGGTGCTTAGCGATGAAAGGCCATTCACAGAAGCTGAGTCATATTTTACAGATGCTAGATATTTTCTGAAGAGTAGCAAGGCTGTCAAGCCAGAAGGAAGTTCATCGCAAGAGAAAGGTGATGATAAACAAGAAAGAGAGAATGCAGATGATGTTTCATCCAAAAAGTCTATTGAAAGTAAACAGTTGATCAAGATTGTAGAAGGGTTGACACTACCTCTAACTAAGGTTGACACTAAGAAGCCCTTTTCTCCTCCACTCAAAGGGTTCACTCGCCCAATTCAAGGAGCTAAAACTGAGCATGGAGATGTATTCGAGGAGGCAGTTTCCAAATCATATAGCCCACAAGCTTACAAACTTCTTGTGAAGGCTGGTTATAACCCTCAAGAAAAAGCTATGATGAATGAACAGTCTCATAAGACTCCTAGTGAATTTAATACCACTCAAGAGACATTGAAGAGTAATGGTCGCACGTCCAAGTATATTAGGACAGGGTTGGGATATGTTCCACAGAAACCTGTTCGCATTGCGATCAAAAGGGCAAACACGAACTACATCACTGAAGATGAAATTCTTTCTGAAGAAGAAGAGTCTCATGAAGAGGATAGAAAGGCAGAAAGAATCTCAGTATTCAAAAGACTCAAACCAGTTGGAGCTAAAAGGACTTCCAAGTTCCCAAGGTTCCCATAGATACGTAGTCGGATCCCATCTCGCATGAAAAGATGATATTTCTTGACTATATCATGTGACACAGTGTTGAAAGCTAAGAAGCGAACAATAATCTTCACCCAAAGTGAAGAAGATGATCGGGAAAGTGTAGGCTCATCAGATATTGTTCATTCCGTTATCATGCAAACAAATCTACACAATGTAGAAAGAGATCTACGAGGCAAGATTATCGAAATGAGGAGAGATGGTTATGTAGTGGAGAGCATTGTTAAAGTGGGAGAAAATGAACAAGTTAGGTCTAATCCACATTTTCAAAGGCAAGAATTTCTGGAGGACGCTGCTGCAGTAAATCATGTCACAATACAAGAAGAAACCTCAACTGAAGAGGAAGATGTCGATGATGCTCCCCCAGAATTTGAGGAGGGTATTAAATCTACTGTTGATCAATTGAAGGAGATTAATTTAGGTGAAGCTAATGATCCACGTCCTACCTATATAAGTGCTTTGTTGACATCTGAGGAAGAAAAAGCTTACATTGAGCTTCTTCAAGAGTTTAGAGACGTGTTTGCATGGTCATTCAAGGAGATGCCCGGATTAGATCCAAAAGTGGCAGTTCATCATCTAGCAGTAAAGAAAGGAGTCAAGCCAGTTAAGCAGATGCAGCGTCGATTTCAACCAGAGCTGGTTCCATTGATTGAAGCTGAGGTTAATAAGCTCCTTGAAACGGAAAAGATACGAGAAGTCAAGTATCCCACTTGGCTCTCTAACATTGTGCCAGTAAGGAAGACAAATGGGCAGCTTAGAGTGTGTGTTGACTTCCGTGACTTGAACTTGGCATGCCCAAAAGATGATTTTCCACTACCAATCACAGAACTTATGATTGCTGCAACGACCGGGCATGAAGTTCTTTCATTTATGGATGGATCATCTGGTTACAATCAAATTAGCCTAGCTCCGGAAGATCAAGAGAAACAGCCTTCCGCACTCCTAAAGGAATATACTGCTATAATGTTATGCCATTTGGCTTGAGGAATGCTGGCGCTACGTATCAACGAGCTATGCAAAAGATATTCGACGACATGCTTCATAAGAATGTCGAATGTTATGTGGATGACATTGTAGTGAAATCAAAGAAGAAAAAGGATCATCTTTAGGATCTAAGGCAAATATTTGAGCGTCTCAGGAAATTTCAACTCAAGATGAACCCGCTTAAGTGCGCATTCAGAGTCTCTTCTGGTAAGTTCCTTAGATTCATTGTCTGACATCGTGGCATTGAGATTGACAAAGTAAAGATTGATGCGATAATGAAGATGCAGGTGCCCCGAAACATACATGAGCTCAAGAGTTTGCAAGGTAAGCTGGCGTACTTAAGAAGATTCATAGCAAATTTGGCCAGTCGATGCCAACCATTTAGCCATCTTATGAAAAAAGGCAGCCCATTTGAATGGGATGAAGCTTGCACTAATGCATTTAACAGCATTAAAGCATATTTGATAAAGCCGCCAGTGTTGGTTGCTCCAATAGCCGGACGTCCATTAATTCTCTACATATCTGCTCAAGAAAAATCAGTTGGAGCCTTGCTTGCACAAAATAATGATGAAGGAAAGGAGTGTGCATTGTACTATTTGAGTAGAACGATGACTCCAAATGAGTTGAAGTACTCACCAATTGAGAAGCTCTGTCTTGCTCTCATATTTGCGATTCAGAAGTTAAGGCATTACTTTCAAGCTCATACTGTTTACTTGGTCTCGAAGGCCAATCCATTAAAGTTCGTAATGTCAAAGCCAGTGCTCTCTGATAGGCTCGCAAGATGGTATCTCCAATTGCAGCAATTTGAAATTATCTACGTCCCTCAAAAAGCGGTGAAAGGGCAAGTGCTGGCAGATTTCTTGGCTGATTATCCCATGTCTGCCGAATGGGAATTGTCTGATGATTTTCCCGATGAAGATATATTGGCTATTGAAATCACTCCTCATTGGAAGATGTATTTTGATGGAGCTGCTCACAGAGAAGGAGCGGACGCAGGAGTAGTATTTGTAACCTCAGATGGAGGAGTTCTGCCATATTCATTCAGTCTAACTGAAAATTGCTCTAACAATGTAGCTGAATATCAAGCTCTTATACTTGGTTTGGAGATGGCAGTGGATGTAAAGCAGCGACACCTTAAGGTATATGGAGATTCGTTGTTGATAATCAACCAGCTGCTTGGCTTATATGAGGTTAAGAAAGCTGAATTACTTTCGTATTATAACTATGCTCAAAGGCTTATGAATTGGCTTGGAGACGTAGAGATTGAACATTTACTAAGGAGCAAGAACAAGCAAGCCGATGCTTTGGCAAAGCTAGCATCAACCATAGCAATGCCCGAAGCACTTGTTCAAGTACCGATCTGCAAAAGTTGGGTGGTACCTCCCTTCTTTGAAGATGAAGATGGTGAAGAAGTTGAGTATTGCGCCATAGAGGTTTTTGATATTGAGAAAGAAGACTGGCGTCAACCGTTCGTGGATTACTTGAAGAATGATAAGCTTCCTAATGATCCACACCTAAAGGTTGATGTCCGACGTAGAGCACCACGATTCTTCTATTACAAAGATTTACTCTATAGAATATCGTTTGATGGTATTCTCTTAAGATGCTTAGATGATGAAGAAGCTCTTCAAGCTATGGAGAAAGCTCATTCTGGAATATGTGGCGCCCATCAGTCTGGACCCAAGTTACATTTCAGAATCAAAAGGATGGGATATTACTGGCCTTCTATTGTGAAGGATTGCATAGATTATGCACAAAAATGTCAGCCATGCCAGTTTTATGCAAATCTCATTCATCAGCCTCCCGAGCCATTACATCCAACAGTTTCTTCGTGGCCATTTGATGCATGGGGCTTAGATGTGGTGGGGCCATTAACGAAGTCTTCCAGAGGTCATCTTTATATTCTGGCTGCCACTGATTACTTTTCCAAGTGGGCGGAAGTTGTACCCTTGAGGGAAGTGAAGAAAGAAAATGTGGCTGATTTCATCCGCATCAACATCATATATAGATATGGAGTGCCTCGATACATTATCACAGACAATGGGAGGCCATTCAGTAACTCTTTGATTGATAAGCTTTGTGAGAAGTTTGACTTCATGCAGAGAAAATCTTCTATGTATAATGCAGCAGCTAATGGGCTTGCCGAAGCCTTCAACAAAATACTGTGTAATTTATTGAAGAAGGTGGTCTCCAAGTCAAAGCGAGACTGGCATGAAAGGATTCATGAAGCTTTATGGGCATATCGAACTACTTATAGAACGCCTACTCAAGCTACTCCGTACTCTCTTGTATATGGGGTTGAAGCTGTGGTGCCCCTTGAAAAGCAAATACCATCTTTGAGAATAGCCATACAAGAAGGTTTAACTGAAGAAGAGAACACACGACTGCGTCTCGAAGAATTAGAGGCACTTGATGAGAAGAGGTTAGAAGCGCAACAAAGACTTGAGTGTTATCAAGCTCGCCTCTCCAGAAAGTTTAACAAGAAAGTAAAGATACATTCTTTTCAAGTCGGAGACTTAGTCCTTGCTGTAAGAAGGCCTATTGTCATCACTCACCGAGTTGGAAATAAATTCTTGCCCAAGTGGGATGGCCCACATGTTGTGAAAGAAGTGTATACAAATGGTGCGTACAAGTTGATATCTGAAGATGGTGTAGGAATCGGCCCCATAAATGGCAAATTCCTGAAATGCTACTATGCGTAATCCAGTCAAATCCAAGGAACGCTCCTTGACGCACGAGCCTAAACTGCATGTTACTCCTGGTCCGCATGAGTATAAACTGTGTACGACAAACTCATGGTCCGCATGAGTATAAACTGGGCACGACATCCACCAAAGGTAATTATATGTGGTTAAACTATTAATTCACCCCACTCAGATATTTTAAGTGGTTAAAGCATTAAATATCCTACTTTGTCTAAAGTGGTTAAAAAAATAGTCACTCCTGGCCCGCATGAGTATAAACTGTACACGGCACCCCCCCAAATCAAGACCATGTCCCTTTGAACTACGTAATGACTTGATCCTCTGCAAAGGGGTACATAGGCAGCTTAGTAGCTCACTAAGTTCAGTCATGATTAAAGTGATTCCTATCAAGCTTGTGAGGGAAAATAAAGAGTTGAAATATACATGCCATAAATAAAGTACGAGGAAAAGAAACAAACGTGCCATCTCAAGGAAGAGTCGTGATGCTCATGTTGCTTTATTGATTCCATCTCATGGAAGAGTGACTATGTTGATATTGCTTTTTCGAATCTATCTCAAGGAGGAGTGGCGATGTTGCTATTGCTATGTCAAATCCCTCTCAAGGAAGAATGGTGATGTTGATGTTGTTCCATGGTGAGGCCAATGTTGCACCGTCAATTCCATCTAAAAGTAGAAAATCAAAGAAGAGTGGCAATGCTGGTATTGTTTCTTGTTGATAGAAGTTCTGCAAGAAAAAAATAAGGGGTTGAAATTAATTTTAATTTATGGATTTAATTAATTAAAAGACCCTAAATAAATTCATAGGGTCAATTAGTTATTAAATTCAAGATTATAAATTAAACATACATGATGAAGGTGGTTAGAATGATGATGATGAGTGATTAAATTAATTTATATTTATAAGTGGAATAGACTTATAATATGAATTAAATTTAATATAATAAAGAAAGCCCAAGTTGATTGATGTTTGGGGTAATTTGGGCCACTGGAGTTTGATTAATAAATCCAACAAAGTTTGAAGCCCAAAGCAAAATTAGTTGGGCCAGGTGGGAGTCAAAATTGACTTAAAAAGTCAAAATTGGGGGGTCGGATAGGAGATTAATCTCCAGCAAGAATTGCTTCACTGCCCATCCGTCCCGATTGTCGCGCCTTGCTGCGGCCAGCCACCACTTCGCCGCCGGGATCACGGACTCGCCCCTCAATCGTCAATCATCGTCGGATCAGCCCATCCCCCTCAATTTAGATCGCCGTTCAGCTGCTGCCCTTGAAGCGCCGCCGCCAGCAGCAACACCACCACTCACAACTGGATCCACGGCCTTGCCGCTGGAAGGGAGAAGTCTGATGCACTGCCGCCTGCCGCGCTTCATCAGCATCTCCTTCAAAGCCATCGCCTGCTTCCACCTCAATCTGGACCGCCGCTGCATCTCGCCGCTCCCGCCGATGCTTAGCTGCTGTTGCCTCCCACTGCGGCCTCGCCAACGGACGCCATCGCATGCCGCCGATCGCTCCGAAGCCAAATGCCACGATGCCCATCTGCCGTTCACCATCGCTGATCGACCACCGTGTGACGAGGTGATAGCGGCAACGGAAAGCGGGTGATGGGATCCGTTGGCCAAGTTGAGATGTCGACAGCGTAGCAGCCGCCTAAGTCGTCGATCACCGCCGGATCTGTCTCACACCAATATCACGCTAGATCACCATCTGCTGCTGCAAATAGCCACCACTGGCTCCACCGCATATCGCCGCTTCAAAGCATGTCTTCATCAGCGTGCTCCCTCGGTTTCACTCGTCGACCTCCCTCCCACTCTTCATATCAACACCGTCGGAGGTGTGAACCCAACAAACGGCCACCATGGGTGGTCCATTGTTGACCGTTCTCCACCTCACGGTGAGAACCCGACAAGTAACCACCATGGGTGGTCCGCCGTCGATTGCACTTCACCTCGACGGGTCTAACTTCAGCCTTCAAATCAGTCTTCGGAGGTCTGTAACACCTCTCCACCCACTTCCGTCGGAGGCGCGAGCCCAACAAGCAGCTACCATGGATAGCCCACTGTTGATCGCTCTCTACCTCACAGTGTGAGCCCGACAAGCAACCACCATGGGTGGTCCGCCGTCGATCGCTCTCCACCTCGACGTCACTAGTCTTGACTCCTTGTGTATGTTAATGTCTTCTCTTCTCTTCTCTTTTGCAAGAAAGAAAGGAAACAGGAAAAACAAAGAAAAGCAGGGAAAAGGTGGAAGGGAGTGATGAAGTTTACCTTGATGATTATGTAAAGGAAAATAAACAGTTCAAAAAAAGATTACTAAAGGAGCAAGAAAAGAATTCATGGTATATGCAGAAGCAAAAAAAACGAGAAAGAGTTACATACTGTTGTAGTTTAGTTTCTTGTTTATTATGGTTGATTGCATGGCCTGAAAAGGGGAAAATAGTAAAGAGAAAGAAAGATGAGACTTGAGAGTCACCTATGCAGAATGCTCGAATTGGACGCCTCTAGTGGAAGCGGAACCTGCAAAGGAAAGTAATGTCGAATAGTTGATGTCCCAAAATTTTTATGAGGGAGATCGAAGGCATAGACTTCTTCTTATATAGTGTTGGGGATTTCTAAAGGATAATTATTTTGTGAATATTTGGTATTTATCATGAAAGAATATTTTATTTGGAGTTTATTTTTTTTAAAAATTTGAAATCATGTACGGTTGAGCAATGAAAATATGGGTAAGATATGGTGGTTATAAGAAGATTTCTTGTAACATAAATATGGATAAGATATAATATAAGAAGATTTCTTGTAACATAAATATGGATAAGATATAATAAGGTGAGGAAAATATCCCGCAAATCATACGAAGAGAAAAAGAGTTGAAGATATCTTCCAGTTTATCTTTGGTATTGCTGTGGATATCTATGCATAGCATATTTGGCAAAGTGAGATTTATTGGTTGAGGAGAACTAGCAAAGAAAGATGGGATATATGCATGGATAAGTCTTCAACGAGATTTGAATATATATATTTTTTTTTCACAAGATTTGTGCTGGACTGGATATGCTGATACATGCAAAAAAGGATATATTTTCAAGGTTTGAAAAAGAGAAAGGATGCGTTCAAATTTGCAAAATATGGACGTGTTTTACGCGGCTAAAGCGTGGAAGGTTGTGGGCCGAATTAAGAATGTAAATTTGATGGGCCAAGAAAATTTAAAGCCCAAAGTTTGATGAAGATAAAAATACAAGGCGTGTTGCAATTTGTCCACTTTAATGACAAATTTCAGTGAACAAAATGCAAAGGGGCATTTGTAGACAATTAAATTTTATTGCCTAATAAATATAAATGCAAAGAAAAATATATTAAATATTGATTAAATATTTATTTATTAAGGAATTTAAATAAATTAATTCCTAAAATAAATGAATATATAATTAATAATTAATATAATTATTTGAGCCCAAAATCCAAGTTAAATGGGCTTAATTCAAGTCATATGGGCTCAATTCAAGTCAAGTGGGCCCGACTCAAGTCAATAAGCCCAGCAAATCAAGTCCAGTAGGCCTAATTAAATTAAATAAGCCCAAGTCAAAATCTTACAGACTTAATTAAATTAGATAGGCCCATATCCAGTCCAGCAGGCTTAATTAAAGGAGAAAAGCCCAACATATCTTTTGAAGGAGAAAATATCTCTCAAGTGGTTATTTTCTCTACCTATAAATAAGGACCTTCAGTCCTCATTCCATTCACTCTGAAAAATCCTGAAGACCTGCAGAATTCTGAAGATCAAGCGAAGATCCAAGTTCGATCAAGTCAAGTGAAGAATTCTGAAGATCAAGATCAAGCGAAGATCCAAGTTCGATCAAGTCAAGTGAAGAATTCTGAAGATCAAGATCAAGCGAAGATTCAAGTGAAGAGCAAGATCAAGATCCAAGCCCAAGCTCAAGATCTTCGAGTCAAGTTCAAGATATATTCAAGTCAAGAATCACATCTGATCAAAGACCAAGGTGCTAAGCCTCTTCGATCCGGTGTTCTTTATCAAATTCATCCAGCAGTCTCCGTGAAGTCAACGTTCTACCAAATTGAGCGACATACTTCACGACAAAGATTCAAGTCAACGTTTGATCCGAACAAAGGCTCGACGCCTCCGGATAAACATTTTAAATCTTCAAGTCAACCCCGAGCTTGGACAAGCTTCATCCGAAGATCCGGCTCCGAAAGTTGAAAAAGTCAAGAAATCAACTCAAGAGAGGAATCAGAGGATAAATAGAAGTTGTTCACTTAAGTTCTCAATTTCAATCCATCTTGGATTTTCGTTGTAATTTTTTTTGTGTTTATTTTATAAATACAAAATTTGTTGTTACAGTAAGCAATCACGGGTTTGCGAATGAAAGCAACCTTCGAAGTGTTGGAGTAGTAATTTTCTTGCCTCCCTATGATAGCTCTCCAAAACTCGTTCGGCTTGAAGTCATCACTCTCCGTTCCGACCACATTCTCACAGCCAATTATCTTATTAAACTCTCGAGCCCACATAGTCTGCTCCTGTCCATTAATTCGCATTCGAATACCATACAGAAGATATCCGTCACCACGCTCAACTGTCAGCGTGCATAAAACCTCTGCAGTAATGTAAAAGTAAGTCTCCCTCTTCATCTCCATGAATCTTGCTATGCCAGCTTGATTAAACATCCAACCAATGTCGTTGATGATGTTCATGTCCATCAATGTACGATCATCTTGATACCTAGTTCTTCTGATCTTTAGAGAGATTTCATTCCACAACTCCCGTTTCTCTTCCCAATTGCCAATCTTGATCCCAAAATCCGCTGGCATTTTTCTTTTATCTGGCTTCCTTTTATCCATCTTGATTTTCTTGACTAACTCCCCAATGGAAGTGACCTATTTCCCTTCCTCTTTGAAGAAGAAGCACTCTCTTTTCCAACAAAAGTTATACTTCAATATGCAACTAAAAGAGATAAACAAATACCAAGTTTAAGTATAACATGAATCCTACTCAAGACTTCAAATTCATGTATCCAATTTGGCTCAATTTCAAGTGTCTCCCAATCACAATTGAACTCTAAACCAACACTTTCAATCAAGAATATCAAGATCTAATTAATCTAACACTACTCCGCACAGATAATATCAAATCAACTCCAAATTTCACCAAGTCCACACTTAAACATGCTCAACTTCCACCCTCAATTGCATCACATCACTACCCAATTTCAATGAGCCCAAATGTATAATTCGAATTTAAACAAAAGTCCATGCTTTATACAACATCAATTTCACAAAAATTCCACAATTTAACGAAGCACTATTCAAAAAAATTCGAATGCAATGTTGGATAAAAACTCAAGCAATTCAACAATTAAACCAACCCAAAACTAGCATGAATCCACTCACCCATTCTTCACTAAATATTATGAACACAATCCACGAGTAAAAAGTGAGGAGAAAACGTACCTTTGCTTATCATAGTGTGCGTGTGGTGAAGGCAACGAAAACAATCCTAAAAATTCGAATCTAGCTCTAAATTTGACTTGAAAGCACTCAAATTCGGATGTGAAAGTGTGTGAAATGGAGGATTAAAGTATAGGAAATAGATTGGGAAGAAGATCTTACGGTAATGGTGGTGCTTGAGATAGGGTGATGGAAGTGAGTGTGTCAAACGGAATGAGAATACCTTTATTAAAACTGCTTCCAGACCCCGTTCGATCGCAATTCGACTTGTGAAGGATGGTCGAACAAAGTTCGTAAGTCAAACGACCTAGATTTGACCTTTAAAATTGCATGGCTGGACCTCCGTTCGACCTGAATTTTGTGGTCGAACAGCATGTGGGAGTCGAGCAATGCGTGTAATTGAGTCTCTATTTCGCCCTGACTTGCTCGACTTCTGCTCGACTTCCAAGTTTTTGTCGAGCAACCCATGTTAAGTCGAACAAGGTCTCTGTAAGTTTTTCACATTTTGCGACTTAGACTCTTTTGTCGAACAACATGGTCCAGGTCGAACAACCTTTCTGGACATTTTGTGCATTTCGCTCGACCTCCATTTGACCTAAAGTTATTGGTCGAACAGGTGCCGAAAGTCGAGTAACTTGCCTCATCGTGCCCCCTATTCTTCTCTGTCTTACTCGACTTTCATTCGACATCACACTCCCGATCGAGTAACCACGATTTGGTCAAACAAAGTCTCTGTAAGTTTTGCTCACTTTGTTCGATCGTTGCTCGACTCCAGCCTCTTGGTCGAGCTGCAAGGTTCAAGTAGAACGACCTCACTGGAAGAATTATGCATGTTTGTTCGACCATAGCTCGACTACTATCCTTGGTCGAACAGCTCACCTGAAGTCGAACAACCTCAAACTTTACTAAACGTCGTACCCTTCTCGTATCTCCCTGCAACAATCAACTCTAGGACAACATTAAGTATCAAGATATCCAAAAATTAAACTAGAGAAACTCTTTAAAACCATATAGCATCAGGTGTAACTCCGCAATTACACTAGAAACACAACAAAACACCACTAAACACTAGGCAAATAGCAAAAAATTGATGCATCAAAATTGGTTAAAGTTTTAATATACCACAAAAAATCAACTCCCCTAACAAACGTTATTAAGAAAAGATCATATTCTCCACGCTATGATGAGGTAAATACATCACACCCCCTCAAACTTAGTAGAAACTATAGTCGAAACTAAGTTTGAAAAGAGATGTAATTTCCGAATGATAAACACGTCAAATATAAAAATTTCTTACTCACACTAATGAAATTAAAGCAATAAAACGAGAGGGAAAGCCCCCAACAGGGGCTCCTGTTTAACGTCGGAGAGTCACGACGGTACCACTCTAGTGCAAGGTATCCTCAAAGATGACACAAGCATCATCTGGCGATTTGTAATGCTTCAAACGATGCTAATTCGCCATTATGATATCTCCATATTTGTCCATAAGCTCAAAACTCCCCCCTCCACAGGCTCTATGGATAATGAACGGTCCTGTCCACTTCGACTTCAATTTCCCTACGAAGAGCTTCAAGAGAGAGTTAAAAAGTAATACCTCATCACCTAGCTGGAACTCCTTGTATGAGATCTTCGAGTATTGCCATTTCTTCATTCTCTCCTTGTAGATCTCCGAGTTCTTGTAAGCTCGATTTCTGAACTCATCCAATTGATGAATATGAGTCATCCTCAACTCCTTTTGATCCTTTAAAGACTAGTTCAAACTTCTCAATGCCTAAAAAGCTTTATGTTGGATCTCTACGGGTAAGTGGCAAGGCTTTCCATAGAAGATTTGGAATGGTGACATATCGAACACTGTCTTATAAGCAGTCCGGAACCCCCACAAAACATTATTGAGCTTCATAGCCCAATCCTTCCTATTGGTTCCGGCTACCTTCTCCAAAATTTGTTTTACTTATCGGTTGGAAACTTCAGCTTGCCCCATTCGCTTGAGGGTGATAGGGTGTAGTAACCATATGCTTGACTAGTCCATAATCCTTAAGCACCTTGGTGAGCATTTTCTCAACATACAAAATTAATCCTCAAGTATAAGAATATCAATTGTAGTTTCGATAGGTGATCAAGTGATTATCGTACCCAAGAGACGGATTATTATCAATTCAATTATATTCTAATTAACTAAGATCATGTGGAAAATTGGATTTGGTTTGCTTACGAAACTAAAGAGCATATAAGTAAAGATAGCAAAGTAAATAAGCAAACAATGGAGAAAATTCTGTTGTGATCAAGTAAGTAATAGAGTAGCTCTTCAGGTCATTCGGTTTTACTCGTTAATCTCCTTTCCATGTGTTGATGTCCGACTCTGCCTTATGAAATATGGATGCATCTCTAAACCATACAAGCGTACTCTATAGACACAAGTAAGCAAGCGTATGACACGTGCGAATATCCTCGGAGCAAGATGTATACTTCACCCCCCTTTCTAGGTACTATCATAATCAATTATTTCCCGTGCACTTGGTACTCTAACCCGATTTGATCTCCCTTTATAGGTACTACAAAGTTATATTCTTTATCCTACTTATTAACATGAATAACATTCAATTAACAAGTATTCATATAAGATAGTTCTAATAAGACTTCGGAATCCCTACACTTAGAATTATAACATGTGATCCTGCTCAGTGGTGAACGCACTCAATCAATAACCAAGAGATGTATTCAGACTCTAGATAATAGTTAATGATGCACAAAACGACCGTGAGTATGAATTGAAAAAGCACAATCTTATATAAAATAAACCACAAGTAGTATTGTACGGAGTTTACACATGGAAATTCAATTAACTCATAAAACTTTCATAACCCTAGAACTACCGATGTGGTTCTAGCCCATGATTGATCTAGGAACAATAATGGCTAGTTGGTATGATCTTACTTGACTCGCCAGACGAATCTCTCCTCACGATTCCTTCGGATGATGGTAGGGTTTGGTGAAGGATGGATGATGAATGATGTGTCGTGTTTTCCTCCTCCTGCGAAGGCTCTTCTTTTATACTCGTAGGACCTCCTTATGGGCTTAGGATGGGCCTTTGCTTGAAGCACATGTCAAATTTGGTAAAAGACATCCGGAATTACCATAAATATCAATAGCAAAATTCCGTTCGACCAAGCATGGACTGGTCAAGCAAGGCCTCCAACTCGAGCAACTGGTCGAGCAAGCTCTCTGGACAACTTCGATATTTTGCTCAACCAGCCTTCTCTTGCTCGACCAAATTGATGTTGGTCGAGCAACACCTTCAAGTTGAACAAACTCTCTGTAAGTTTTGTTCACTTTGTTCAACCTCTGCTCATCTACTCGACCAAGCTGATGTTGGTCGAGCAACGCCTCCAAGTCGAGCTAACTCTCCTGACGGATCTGCATAATCTGCTCGACTTGGCCTCCTCTGTTCGACCACAATGATATTGGTTGAATAGGCTCTCTTGTTTGAATGGCACTCGATCCTTGCCTCTAAAATCGTGTCTTCCAATTCCGAGCCTTTTACACCTGTTTTCCTATACAAATATGCTCAAACAGCCCTTGTACCCTCTGATTCGTGACTTTTCCATAAACGTACCGATTTGTCTCAATAAAAGACTCAATCGTACTCCATTCCCATACAAATCAGAGCCCAAAATACGTGAATTTATACTCTCATCACCTATTCATTAGTAGAGAGTTAAGGTGAATAAGTACTTGCAAGAAAGAAGAAGGTAAAAGATTGGTTGAGTTGGTTGAGAAGCATGAAAAGAGAAAAGTATGGTTAAATCTTGTTTAGGGGTAGTGCCTGAAACTGGTACCCCGACTGCTTAGGAGGGTAGTGCCCGAAATTGGTACCCTTGCTCATTAAAGAAATATGATGTTGATGCTAAGGAAAAGAATAGGAGAATTCGAATCATAAAGATTATGAGAAGAAGATGGAGAAAAAGATGAAGCTATATGACGAAAAGTAAAATTCCAAGGTAATTCTCTACTGGTGAATTAGTCACTTTATCTAAATTTTCCTACATTTACCAAAGAGCCAACAAGGTCTGATTTCTCTATGTGCTTTAAAGTTGTGACTACTGCTGTTGTTCCTCTCTTGATTATATGATATGTCCTGTTTGACTTTAAGAAGAATAAGGTCTGATTTCTCTTGGTGGCACAAATATTGTTTACTCATCTTAAGCCTGCCACCATCACGGCATCTGTTTCACTGCTTTGCAGCTGCACAATGCTAATTATTCTAGCTTGAAAGGGGTCGTTTTATTTTGTATATACTGTCAACCCCCTCTCTGATTTTGTTTAATTGTTTTGGGCCACCTTTCTAGGCTTATCTTCTACACCAGCTGTAGAATATTGAGAACAAGATTTATATAGTTTAGGTTGGTTTCGTTGTATAAGGTCACCTGTTTGACCTTTACTTTTATTATGGCCACCTGTTTGGTCCTATTTTAGCCACCTGTTTGGCTTATTGAATGATCATTTCATTGATCATCTTTTCTTTTTCTCCTTTCTGTAACCTTTTTTCTTTTTCATTTACTTTTAATAAATGCGACTTATTAGCCAAAGAGCCAACATTACAACCAAAAAGCAAGTCCTTTGTGATCCTAGTAATAAGTTAATTGTAAGTTGATTTTTGAGATCCTTGCCAAGCTTATGATTATGCGGAAGTATGAATTGATATGAGCGTATATTAACCGATTGAAGTATAAATTTTCTACACTAGAGAGTGAGAGTAAAATACTTATCTTGTGAGCTAGATGACTTCGTACTCCAAATTGCATTATAATTGAGTGATGTTTTGCATGAATGATATATATGATGCTAGTGATACTTGTTTTCGATTGATGGAATTGCATGTGTGAATATAAATTGTATTGAAGGTGGTAGCTAAGTGAATTTTACACTACTCTATGGTTTTGATTGCGTTGCCTTGGGATGAGCAACATGTAAGTTTGGGGGTTTGATGAGTGTGTAAATTCACGTGTTTCGAGCCTGGATTCATGTAATAATGGTGTGTTAGATGGTTGTAATTTGATGTGAATTGATATACATGGTGAAAACGAGTTGAAAGTGATCGGATCCGGAAAATGGAGATTTAGAGATGGATTCAACCAAACAGGCAAGCAGTTTGACCAAGAAGAAGAGGGTTCGACAAGCACCTATGGTCGAACCGATGGAGAAGAAGCACCGGGAGTGCCGTTTGACTAAGCCATTTGGTCGAACCGTGGTTGAACCAGAAGCCTGAACGGAAGCACCTGCAGTTCGACCAGAGAGTATTCAGTTCGACTAGGATACTGGTTGAATCCGGGACCCACAACCAGCTTACAGGTCGATTCGACCTGGAGTTCGACCAGGGGAGGAGAGTTTGACCTGGCTTATTGGTTGAACTGATGTGCAGAAACTTACCATATTCATATTTTTACACCTTTAATGTGTGTGTTCGCTCAAGAAGCCCATCCAAGGCCCGTAAGGAGAGTTTACAATTATAAAAGAAGAGCTTTCGCAGGAGAAAATCATTATTCATCATCCATTCCCTACTATCATTCAAAGGAGTCATGAAGAGAGGTTCGTCTAGTGCATCAAGTAAGATCATACCAATCAACCATGATTGTTCCTAGATCAATCATGGGCTAGAGCCGCTCCGGTAGTTCTAGGGTTATGAAAGTTTTATGAGTTAATTGAATTTCCATGTGTAAACTCCGTACAACACTACTTGTGGTTTATTTTATATAAGATTATGCTTTTTCAATTCATACTCACAGATGTTTTGTACATCATTAACTGTTATGTAGAGTCTGAATACATCTCTTGGTTATTGATTGAGTGCGTTCACCGCTGAGCAGGATCACATGTTATAATTCTAAATAAAGGGATTCTGAAGTCTTATTAGAATTATCTTATATGAATACTTGTTAATTGAATGTTATTCGGGTTAATAAGTAGGATAAAGAATATAAGTTTGTAGTACCTATAAAGTGAGATCAAATCGGGATAGAGTACTATGTGCACGAGAAATAATTGATTATGATAGTACCTAGAAAGGGGGGTGAATTATATCTCTTGCTCCGAGAAAATTCACACGTGTCATACGCATGATTACTTGTGTCTATAGAGTGAACTTGCATGGTTTAGTGATGCGTCCATAAACCGCAAGGCAGAATCGGACAACAACACATGAAAAAGAAATTAATAAGTAAAACTGGATGACCGGAAGAACTACCTAATTTCTTACTTGATCACAGTCGTATTTTCTCTATTGCTTATTTACTTTATTTGCTATTTCAAATAATTGCTATTTAGCTACTAAATCACCACAATAATTTTTCAACATAGTCTCAATGATTTAGAATATAATTGAATTGATAATAATCCGTCTTTTCGGTTCGATAATCACTTGGTTGCCCATCGAAACTACAATTGATACCCTTACACTTGAGGACTAATTTTATGTGTTGAGAAAATGCTCATCAACTCTCAAAATAGATAACACTGGAGTTTTCACTCCATGAACACAACAAAGCATGGATAAATCATCCGAACACTCACCGCTCTCAATGAACCTCACACAATCTAATTCTCCTCAAGTCATTTTCTGCTCTTTGAACTTTCCAATAAATAAGCTTGTTTATTCAGCTCTGAAACTCTTCCAAAAATAATCACCTCAATTCTGCTTGCAATCTTTCCTTAATAAATCATCTCAAATCAATCGAATTTGTGATCCTTCAATTACTGAATCAGTCATTGTTCATAATTTATCTTCTTTCCTTATGGGACTCAATCACTATACTTCAATCATTCAAATCTGCAACACAAGAAACAAACACAACATGTTTTGCACAATATATGCTCATGACATAATATTTAAACTCAACAAACTCCCCCTTGCATGAGCTATATTTAATTAGAAGACAAAATCAAGCATGCAAAAAGAAGAACCAATCATAGCCCCTGAAGTTAGTTCAAAAAGAAGAATAGAAAGTTTAACCGAAACAAACAGAAATTAAACGAAAGTTCAGAGAGTTCAACGTAGAGTAGAGTTTAGAGTTGTTCAGAGTAGAGTTCAGAGTTTAACAAGACAAAATAAGCAGGGACATATCCGTTTTTCAACTGGTAGAGGAGTCATCAGCATCAGCTTCCTTATCAACTTGCTCACCGGATTCCCCATCACCATCATCATCATCTTCTTCTTCTTCTTTGACCATCTTTAGTTTCCTCCCAGCACCACCACCAGCAGTCATCTGCTTCTCTCCCTTAGCTCTTGCCAAGACCTCCATCAACTCATCCAACCTGGCATTCTGCTCATCAAGGGTGACCTGAACCGCAAGGATATCTGTCTTCATTTGATCCACCAGAGGAGAGATAGACTCAAGAGTGGATGTGGCAGACTTGACCTTCTCTTTCAGAGTGGCAACTCGGAGATACCTTCAATACACTGAGCATTTTCTCAAGGGAATCCTCACCATCCATAAACCTGAACCCGCTTCAGTTAAAAGTTCCAGATAGTACATGGAAATGGAAGAAGCCAGGTTTCATCAAATTTTCCAGCAAAACCCATAATAACATCAAAAACAATCTATTCATAGGACAAATTTCCTTTGGTTACAATAGCATGAATGAACCTAGCTTGAGAGACTGTTAGATGAGACTTGATTTTAGATGGAGTCCAGTTTCGAATAGCAATTTTATGAAGAAGATTAAAATAAGATCCCAAGTCTGAAGGTGATAAACCAGCAGATGGCCAAACAATTAATTTTCCAGAGATAATGACATCACACACAGTATTCAAGGAATGAACCAATTACAATTCAGACAGAGACTCAGGAACATCCATAACCCTAAAAATTTCTGAAGGAGAAAATTTGCACACTCTATTTCGACAAAACACTGTTTGAAAATGAGGAGAATTACTATCACCAATATAAGGAGTAAGATTCGAATAAAATTCCCTGACAATTTTAGCACAGAATGGATTAAGTCCCAACACAGTTCTTAGAAGACCAGTAGACTCAAGTAATGGTAGAATTCCAAACCTTTTAAAATCCGATACACAGATATTTCATTCCGAATGAAATTCCATATCAGCAAAAGTGCCATACCGAGCAGCCGCCATGGATGAGTAAAATTCCTTGGATCGAGCATTACCAATATTGATTGCCTCAATGGGATCGTCAGAATAAGGCGAACAGGGGACAGCAGGCAGGGACACAAGAGTGCTTAAAGAAGGGTTTTTCTTTCTGGCAGAACGGCGTGGCTTGTCAATAGCATTCTCATCTACTTAAATGATTTCACGGAGTGGAGGAGAGGAGGGTTCTAGAGTAACAGAAGAAGTGGCTATGGCTATAGGGGAACCTGAGCGCTCATGCTTGCAGCCAGAACCAGGGTGGCGAAGGGCAGTTTGCTTCTATCTAGCCATGGAGAGAGAGAGAGAGAGAGAGAGAGAGAGAGAGAGAGATGGCTTAGGGTTTCTTTGGAGAGAAGGAAATGACATTCAATAGTCACTCAATCAGAATAAAAAGCAAGAAAGGGTTGCCTTTTCATATCCCACGAAATTCAAGAAATACTGACAGATATTATCAAAACAAAAATTGGGGAGGGAAAAAATTGACTAAGGGAGGAAAGAAATCAATTTGGTCCAATGTGAGTATCCAAGTTTGAAAAGAACATCAATCACTTCTCAAAATAAAATTTTCAAAATTCCCTTTTTATTTATTTATTTAAAAAAAATTACATCTGCACCTTATAACTTCTTGGAACAAATATCCTTTAAAGTGGATTTTAATTTGTTCATGTGTATGATGTGCTCAAAACATGGGAATTTTTTCAGCCAGCCTTATAACTCTTTTTTACAAGAGAGAAACCCTTAAATACAGTGGCTTACTACTCACTTTTCATTTTCTGTGTATGTAGCCCTTTTTAATGAAGATGGCTTTCACAATACATCATTTCAAGTAGGTAGCCCTAAACTACATGGTTAATAAGAATAGTCAATTAAGGACCACAAAGATATCTTCTATGCAAATGCCTAATCCTAGATGCAAAAGGATTTATATAGAACAGATTCCCAGAGATTTCCTAAGGGATATAAATTTTTTAGTATCAAGGCCTTTTGTGAAAATATCTGCTAGTTGTTTTTCAGTGGAAATGTGTTCTATGTCAAGTGTTCATTCCTCTACCAATTCTCTAATAAAGTGAAAGCGAATATCTATATGCTTGGTTCTTTGATGAAGGACAGGATTTTTTTGGATGTTAATAGCACTGGTGTTGTTACGAAGAAGGTAAAGTTTATTGGGCTTCAATTAGTAATCAACTAGCATCTTTTCAAGCCAAATTAGTTGAGAAGTACAACTACCTGCAGCGATGTATTCTGCTTCAGCCATGGACAGAGAGATATAATTTTGTCTGCAGCTGAACAAAGACACAAGGTTACTACCAACAAAGAAACACCCTCTAGAAGTGTTCTTACGATTATCGGTGTCCCCTGTCCAATCCGCATCACAGAACCTCAGAACATTGGCATTAGTATCTGTTGAATACCAAAGTCCATATTCCAATGTTCCTGCAACATATTTTATGATTCTCTTTACAGCTTTCAAATAAGACTCATTTTGAGAACTTTGGTACCTGGCACACAAACAAACACTAAAGGATATGTCAGGTCGACTGGCAGTTAAATAGAGAAGACTACCAATCATGCTCCTGTATAAGGTTTCATCAACTGGTGTTCCTTCACGATCTTGAGATAAGGATTCTCTAGAGCTAAGAGGAACTTTTGAATGTTTGGAATTGTCCAACCCAAATTTTTTCCCAAGGTTTTTAGCATATTTGGATTGATGAATAAACATACCTTCTTTGGATTGACTTACTTGTAATCCAAGGAAGTATGACAGTTCACCTACCATACTCATTTCAAATTCAGATGTCATGAGATTGATAAATTCTTTAACCCTTTTCTCAGAGGTGTATCCAAAGACTATATCATCTACATAGATCTGTACTATCATGATTTATTTGCTACTTTTCTAAAGAAACAATGTTCTATCAGCTCCACTGTGAACATAATCCTTAGTAATAAGGAACCCTATAAGTTGTTCATACCAAGCTCTTTGTGCTTGTTTCAAACCATAAAAAGCCTTTTTTCAGTTTGAACACATGGTCTGGAAACTCAGGATCAATGAACCCTTTTGGTTGTGAAACATAGGCAGTCTCCTTGAGAATGCCATTTAAAAAGGCACTTTTCACATCCATTTGATAAACAGTGAACCCAAGGTGACAAACAATCGCTAGAAGTAATCTTACAGATTCAATTCTTGCTACTGGAGCAAAGGTCTCATCAAAGTCAATCCCTTCTACTTGAGTGTATCCTTGAGCAACTAGTCTGGCCTTGTTTCTGATGATGTTTCCATGCTCATCTGTCTTATTCTTGAAGATCCATTTTGTACCAATGACATTGTGGTCTTCTGGTCTTGGTATAAGTTCCCAGACATCATTTCGAGCAAATTGCTCCAGTTCTTCTTCCATGGCCAATATCCAGTTTGGATCATTTAATGCTTCCTTCACATTTTTGGGTTCTTCTTTTGAAACAAAGCATGAAAATAAGGAGACGTTGACCATCTTCCAATAGTTTTTCTAGGATCATTTCTAGTGCTAACTCTTGACCGAGGATCACCAATAATTAGTTCCGAAGGATGATTTTTCTGGATCTTCAATGGTGGATCTCTTGTTCTGGGACTTGAGTTGATAAGTCGTAATTTTATACAATTATTTTGGATAAAATTCACTTCTTTACGCGTGAGTTGTGAATTATTTAATACTAATTATGACTTATTTATATTTTATACAATTAATATTTGATTATTTAAATTACTATCCAAACAGGCCAAAACGTGATATATTTTCGAAGTCGAGGAAAAGTTTTGAAACGTTTGCAGCAATCCGTAACCCCTTTGTGACTTCAAATCATATTTAATCTGGATATTAAGGGTGTTGACCAAGCTATTGATGGAAGGAGGGATTTGAGATAAAAATTAAAAGACTTACCAAGAAAAGTAGAAGAGGAGAAAGGAAAGTATAAGAAGGGGAAGATACATCCCCCTTGGACATTCTCTACACCACAGCAGATCCATCACACTCACACGTTGGGGGAGGCCATTGGAGGCTGCAAGGGCAGCCATTTGGAGCACTCCACATCAAGAACATGGGTTTAATCATTTTAATTTACTTTTAATTTAGTTTTCCATTATGTAATTCTTTTACTAGTCCAAGGAGATGTGAACTTTCCGTTATGAATTTTCATAAATGTTCATGATTAAAATTACCAATTTGTTTTATGAATTTATCTTATGAATGGCTTTGATAGGATTCATGATATTCAATTGCTAGTTTGGATTGGCCATCTATACTTGTTAGTTGTGATATCTAATGTCATTTTGCTTGATTATGATCCGTAATTGTCATATTTTAGCAAATCTAGTGGCGAAGTGAGGGAGTACCTCTAGAATTCATAGGGTCTTAGTTATTTAATTCGCTACCCCCATTTTCATAGCCTAGTAGTCCTAATATCTAAATCCTAATGCACTCTTAGGTTCGAACCTCTTTAGGTCGCTTGAGGGTAGTTTAATCTAGAGGTTGTACCCTAGGTTATTAATCTTAAGGATATTTCGGGTTAATTTGGTCGTACCATTAGCCTTGGGACTTGAGTTTATGAACTTATTGGGATTTTAGGTATTTCATTTATGTGAATTAGGATACGGGAAGGGATCAAATCCTTGGACTAGGTTTCAATTTTATTTTCACTTAATTTTACATTCTTGGTATTTTAATTGTTATTTATTTTCATGCTTAGTGATTTAGAACTCTATTCAATCTCCCCCCCTTTTGTGTCACTTGAAAACACATTAAATTCAATTAAAAATTCAATTACTCCCTTGGATTCGACCCGTACTCGTCCTACTACATTTAGTGGGTTTGTTTGATAATTTATAAATATTATTTTTGAGTTCCTGCGACAGCACACCATGAGTCACTCCCATCTTCTTCTTCTGACTCTACAAGTTGTAGAGTTTGTTTATCTTCTCCTTTTTCAAGTAGAGATAATACTTCAGAAGGGACAGTATTGATCACTGGTTCTGTATCATCAAAATCAACATTAAATGATTCAATAACACACTGTGTTCTGATAATCAGTACTCTGTATGCCTTACTGTTTATTGAATAACCCAAGAAGCATCCTATCATGCTTTTACTATCCAGTTTCCAACGTCCTTCTCTGTCATTTAAAACATAACACCTGTATCCAAAAATATGAAGATGTTTCAAGTTAGGAGTTTTATCTTTCCAGAGCCGATATGGTGTCTTACCTAATCCATGTCGCACATGAACTCGATTACCAAGATAGCAGGCATTATTCATAGCTTCTGCCCACCATTTTAAAGCTATTCCTTTTGAGATAAGCATTACTCTGGTCATTTCTTGAAGAGTCCTATTTTTCCTTTCAACAACACCATTTTGTTGAGGGGTCTTCGGGGAAGAATATTCATGAAATATTCCTTGTGAGTCACAAAAATCATGAAATGACTGATTCTCATATTCTCTTCCATGATCTGATCTGATTCTTTTTAATGAAATACATATTTCTTTTTCGATCTGTAAACACAGTTTCTCAAAAACAATAAAAGCATCAGACTTTTCTTTCAGAAACCTTACCCAAGTATACCTAGAGTAATCATCAACACAAATAAATACATATTTCTTACCACTGACACTTGTTGTTTGAAGAAGTCCCATTAGATCCATATGAAGCAGTTCCAAGATGTGAACAGTATGAATATCAATACTAGATGAATGAGACTTTCTTACATGTTTGCCCAGTTTGCAAGGTTCACAAACGTGCTGATCTTTTAATTTAAAGTCAGGTATACCTCTGAGAAGTTTCTTTTAAGAGAGGAAAACAAGATTATCGACAGCTAAGTATCCCATCTTTTGATGCCACATTTCCAAGTCGATATCCTTGCTTTGCAGAGCTTTGATGTCACCAAGTTGATAGCAGTTATCTGATGACCTAGAACCTGTGAGAACACAATTATCATTTTGATCAAAAATTGAATAATTTTTTTTTGTAAACCTAGCATAGAGATTTTGATCACACAGTTGATTGATACTAATCAAGTTGGCCTTCATTTCTTCGACAAGTAGAACCCCCTTTAGTTCAGGAAGTCCTGGAACATTCAGTGTACCAATTCCTAGAACCTTGTTACTTTTGCCATCACTAAAGGTGACGTTGCTTCCTTTCACTGGCTTGATGTCCTTTAGAAATTATCTAATTCCAGTCATGTGTCGAGAGAAACTACTGTCAAAGTACCAAGTATTATAATTCTTGATATGTAGTCCTAAATGAGAGGACAAACATACTAAATTTTTAAACACTGGTATTCCAAACTGATTCCAACTCACAACTTTTCCAGTAGCAATATCATACTGCATTTTATAGCACTTAGGTCTAAAGTGACCTTTTATGTTGCAATATTGACAGGCTGGAGATGTTCTGTGAACAAGACTGGATTTAGAGAAGCTCTCAGAAGAGGACGGAACCCAGGTCATCTTACTACTCGGATCAGATTTGGACAAGGTTCTTTTAGGAAGAATAGGAACACGTGGTTGAGTCTCAGAAGAAAGTGTTTCATTAGGGTGAGCAATCTTGATTGGCTTATGCTCCTTGTTTGGCACAAAAGTCTGAAAATTGTTCATAGCACGAACAAAAACTGTTTCCTTACCCAAATCTTCTTCAGACTCATATCCAATGCCCTTTTTTCCATATCCATTACTTGCTCTAATGACTTCATCCAACTTGGCTTTACCAGTATATAAAGCGAAGAATGGATTGATTTAATCTTTCCAATTCACTTCGATCTTTCTCTATCTTTTCGTCTTTCCTTTTTATACAAGCCATTATTAGTTGATGATGCTTTATTGTTTTCTCTAGATGATCTTTGAGAGTTTTGATTTTCGAGTTTCTATCCTGCAAAGTGATAAACCTCTCCATTTTGAGGGATTCTATGATCCCAAGATAGTACGATCAACAGATTGACTTTCAAGTTTACTTTTATATGGAGCTGAGTCCAAAAGAACTTGAGAAGTAAGTAACTTATTCTCAGAGATTTTCAGCTCCTTCTTTAGGTTGGGAAACTTGATCTTCCAATTTCTTTGTTATTCTGACAGCTTCAGAACACTTATCATTCATTAGTTGGTACATTGAGCGAATATCCTCCGCAGAAGGAGAATCTTCATTCTCAGAATCATCAGAACAATCTGTAAGACAATCAATTTTAGTTTCAGTAACTGTAAGACATGAAAGAGAACTAACCAGAGCAATATTATTTGTGTGATCGATATTCTCTTCGTCCTCAGAATTAGAATCACTCCAGGTGGACTTAAGGGTCTTTGTTCTTCTTAAGTAAGTTGGACACTCATATTGATAGTGTCCTATTCCCTTGCATTCGCGACACTGATCTTTATCAATTTTAAAATCAGAAGTGACTTGCTTGCTCCTTTCTCCTCCAGATTTCCAATCAACATTCTTTTTTTGATTTGATCCATCCTTGAATTTTCTCATCATCCTCCCATAGTTTTTTGAGAGGAGATTCATGTGTTTCTCAAATTCAGCAACTTAAAGTTCTGATGATCTGTCATCTTTGATGTTGTCATCAGCATTGAATGCCACAGACTTTTCTTTAGTGATAAGATGATCAAAGTTTTTATTCATCTTGAATGTTCTGAGATCACCTATTAGTTCATCAAGACTGAACTTCACGATTTTACTGAAGGTATCCAAAGCAGTAACTTTCTCACTGAACTTTTGAGGTAGAGTCCTCATGAACTTCTAGATCTGTTTTTCTTCAGGAATACTCTCCCCCAACAGATAAAGTTGATTGATTATAGAAGAAAATCTTGAATAATAGGTGTCAATATTTGATAGACGTTTTATACGCACTTCAATTAAAATCCTCAAGTGTAAGGATATCAATTGTAGTGACAAGCAACCAAGTTAAATTATCGATCCCAAAAGGAAAGTCAATTATTTATCTTCTAAATATTACTAGTTTAATCAGAATAGAGTAACCAATTCTGGGAGTTGTGAATTATTATCTAAATACTGAAAATTAAATAACTAATAAAATAAAAATCACAAAAGAAAGATTTAAGATTAATTCAAGAGAGATCAACAGTTCTAAGGTAATCCGGTATAGACCAATTAATTTGAATTATTAGACTTCCAATTATTCATTCATGTAGATTTTATGAAAATATACCACATTACCCTTTTAACCCACCAGATATGATCCAATTTTAAGCTAACAGTATATTCTGATTTATTTCCTAAGGTGCATGAATATTACCAAGCCCCCTTCCTAGATACCAATCAACGCAAGCAACAATACCTCTGGATGGCAAGTTTGACTATCAAGATATTTTTTGAAAGTACTACAAGGCTTTATTCACTTACTACTTGAATGTTTAATTGCATTGTTCTACTAAACAATTCAAGTATCTGATTTACTAGTTCTTAGAATTAACGTGTTCACGAACAAACTACCTTAATCCCTAACAGATAGAAAATTCAATTCATGAACGTACACAAGCTAACATAATAAATCAAGCATTATAGCGGATGTTATGAATTTACTATGAAGACGTTACGAAGCATGATTACAAAGTCTCAATACGAATCAAATAAACCAAAATAATAATCCACATGAATTCACAAAAATCAGTCTAGTTCATCAAATCAATTATGTCTATCCTTCAAACCTTAAAATTGTAAATAAAATTAGCCCATGGGGTTACAAGCAACTCCCTTGGCTATCAAATTCATACCAGAAGTCTAGACAAATGAAAATAAAAGAAAGGAATCGAAAAACCCTAGTATCGGCGTTATTCTGCTTTCCTTCTCCATCTCTCCGATTGATTGATCTCCCTCTTGAATAGCCCTTGAATCTCCTTCGATGTGGATGGATGATGGGATGGATGTGGATGATGGTAGAGATGAATGGGGGGTGATCCCCTTGTGGAGGGTGGTATTTTTCATGAATAATGATGTGAGATATATATATATACCAGAAATCTAGACAAACGAAAATAAAAGAAAGGAATCGAAAAACCCTAGTGTCGGCGTTATTCTGCTTTTCTTCTTCATCTCTCTGATTGATTGATCTCCCTCTTGAATAGCCCTTGAATATCCTTCGATGTGGATGGATGATGGGATGGATGTGGATGATGGTAGAGATGAATGGGGGGTGATCCCCTTGTGGAGGGTGGTGTTTTTCATGAATAATGATGTGAGATATATATATATACCAGAAATCTAGACAAACGAAAATAAAAGAAAGGAATCGAAAAACCCTAGTGTCGGCGTTATTCTGCTTTTCTTCTTCATCTCTCCGATTGATTGATCTCCCTCTTGAATAGCCCTTGAATATCCTTCGATGTGGATGGATGATGGGATGGATGTGGATGATGGTAGATGATGAATGGGGGGTGATCCCCTTGTGGAGGGTGGTATTTTTCATGAATAATGATGTGAGATATATATATATATATATATGTATGAGAAGGGAATGAGATAAGAAAATTAATTGTGCTCCAAGAAATAGGAAAGATGGGCTAATTTTCGAAAATTCTCGTCGGTAGCTATGCGACCTCATCGTTTCGAGCATAACTTCTTCATACGGACTCCAATATGAGTGATTTTTACACCAAAACGATCTCCTCTTCCGTGGCTTTCCAACCATATATCACATGATCAATTTGGACTTCTACAAGAACATAGAAAAATTATTCAATGTGGACGCGTATTTTTCAGCATTCCTTCACACTTTCACTCTTCATTCCTACTTTGAACTTTTGATCATATTTTACCCTCCAAAACTCAACAAAACACCTTGGTAGCATCTTAATTATGCAAGATATGAAAACCACACCATTCTACTCAAAATCATGGCCACATTCTATCAAAAATGGTGTAATGTGAGACCTAAAATACGTGAAATTTCACTCTTAATAATATTTTCATTCCTTCATCATCAACCCATCATATGCAATCATCAGTCATTGGATCTTAAAATTTCTGATAGAATCTGTTCCTTCAAATTGAAGTTTCAGTATTTTCCAATCCTCCTTGGCTTCAACACACTTTGAGACAAGTTAATGACGTTGAACATCCAATAAAGAGAGAATAGCGTAAAGCGCCTTATTGTTGGATACTGCGCCCCTTCTTTCTTCATCCGTCCAGCCTTCAGTTTTGAGTTTCTTAACCCCATCCTTGTCAATGGTGAAAGGGATGAGTCCATCCTTCTTTTAGGGCCTTCCAAACTTCTCCATCTCCAATGGACTTCAAAAAAATTACCATCATGGATTTCCAATAAGATTAATTGGATCCATCCAAGAAAGGGGGACGAACAGCAAAGCTAGTATCACGAGAACTCATGATACAGAGAGCGAAAAAATAACACAGGAATAAAAGAACAACCTGCTCTGATGCCAAATGTAATTCTTAAAGTTGATGTTCTACAAACAGATATGAAATTATCATGAAATATAACATCATAGATTTGAAATGGGAAGACCACATCTTTCCCTCAAACTATCCATCAGATTACAACACGACTTTAACAATAACTTGACAACTCTATCACAGCTACTTATCTCGTTTGAATCTAACTCTAGCTTTGGCCTATCCCTAGGACTTGTGATCAAGAATCTCTCTTGACCTACAAAACTCTCAAAATAGGGCAGGGGCGGTGGGGGCCCCTAATGGTGGGGCACACCATTTTTAGATAACACTGGAGTTTTCACTCCATGAACATAACAAAGCACGGAAAAATCATCCAAACACTCACTGCTCTCAATGAACCTCACACAATCTAATTCTCCTCAAGTCGTCTTCTGCTCTTTGAACTTTCCAATAAATAAGCTTGTTTATTCAACTCTGAAATCTCTTCCAAAAATAATCACCTCAATTCTGCTTGCAATCTTTCCTTAATAAAGCATCTCGAATCAATCGATTTTGTGATCCTTCAATTACTGAATTAGTCATTGTTCATAATTCATCTTCTTTCCTTGTGGGACTCAATTACTATCCTTCAATTATTCAAATCTGCCACACAATATATGCTCATGACATAATATTTAAACTTAACAATTGACAAATGTATATGATCAAAATATAAAGAAATAAATCACAACAGAAAGAATTAAAAAAGAAATAGATAAAAAAAATTATTACAATAAACTGTTACATAGTAAGAATTTGGGGCCTGGGCATCGCCCTTCTTGTCTATACCCAGGCCGGCCCTGCTGCCCGCCACCACCAGCAACCGCTTATTCAGATCTTGCTACAGCGGCAAAGTCACGCTTGATCACTGTTCCTCACCGAGGCTCTGCAACCCTCCCTACTACCATCAACTACTGAACTACATACATAAATCACTTGCTCACATCCTTGGTGGATCTGTTGTACTTCATGTGGCTCTTCACCAGCTGCCCTGCTGCTATGGCCGACATCAGAGACAGCTCTCCCGCCAGAACCGACCCCGCTACGATCATCGCCAGCAGCCTCGCGTTTGCTCCGGGGACCTCTTTGCTGGCGCCCTTCACGCCCAGCAGGTTCAGGCAGGCCGACTGCGACGCCAGCTGGGTACCGCCGCCGACTGTGCCCACCTCGATGGATGGCATCGTGACGGAGATGTGGAGGTCCTTTCCGCCGTTGACGGCTTCCACCATGGTGATGCAGTGAGAGCTCTCCACGTTCTGTGCGGGGTCCTGCCCTGTTGCGATGTACACGGCAGAGACGATGTTGCTGGCGTGTGCGTTGAACCCACCCAGAGCTCCGGCCATGGCGGAACCTGTCAGGTTCTTCAGCATGTTGAGCTCCACCAACGAAGCGACGTCGGTTTTGAGAACCTTGTTCACCACTTGTTCTGGGATTATGGCTTCGCATACTACTGATTTCCCCCTTCCCTCGATCCAATTCACTGCAGCTGGTTTCTTATCCGAACAGTAGTTGCCGGATATGCCGATGACATCCATATCGGGAAACTCTTTGTTGAGGAAGTCTAGAACATTCTGGACACCCTTGGAAACCATGTTCATGCCCATGGCGTCCCCTGTTGTGCAGCAGAACCTCATGTACAGATTCTTTCCGGCGACGGCGCATTTGATGCTTTGAAGCCTTCCAAATCGGCTGGAGCTGTTGAATAACTGCGACAGGCTTTCGAAATTGAGAGGGTTTTCCAGGAAGAACTTCAACTCCGCAGCTCTTTTCGCCGTTCCAAATCTGACCACCGGCGCTCTCGTCATGCCGTCTTTCATGATGATGCTGGTGGCTCCGCCGGAAGCGTAAATGGCCTTGCATCCCCTGTTAGTGCTGGCAACCAGGCACCCCTCTGTAGTCGCCATGGGGACTGAATACTCCACGCCGTTCATCAACAGCGGCCCGGCGATCCCTACCGGAATCTGGACGTAACCCACCGGCATTTCGCAGCACTGACCTAGTATAGCTTCGTAATTGAATCCTTCCAGAGGCAGACCGTCGAGGGATTTCCCGGTGGTGCGCTGCAGGGCCTCACGGCGGATGGCAGCGGCGCGGCGACAATCGCCCAATTTCGATTCTAGGGCGTAGGAGGGGATCTTCCCTTCCACAACCGACTTCACGATCTCCTCGTCCGAGAGGGGCACAACCGGCAAAAAATCATCCACGATTTTGGGGGAAGAAATCTTACAGGCGTCAGTTGGCGGAGCAGCCGCGCGTGAGTCTTCGAAATCCTCAATAATTTCATCGTCGTCCAAAATCTCATCGTGGGGAATAATGAGCGACTGGATGCCGAAGAAGCCAAGGAGGTAGATGAAGGAGGCGAAGAAGACGACGATGGCGGAGATTTCTGATGGGGTAACGACGTGGAGAGGGGTGGAGTTGCGGATCTTCTCCCGCCAGCGGAGCACAAGGAAATAGACGACGGAGAAGAAGAGCGTGAAGAAGACGGTGTTGGTGATGTAGAGCACAGCATCGGTAGGCTTGGCGGAGTCAGAGAGAATAGTGTGGCCGCCCTTCTCCGGCATCTTCTGAAGGTCGGAGTCTTTGACTGGTCGGCGGTGAGCAGCGGCGGCGGCCATGGTTTGAATTGCGATTTATAGATCAAATTCTTAGGAAGTAGAAAAGGGGGGGAAAAATGCTGAGAAAGTGCTAGTTGGGTTGAAGAGTGAGATGAGCGTTGCTATTTATAGTTAGTTCTCCACAAACTCAAAAGGAAACACCCTGGAAACCAGACAAACGGGTCGGGTCGGTTCCCACTCACCGGGCGGTCATAAGTCTGTCATAACTCTATTTCACGAACACACTAGTACTCTCTCCCTCCGTTTCACAAAAGATTGAACCCTTCGATTCCGGCACGGAGATTAAGAAAGTGATAATTTCTAGGGATAAAATGATATTTTTTTAATAAATAAATGATAAAATATAAGTATTAGGTAGAGATAATTTTTTTGTAAATAAAGTGTACAGGGAACAGGGGAAAAGTGTTTTTTTTTTACTTTTTATTTTTTTTTTAATATGCAAACTTTTGTGGGACAAACCAAAATGAAAAGTTTGTCATTTGAAAGGAGATGGGGTGAGTATTATTTATCATTTAATGACCCATTTGATATTCCATGCTATTAAAATATTGAGAAGGTTTTTATAACACGTGCTACAATATCATAAAACGTGTTAAATTATCTTTATTAATAATAAAAGTATACTACCTCCATCTCACAAAAGATTTCGCACCAATTCTGGCACGAAAATTAAGAAAGTAAAAACTTTTAGAAGTATAATAGTATTTTTTGGTAATAAATAAATGATAAAGTATATTGGTAGAGATGATTTTTTTGTAAATAAAGTGTATGTGGGAGGGTGGTTATTTTTTACTTTTCATTTTTTTGGAAATGTGCAAATTTTTGTGGAACTGCCCAAAATAAAAAGTGTGATATCTGAAATGAGACGGAGGGAGTATTTTTTAGGGATATTAATTAATGTATTTTATTTATATAATAAATATTCCCTCCGTCCCACGTTAAGTTTTACGTTTTCTATTTTGAATTGTCACACGTTAAGGTTTACATTTTTTTTTGTCAAGGTGGGCCCACCCAAAGCAATTAATTATTCTATGTAGGACGCACCCAAAATACTAATACAACTACCTAATTTACATTAAATATTATTATATTTCTCTCACCTCATTACACATTAAAATATTATATAATTATTCTATGTTGGACCCTCACACAACACTTATACAATTACTCACAATACATTAAATATTATTTCCCTCACCTCATTACATATTAAAATATTATAAAAGTATTTCTTAATATCAGTGCAAAAAATAAACGTCAATGTTAACGCGCGGAGAATATACTCCCTCCGTCCCAGACTAAGAGGGTCATTTTACCATTTTGATCGTCTCACCCAAAGAGTCTCATTTCCTTTTTTGGACACATGGGACTCACCCACACCCACTAATACAATTAAACACATGGGATCCCCACACTCACTAATACAATTACCCCCACATATTAAATAATAATATTCCTTAATCCACGTGCCCAAAAGCAAATGAGACTCTTAACTGAAACAGAGAGTATATTTTAATAATATAAGCTATCTGTATTACAACTCAACTCACTTTTATAGATTTTAAAGTAGAGGCTCCATTTTAATTTAATTGATTTTGTTTTTATATATAAGCAATCATTACTTTTATGAGTAACAATTTACATTTAATGTTGAATCCAATATTTGATGTATGTTGTCAGTACATTTAGAAGTTAGTAACTTAGTGTGACATAACATATTCATAAAGTTTTGTCATCCATCTTGGCGAGAAAAAAATAATAATTATAAAAGCTAGTGGAAAAAAAATAAATACTA
The DNA here is from genome assembly GCA_023678885.1 of Pogostemon cablin. Taxonomy (NCBI): domain Eukaryota; kingdom Viridiplantae; phylum Streptophyta; class Magnoliopsida; order Lamiales; family Lamiaceae; genus Pogostemon; species Pogostemon cablin. Next base: position 16,426,567 of record CM042969.1, on the reverse strand, counting down.
TACCGAAAGAAGAAGGAAATGAGTAATATGTCGAAATAATAATTAATTAAAAGGAAAATGACAAAACTATGAATAAAGAATAGGATGATAAGAAGAAGGAAATGACTAATATGTCGAAATAATAATTAATTAAAAGGAAAAGGACAAAACTATGAATAAAGAATAGGATGATAGTCTAAGGAGGTGTTCTCTCCTCCAAAAAAAAAACAGTCAATATTTACTTAAATAATACTCCTAGAAATTTTATTTTTAGGGAGGCTGTTGGGCATTAAAATTATTAATATTATCTAAATGGTGTGCTGGTAATAAATTAGAGGTACTATATTAAATGCAAAAATAATAAAAGAAAAAACATTGAGTGTAGTTAAAAGTTGTCAAAGAATGGAATTTTCCAAATTTCCGCAAAAGCATACCCCCTCCGTCCCGATCAAACAGCACAATTTATTTTTTGCACATAAATTAAGAAGTATTATTATTTTATGTAAAGTGGATAAATATATTAAAAAGAGATGTGATGGATAGTGATGGACTATTAATGGACCCTTTTAATAAAAGGGAAAAATGATGCAATTTGAACGAGACGCTCAATATATTAAAATGATGTTATTTGGGCGAGATGGGGAGTATACTGTAAACACATGGTTTAAGTTAACGGCATAGTTCTTTTGACTCCGTCTCTCCTACTCCCCCACTTGAAATAAATAAAAAGCGATAATAATAATATTGTTAATAAAATAATATTTAATTTATGAAAAGTAATAATAATATAGTGAACTATTTCATTAACACTTTATAGTACTTCCTCCGTCCGCCACAAGGTGGACATTTGCTTTTTGCACATGGATTAAGGAGTATTATTATTTAAGTTGTAGTTGGTAATTGTATTAGTGGGGTGTATGGGTCCCATAAATTTATTATATTAGTGATGTATGTGGGTCTCATGTGTTTAAAAGGAAAATGTGGACCTTTGATGCGGATGCCCAAAATGGCAAAATGTGGACCTTTCGGGCGAACGGAGAGAGTATAAATAAAATGTAATAAAAAATTTATAGGGAAAGTGATAATATTTTATAGCAAAAGTGATATTAATATTATTATTTTTTATCCGTCTTACATAAGTCTTTACATGAGACGATCTCACACATGTCATTGCATAAGTTCCGTTTTTTGGCTTTAATTTTCTTTAGCTAGTGTTACACCTGTGCGTGCTTGGATAAAAATAAATTTATATAAAGAATAAATTTGTATGATTGTAAACGGAAATAATAATAAAAAATATATGTTTTTTTTAATAGTATAATAACAATATTATCACTTTAATTATGATACTCCTTAGGTTAAATAAAAAAAACTTATGATTACAAATAAAATTAGATATATATATATATATAATATAAGAATATAAGCTATTAAAAAAATAATATGAACTTTTCTAATTCAAATTTGGATTTTGTTAAAAAAAATAGTAAAAGATTATAAATTGAAAAAATAAAGTATATCTCAAATAAAGGTAAAAAAAAATAAAGCATATGAGAAAAAAAAATAGAACATGAATGGTATGGGTAAAATATGATTTGAACTAATACACATAAATTTACTATTATGGTTCAATAGTTAATAATAATCTTTAAAGTGATGTTAATTTTCAGTTTTGAAAATCTTGATTTTTGAAACTCGGATATACTCCCTCCGTCCCTCATTAAGAGGGCCATTTGTTTTTTGGTATGTAGATTAAGGAATATTATTATTAATGTGAAGTGGGTAGTTATATTAGTAGGAGTGTGGGTCCCAACATTTAATTGTATTAGAGGGGGTGTGTGGATCCCATGTGTTTAAAAAAAAAAAGGGACACTTTAGGTGGGATGACCAAAATGGAAAAATGACTCTCTTAGCCTGGGACGGAGGAAGTATATTTAAAAATCACTTTTATATACACATTCAAACCCTATAATTCATAACGCACATATTTTTCATACATTCACTCTCCTATATTAATATTTTCTCCGTCCGCCCAAAACGTATACATTTGCTTTTTGCACGTAGATTAAGGAGTATTATTATTTAATGGGTAGTAGGTAGTTGTATTAGTGAGGTGTGTGAGACCCAGATATTAAATGTATTAGTGATGTGTGTGGGTCTCATGTGTTTAAAAAGAAAAATATATACCTTTGGTGCGGATGCTCAAAATAGCAAAATGTATACATTTTCGGCGGACGGAAGGGGTACTATCATTTCTCTCTTATCTACTCCCTCCATCCCAGTTTTATATGCGATGTACGGGGAATAAAATATATTTATTAATTTTTTGGTTATACTTACATTTATTGATTAGTAATATATGCATATTATTTGTAAATTAAAATAATACTTTTTTCGTTCATTAATAACGTATTTATTTACTTTTTAGATGTGGATCAATGAATATTATTATTTCATATAAAGTACATAGTTGTATTAGTGCTGACTCGTCGGTCATGTGTGGAGCCTTTTGCTGAAAAGATAAAATGGAGTATACTTTATAGTAGACCATCAAAATGACAAATTGCATTTCTTATTAGTGAATGAAAGGTGTATTTATTGTTCAATGTTTAGATTATTTCTAATTATGAATTTGATTAATTGGTTTAAAGCTAAGTACACGTCCCAAATCTAATGTGATGTCCATACCCGTTGTAAATCCATTTAGAATTATCTATATCCGTTCCATTAGAGTTGGGTAGATCAGATACCCGTAAATACTATCATTATATGGGAAGCATCGCGCCTGCATTTAAAAATTAATTTGAAAAATCTATTAAATTATTTAAATGGGTTGTAACGATTGAATTCATTTATATTAATTTAGAATTTGAATTTTACAATTGTTGTTATTATTTTTTTTATAATGATGATGATGATAATAATAATAATAATAATATAATATCAACAATAAAAATAATGATGAATAATACCAAATGATTAAAGGTAAAAAATAATTATGATCTAAAAAAGAAAACAAAAAAAATAATAATAAAGTAATATGTCCTCTTATCCCATCAAAATTTTGAACTATAGTAGCACCTCCATAAAATAATATAATATGGAGATTTTACAGTAATTCAAAATGAAGACCTAATAAATTTATGTATTAATAAAAATAAATAAATAGATAGAGAGATATTTTAAATTAATTAAATTAATATATATATATGACGATTCCAACTCATGTGTATATGTATGTATGTATGTCAATAACTTCATATAATTACTATGGTTATATAAATATTATATTTGATTAATATAATAATGAGTGTATTTAATTTTGTGGAAGCCATCCGTTTGCATACATAGTATATCTATTGTGTGTATGGAGTAATTTACAACACAATTGTAGAAATAATTTTTGTAAAGTATTAGAAAAATTGGAGATTATTTTTTCTAATAAAATTAATTAAATGTGATCAAGTCAGTTAGTTAACTCAAAAATATGTGTTGTGGCAAATTATAGTGGCTGTCAATCTTGATGGTTCATGATGATAACCTAATTGGAGAAGTTAGCAGCTTCCTTGGAGTTGGAGGCGACATAACCACGCTTGAGATCATTCACCTTCACATTGAAATCAACATGGGATTGATTTAGTTAAAAATATAAATCATAAGATAAATAATTTTTTTTTAAAAAAAGAATGATATCTCAAATGAGATTGATTGAAACTACAAATAAGATTAAATAAAAGTATAAAAGATAACTGATCGTGACGGCAATGACGTGGGAAGACGAATAGGAATGACGCCAATGTTCCAAAACGGATATACAGAGAGAGAGAGAGAGAGAGAGGCGTGGTTGCATGGTGGGTGCAATAATAATAAATGTGATAAATAAATAAATAAATTTGGTAACTGCAGTGACAATAATAGAGTGAGGCTCTTATGTGTCCGGACATACGGATCTAATTATGTTCGCCCATATCAACCCGTAAGAAAATGGGTCATATATAAATTTTTTTAAAAAAAATTAAAACACATTCTTCACTCCCGAGTGCGTGATTTCAGCGCTGGAGTGCGTAGACAGGCGATCAATCTGGGCGATTCTACCTCCAAGTATGTGGGATTCTACCTTCGAGTGCGATTCTACCTCCAAGTGTGTGAAATTCTACCTTCGAGTGCGTGCGATTCTTTACTCCAGAACAAGGTAATTTAGATTTTATCCATTCATTTTTCCAATTTTACCTTAATTCCTGGCATCTGTCGAAATCTCGAAGATCGAAGATGCATAATTCCGCCTTAATTCATATTGAGTTCATGAGTCTTCCTTAATGAATATTACTTGTTTACTACTTCTACTATTTAGTACTTCTAATTATGGAGTGTCAAATATTGGGTTAATTTAAGATGCTGCAAAGGTAAATTAGGTGAGCGTTAATGTGGCATAGAGTGAAACTATAGAAAGGCGAAACTATGGTGTATCATGTTTCAATTAAGCTATTAGATGGATATATTTTGGTAAAAAGAAAGTGGTGACTCCTTAAGAAAAAAAAGAATAAGAAGAAAGGATTGTTGTGACATGGTGTGATAAATAACAGGCAAGCTCCAGTAGTGTTTGTTGCTTAATGGAGTAGTAGTTATAATCCAATGTTCATGATTTTTTTTTGGGTTAGTGTTATGATGAATGATAAAAAGCTGAACGGTGCTCTTGCACTTTGGGGCATCTTGGGTCCCCCTTTGCCAGCATCTATCAAAATCTTTGAGATCAAAGATGCATAATTTCGATAGTGTATGGATTTTTCTTGAACACCCCATCTGTCAACATAATTTTCTTCAATTCTCAAATTCTATCCCCTTATTCTACATCTCTATACTTCACCAATATACAATGGTTGTTATCTGATACTCCACTTCATGAATTAAACTGTCATAGGGCCTAAATTATGAGATCAAAGATGCATAATTCCGCCTTAATTCATAGTATTAGCAAAGGAAAACGATGGTGTATATTTTGCTTGAACACCCCATCTGTCAACACAATTTTCTTCAATTCTTAAATTATATTCCTTTATTTCTACATGTTTGTAATTATCTTTTAATTCTGTCACCAATGACCAGATTTGAATAACGTATTCATTACTCATCAACAATGTACTCTTTACTCATATGTAATATACCATTTTTATGACAACAATATATCATTCACTAATCCGCAAAATATCATTTGCAACTTCATATAATATACTCGACAAGTATACCCTTTGCATAACAAACAATGTACCATTTACTCATCAATAATATACCCTTTACTCATCCGTAATATACTATTTGTGCCATGCCATAATACCTTTTATAATAAACTTAAAATATTTTAAACTCCATACCCTTTGCATGGCAACAATGTACCCTTTATTGATAAATAATATACCCTTTACAAATCCATACAGTTCTCATGACAATAATATACCATTTGCATGACAACAATGTACCCTTCAACAGTGGTTGATATACCCTTTAGTTGTAATGAATGTACCTGCGTTCAAAATCTTTATTTTTCACAATAAATTTGCAGTTAGTTGAATTTTTGGTTGTACCTACTAATGTGAACTTATATTAATAAGATAACTGTCCATGTGCAGATCTTATTCTACCCTCTTCATCTCAAGATGATATTTGTGATCTTCTTCCATGAATTTTTCAGCACAATCAGAACAAGTTGTCCAAAATAAGGATTTTTATCTAATATGGTGTTCTATCCAGTTAGTTCAGTTATAAGAGGGAGGAAGAAGAGGATAAAGAGCCTATTTCAAAAAATCAAAAGAAATCAAGGGAAAACTTTAGAGTTATAAAGAAATTTGGATCTAAAACTTCTAATGCTCATTTAATTTAGTAATGTAATAAGTTAAATGTTGTGACAAACTTTGATGAATTATTACATTTTTTTTTTGAATGGGTAAGTTTTTTTTTTAATTATGAAATGCTTTTACAGAAAACACATTGTTAAAAGCAGGTATTATACTAATATTTCTGTTGTTTTGATGTAATAGCCTGAATTAAATTTACAGGAAAACAACAATGGAATACCCTCCATTTACACTTTGTTAACTTGTATTCCAAATATTTACATGACAATAATATCTCTCTATTAAGTTTATAATCGTTTAAAGTGTTTCTTTGACATTGTTATTGAATGTTATACCTTTTAGTATTGAGTATCGTACCTTTTTGTATAAAATATGCATCATGTCATAATACTTTAATAACATAAACTTGAAACACTATAAAAAACAGATGCTCTAAACTCCATACTCTTTACTTGACAACAATATACCTTTATTTGACAATATTATACCCTTTACTCACTAGCAATATACCTTTTACTCATCAGCAATTTTTTCCTTTGCAATGACATACTATTTACACGAAAACAATATGCCATTTACATAACAATACTATACTCTTTACACCATGTTAAAATACCTTTATTACAAAAATTTAAAACATTGTCAACAATATGAGCACTAAACTCCATAACCTTTACATGATAACAATATACCCTTTACTTATTTGCAATATACTCTTTACTTATCAACAATATACCATGTGCAACTACATACTATTTACACAAAAATAATACAAACTATTTACATAACAATAATAAATTCTTTACACCATGTTATAATACCTCAATAACATAAACTTAAAACACTATCAACAACATGACATTAAACTCCATATCCTTTACATGACAACAATATACTCTTTACTCATTAGCAATATACCTTTTACTCATCAACAATATACAATTTTCAACTACATGCTATTTACACGACAACAATATTAGTCCACAAGCTTCTCTATAGGTTTCTGCATTGCATCTTTCTTTTTCTTCAAATTGGTCATACGTTCAGAAGTGCACTATTTTGATCTCATTATACAAAAACCTAGAAAAAAATAAGCATATGAAATAGGAAACTAAATAAGAATAATTGAGGGGTAAAAGATCCAATGACAAAGTAATATAAAATATGAAATATTCTATTTCTACAAAAATCTAAAAATTTTATAAAATCTGATGATAAAGTATTGGGAGGAAATTAGTTCAACTGACAAAGTAAACTTAATTCATTAATTATAAGATCTAACTATAAAATTAATATTTGGAGAAAAAAGATTAGTTAAACTCACATTTACAATTTAAAGAGATGAATTTTTGTTCGTTGCTAACCATAGAGAATACATGTATAGTGTTTCACTTGTATTCTAGTTGAATGAATGCGACGGTGAAAAGATAATGAAGCTATTGCACCAGAAAATACCGGATACTCCCCTACACAAGCAAATTGTTGATAAAACTCCAAAATAGCATTTTCTTTTGATCCAATTTTTTTCTCTCCTTATTATTCAGAAAAGACAAAAATTTCAGGATAATAAACATTGTCTATAATATCTCAAACAAGATAACAAAAGGTGCACCAAGTGGCATAATTCCATATAGAGAAAGGAGAAAGAAAACGAATCATCATCCATAATTCATACACAAAAACATGTAACGTAACAAGAATAATTATAGGAAAGAAGAGCTGAGGTTCTTTTACATCTAACGGAATGCAAGATATATGGAAGCATTTGGCAGGAGAGACGTGATTGTAAAAAAATACATTCCATGTTACTTAAAATAGACCATAGAGAAAGGGGCAAGTGTTTTTCTTGTATGACTATCTACGAAATTGCAAAAGACAAACGCACCCACAAGGCCAATAATAAAACAACAATAGCTTGATAACTTCAAGTTCAACAATTTTTAAATTAGTAACAGCAAGAGATTGTTACTCCCACAAACAAAACTCTCATGTAGCAATTGATGCAAGTTCAAATATTATAATTTTGGAATCCAGCCAAGCAATAGATAATGAAATCATTACAGTGAAAATAAAAATAATATGGCCTAAGAGCAATACCTCAAATTACTCACAATAAATTTAGTGACAATGGCTTCCCCCAAGGCCTCAACAACTATTAAAGCTATTTCTCTCCTGTGCATGGCATCTTATTTAAAGGCCACAAAATCAGCAGATTATAAATTCGTGTCGAATCACAAAACACTTATCATCAGCTACTAGACAACTTCTCAAATGTAAGTATATATGAGCACAGAAAAAGGTGCAAACCTTATACTTTATAACTTTGTTTTGCGAGATCGTTTTACCACATCTCACGATATCTCAAAATTAATTAACAGTTAACACTATTATATCATAAATCGAACACTAGATGGATGAAATTTTTTTTATCTGGACAGAGCTGGGTAAAATTGGTCAGAAGTGATAATGCGAAGTATTGACGATTGACAAAACTTTCAGCAGCTATTTTCAAATGATCCAAGAAAAATATTCAAAAATATTCAAAGGAATTTCTACATTTCATACTGATATCGATGAATAATTGATAAATAAAAAATAAAAAATATCGAAGATACGCGTGAAGTGTAGAATATTTTGTATCGCAAACCTCAGCCGATTGATTCTTGTGAACCTCGCCACACTCGCAATCTCCATGGTTGGCGAAACCCTCATACGAACCACCAAAAATATATCATTAATCGGCAGTGAGTAGCAAACAGAGAATCGTGTAGAAAATGGAGAGAGATTAAAAGAGAAAGAGAGCGAGAATGGGAGAGATGGAGAGAACAGCGTGAATCCTAGAATGAATTAGTTTTTTCTTTAAGTATGTCGGGTCAGGTTGATGATACGGATAGGGTCAAGTTTGGGTGCATGGGTCTAAATCCGTGCACCCGGAGACATAAGAGCTTTTGCCATAATAATAATAAATTAAAATGTAAAACGTATCAGAAGGTTGAATCACAAAAGCCAAAGATTTGAAAAATTGACAAATCAGAACAAAACTTATATGGAGTTGACACCTGGAAAAATTACCGAATTTTTGTTTGGTTAAGAAAAAAGGCAAGAAAAAAGAAAAAAATAACAAAAGATCAGGTGATGTCAAGTCAGCCTTGGATGAAGGAGAGTATGACATTTAGGATAGATAAAACCTTCCTTTAGTATAGTAATAGAACTTTCCTTTAGTATAGTAAAGATGAGTAACTGAGATTAATTTCGTATCCCATTATTTACTAGAGACTAACTATGCAAATTTGCAATGTCATAATTTATCCGCTTGATGTTAGGAGATTTATGTTTATCTTGAGCTTCATCGACTTCAAATAAAGAAAGATTGAATTTATAATATATTCATTTTATTAAAGATCCTAGCAATTAAGTTAAGTTTGATTTCTATGTATGGACTGTTGGTGTGGTTTTTAATTTTTTTTAAAATAAATATAAAAGGGTGGATGCATGGCTTTATTTATACATTCTGATGGTCAGAGAGGGGCAATGGATTTTGTGTGCTATTATGGGGATGAGATTTATGAAACATCAACTTTTCAAATTTGAAAAAAAAGAAAGTAGTGGTGTATCAAACATAAACTGATGAAATACCAATTGAAACACTTATTTGGATTAGCGAATCTCATTTAAAATTTTTGTATATTATCATCTTTGCTGCTACTTATAAGATTCAAGCGTAGGTGGAATAAAAAAATAAAAAAATGGGTGCTATTCACACCCCTATTTTGCTAAACATGATATCCCTTAAATTTATTAGACTAAGTTATCCTTACATGCTAATATATATATACCCTTATATTAATTATTAACTAATATTTTTTATTTAATCTTTCTCCCAATTTTTAGGGCACCCATTGAGATTTTTATATTTACCCCAATCTTATAGAATTATAATCCTGAACTATATATAAACCCTATTAATTTTTCATTATTTTTCATCATCATAATGTAATGGAATAAGCAATAATTATGAAGAAGGAGAATAATTATGATTAGGAACTGAAAATAATCATAGAGGAGGAGAATCATCATACGGTGAACTTTGAGGTTAGTATTTATTTTTGAAATTAAATTATACAATGTTTAGTTTGTAGTTTTTTTACTTTCATTCCATAGTTTTCTTTAAGTTAGTCGAAAGCGATCTCTGCCTTGAAATCCTTAAAATTCAACATGTTCAGATGGTATAACCGAACAGGTTGAATATCCAAGTGTCACAAAATATCTCATGCCAGTAAAAAGGCAGCATTAAATGTGCATGACTGATGGAGAGAGTGAATGTGTGTGTCGGATAGAGAGAGAGAGAGGAGATCTAAAGTTGAGTGTGAGCGATGGAAGTGAGGAGAGAAATGATCTAATTTGGATTGTTTGGGCTCATATATCTAACCCATTTATAAATATGGATCATGTTAAATAAGGATCATGTTGTTAATGTAATATATGTTGCACATTAGATTAATTCTATGATCTAATGAAAAGAATTACGGTGAAAGTTAAAAAAAAAATTCTTTCTTCTTAAGCTGGACAATAGTAAATTTTCTCTCATAGGAAGAACTTGACTAATATATTTTTTAAGAGTTGGTCTCTTGTAAATTGGGATAAACCCTTATAAATCCTATGTGGTCCCCTTTAATTTAAACATCCTAATACATAGGATATTATAAAATTGGAAGAGTGATCCCACAGGATTTACACCGTAAACCTAATTTACACAAGTGTTTGTGCTTTTTAAATATGCGGACTGGGTCATGAAATTAGGCTCTAGACTAAAAGTAAAAGGAATAAATTCAAATAAATAAATAAGAAAAATAAATTTAATATAAGGCGCTTATTCTTTCGCAGTTTATCTCCATATATATAAAAAATATTTTCAAGATCAACCAACTCCTCTCCAACTAATTATCAGCCACCAACATTGAAATACATATGAATCAACTTCCCTAATCTTGAATATGAGATTTGTACACCTTAGTTTCTCCTTCTTCATCATTACAACAATTCTTATCCCCTATGCATCATCCACCCCTTCATGCAATCGCACATGTGGCAATCACAATCTCCAGTTCCCTTTCAGGTTCTCCGCCGGCTACCAAATCCAGCTAAACTGTACTTTAAATGGCACAATCTCCGCTTCCAATCTCACCATCCATTCCATCACAAGAGACACCATCCTGGTCAACCTCCCGGCGGCGTGCAGCCGCCCTGTGGAGGCGATCGCAGCCTCTTCATGGCGAACTTCACCTCGACGTCTGAGAACTCAATCATCCTCCTGAACTGAGGAAACCAGAGCACTGAGTGCTTCATTCCAACGGCACTGTTGAAGCGCCGCTTGTTGTGGAAGGGGGGATCCTATCCAGAACTAGGATAGACAATATGCAATGAGTTATTCGGCATAGCGAAAATACAATAAATCCAAAATAATATCAATGCAACAATCCTTCCACTCAAATATTGCAATAGGCAATAAACTAAATAAATATGCAAAAAAACAACAGAATCAACATCAATAATTTTAACGTGGAAAAACCCCTTCAACCTGAGGGTAAAAACCACGGGAACTCTCGTCCAAGAAATAATCCACTAATGCACAAAAATACACAGTTCATTCTCGCTATCACAAGTAGAGGAATACCTATCTCTCTATCACAAGTAGATGGATACAACTCTTTATCACAAGTAGAGGAATATTATCTCTCTATCACAAGTAGAGGAATACAACTCTCTATCACAAGTAGATGAATACTATCTCTTCTATCACAAGTACTAGAGGAACACCAATAACAATGGGAAAAAGAATACCAATATGTCGAGGTCGTCTCGAACTCCCCCCGAAATCTGAAGTGTAACGGTGAAGAAACAGATCCCCAAATTAAGTTGCTTCTCATGCACAGCTCCTTCCTTTTCTCCTATGTTTTCACCCCAATTTCTCACTCTCCCTGGTAAGTAATTCACATTCTGTTCATCCTTCTTTCACGTTGCAAGAAAGCAGTAATTTATAAACCCACTGAGGGTTTTCCAATGGGCCCCATAATTAATGTAGTTCATGGCCATTATTAATATTATATTGGGCTTCTTTTTATTTTTTTTTCTAGCCACTATATTAGGCAAGCCCAACAATCTCCCCCTCCCAATATAGTTGGTTGCACATATCATACTTATCTTAAGCTCATGCCGGCCAGTCCGGCACACAATTTATTCTTCTCGTAAGTAACCATTTCAGTCATCATATCTAGAGAATTCCTTTCATTGTGAATCTTCCCCAACTTTAAAAACTGCTTCCCTACCACCATTCTAGGACAATGGTACCTCACATCAATATGCTCAAGTCTGTTGTGCCATAAATTCAGAGATGAATCATCAACAGCTGCTAATAACTTGTCCCGAACAATCCTAAGCTTTGTCCTGTAGAGCGTACAACAAAACTTCCCTTCGCCAACAAGCAAAGAATCCTTGATAAGCCTCCAATTACCATTTGTAAATTTTTGCTCGAACCCCTCTCTGTCAAGTTTATTAATAGCAATCAAGTGATTATCGTGAAAATTAAGTAGATTTTAGAGTCATGTTCGTGTAATTTTTACGTGTTATTATATTATTTTTAATATTTTATTATTTATTTTTGTTGTTTTTATTTTTGGAGTAAAGTGGATGAATCATGCTATTTTCATGAAGGAATTAGGTGTATTTGAGCAAAAACTAGAAAGGAGGAAGTGGGAATTAAATCGGGACGAAAAGGAAAAAAAAAGGGTTGCAGTTGAAAAGACAACAGATTTAGAAGAGGGCTACGACAACACTTTTTATGAGTGTAGAGAAATGATGGAATAAACAACGGCTGAAACCATTGTCTTTTGGAACCTCAGAAGTGTTGTCGTACGTAGAAAAGAGAAGAAGGCCACTGTAAGAATTCCTTGATCGAATATTATGCCCTTCGCTCGAGTTTTGCTGATAAGGGTTTTTATCTGGTGTTTCGCGCTCATAAGGATGCCCTTTTAATTTAAAAAAAGGAATTCGTGGTCAAGGGAGTTCAAACCCAGGACCTCTTGCATGAGTGAGCGCGTGGTGACCACTAGGCTACAAGCCGTGTTGTCATGAACTGTATGGAAAGATTTAAATATCGATTTGAGCATGATTCGAAATTAAATATAAAAGGCGTGTTTGGCCTGAGTCGAACCATGAACCTACACCTTCCTTGAAAGCTTTAAGGCCAGCCCCTAAACCGCTATGCCATTGAACCCAGTTGATTAGAGATCCGATCAAACATGCTATTCATTTAAATATCCTGGAACCGATTTTGAGCAAAAAAAACCCATTTTTTTCACTTAAGCCCAATTTCTCCATTAAAGGCCATTTTCCCTTAAGCCCATGATCAAATTTAGCCCTAATTCCTTTGAGCCTATATACATATACCTTCATTTTGCATAATTTGGAGGGAGCTCCCATTCCCATTCCTCCACTTGGAGGCTACACCTCCCATTTCACACACACTCCTCTCCATCCATCCATCTTTCATTCCATTCATCCATTCCACCTGATTTCTTCAAAATCCATCCTTCATTCCATCCTTCCACTAATCTAAGAAGGGAAAATCAACACGAAGTGAAGATTGGAGCATGTTGAAGGAAGATCAAGCCTACTTTAAAAGGAAAGCTTATCAACCTTTAATTTGTGATTTTCTTCATTATTTGGTTCAATTTGAGCAAGTTATGGATTGTATTGATTTTATTATAATTTGTAGTGGCTAGTCCTCATGTGAGGTTTGCCACATGATGGATTGAGACTATTTTAGATATGTAGGATTTTTAATGGTTTAATTGAATTTATTTTGGAATTTATCTCATGATCTATGATTACTTGATTCATGTTATGTATTGTGTGGTTAAATTCTCTATTCATAGTGTTAGGATGCCCATTCCAATATTATGCCTAGGGTTTTAATTGAATCATTTTATTATATGATCATGTATGTTAGTGTAGGGAGAGGTAAGTCATACCCTTCTTGTGCTTGGGACGTTCATGAGATAACATTTAGTTAATGGATCTTAATAGATTTTTAATTGAGTGAGAAGAACCAAACTTATGATCATAGTGTTGGATTGTATACTAAAAGTCTAGCTTTAGTATGAACAATGTTATAACAATATTCGAAATGAGAATCATTGATCAAATGATTGCATCTTATAATTTATTTTATATGCATGATGCAATAGTCCATTTACTTTATACTGTAGATAATATGTTGTGCGACAACACGCGGAAGATCATATTATCGGTTTCCTTATAAAGTATAAACAAATGCTCACAACTGAGATAGACGGGGACTCTCTATCGGTATGGTTGTAGTGTGGTTTGGTATTAGCTTGTCTTGGCTATAGAATCACATTAGTGCACTTGTGTGTATTGAGTAGGACCGCCTGAGATCGTTCGACTTATACTGACTTATAGAAGAACTTGATCTCTGTTATTATGGAAGTTCGTGCTCTTAATCCCTATACAATAACCTCGACACGTAGGGCAGTATGTATTTCTTTGATTCATCAATGGGTGAGATTTATAAGTATTAAATCAACAAACTCGGTGAGTTGGGAAGTAGTGCTGTATCTATGGTGTGCTGTTGATTGTAGAAGGAATCCATGTCCGTCATAGGTTGATGATGTCCCCTTGAGGAGCTCATAAGGTTTATCATGTAAATCTTACAAGTGGATTAATTTCCGGCATGATAAAAAGGTTGAGTGGTACTACTCTCGGACGAGATATTAATTAATTAGAGTTGTCAGTAACTTAATTAATTAATGGACATTGAATATCTTAAACATGGGGAGATTATCGGGCTTATAATAAGAAGGAGCCCAGAACATAATTTGGGATTGGATGGGTAGTGCAATAATATTATTTTAGTGGACTATATTATTATTATTGGATTTAATTAAAAGCTTTGGGCTAAGCTTGGTTAATTAAATTCAATTGAGGCCCAGCCCAATTTCTCCTCCTGGTCCCTGCAGTAGCCCTTATAAATAAGTTATCTCAGTTCCTGTTAACGGGAAGTCAGTGCCTCATTTGACAGTTAGAAAGAACAGGAGCAGATTGAGAGAATCCTGCGGATTGTTGCCCACACAACAGCAGGATTCAACTTGGGACATACTGCAGAAGATTGAGAGGTGGTTCTCTGCAACGGATCAACCTCTACATCAACCCAGAAGTACGGTAAACAAGATTTAATTGCTTCCGCTGTTTATTGTTTGCCTGTTTACTAACTATCACGTTTAAGCCACAAGATCCAATTGCCAACACATAGTACATTCTAAGAGTATTGAGAGTAAGAATCAATCTTAGGAGCTTGCAAACTTGTAATGAGTTTAGAACCTAATTGTCTTGACCATAAGGATTAGAGGAACATACGTGATTGCTTCTATTCCATTTTCAATGATGTTTGCCATTAGAAACTTGCATGTCTAGGTGATGTCTTAATCTTAATTGTGGTTAAGCTTTACATACTTCTTAGATTGCTCACCTTCATCCATCATCCATCATCCATCCCATGTGTATATGTTCTATCTTTAATTATTTTCCTAGTTGTTAATTGTAGTGTAATTAAACCCCCTCCTTTTATTGATTTGTCCTTCTAGAGTGAAACATCTTTCGAATACGGATACATCACTTTCTCCCTTGGATTCGATATTATAAATTTTGCACTTGGTACCACGTCTACACACAACGATAGAGTGCGCTTACTCTTATCAATTTGTACTAAAATTGAGACTAAGTTCATCAAGTTGTGGCGCAACTCTGGGACATGTCTCATGTTCTTCAAAGTCGGTCTGTGTCCCAACTCAGTCTCAACAACCACGTCACCAATATAAACTACAGGTGCAACACTCTTGTTCCCCATGAACAATTGACCAAAATCTTCTGATCTGTAGCTTGTAAACATCTCTCTTTGGAGTATAATGATGAGAAGCTCCCGAATCAACAATTCATTCAACATCGGGATCCTCCACATGTAGACATTCATTTCTCACATAAACTACGGTATCATCATCATTGTAATGCATGATATATGTTGTTGTTTTCTTATCCTCTAACTTCTTCTGATTCAATTCTTTTTGTAATTCCTTCCAGATTCTGCAGTTTCTTTTCATGTGGTTGGGTCCGCCACAATGATAACACTTGAATTTCTCTTTGGACTTAGACCAGAATTTGTCTCTTGATTTATCACGGTCTATGTGTCCTCTGTTCTTGCATCTACCTCTATTTCTGTGACAAGTGCATATGAAAACTATCATCGCTTCATTTCTTCTAGTTTCTTCATTGAACATACTTTCTTTGATCATGTTCAATGTCAACTTTTCATTCGGTGCTGCATTATTGAGTGTCACCACCATAGTCTTTCAATTATCTGGTAGAGAACTCAACATAAACAAAGCCTGCACTTCATCATCAAAAGTGATTTTCATGGTAGAAAGCTGATTTACCAAATCCTGAAATACATTCAAGTGCTTTGCACAGAACTCCCATCTTTATACTTCAAGTTTATTAATTTTTTGATGATAAATGCTTTGTTCTGTGTATTCTTTCTCTCATATAATTCTTGCAATTTGTCCATAATATTCCTTTAGGTTGGTCTCCGTAGCCACATGATGAAATACACTAATATCTACCACTGCCTGATTGTACCAATTGTAACTCTACCAAGCTTCTCCTATGCTTTATCATCCATATCCTTCAGGCTTAGCATCTTTAGCATCTTTATCTTTCCCACTAATAGGATCATTCAAATCTTTACAGTAAAGTAAATTCTCCATCATAGGCTTCCAAATAGAATAATTTTCATCATTTCGCTTAATCATAGAACCACTACCATCCATGGTTTCTGTCTAACCAAGCTCTGGTACCACTGTTGTGGAAGGGAGGATCATATTCAAAACTAGGATAGACAATATGCAATGATGTATTCGGCAAAGCGGAAACATAATAAATCCTAAACAATATCAATGCAATAATCCTTCCACTCAAATATCGCAATAGGAAATAAACCAAATAAATATGCAGAGCAACAACAGAATCAACACCAGCAATTTTAATGTGGAAAAACCTCTTCAACTTGAGGGTAAATACCACAGGACCTCTCGTCCAGGAAACAATCCACTAATGCACAAAAGTACACAGTTCAATCTCTCTATCACAAGTAGAGGAATACCTATCTCTCTATCACAAGTAGAGAAATACAATTCTATCTCTGTATCACAAGTAGAGGAATACATAACTCTCTATCACAAGTAGAGGAACTCCAATAACAATGGTAAAAAGAATACCAATATGTCGAGGTCGTCACGAACTCCCCCTCGAAATATGAAGTGTAATAGTGAAGAAACAGATCGCCAAATTAGGTTGCTTCTCACGCACACCCCTCCTTCTTTTTCTCCTCTGTTTTTACGCCAATTTCTCACTCTCCTTGGTAAGTAATTCACGTTTTCTTCATTCTTCTTTCATGGTGCAAGAAAGCATCAATTTATAAACCTACTAAGGGTTTTCCAATGGGCCTCATAATTAATGTAGTTCATGGGCCATTATTAATATTATATTGGGCTTTTTTTATTTCTTTTTTCTAGCCACTATATTGGGCAAGCCCAGTGTTGGGTCCGGAAGCAATTCAGTTTTAGAGCATCGCAACTCGACTAAACAGGCAGCAACATGACTTATCAACATGAGTCGTGTTAGCCTTACACGAGTTACATGACATGCAACACTGGTCGTGTTGCCAACTCATGTTACGTAGGGCCAAGTCGTGTTGCGTGTTTTTGGGCTAGAAATTAGGTTTTACACCTTCCAGTCCATGAAAACGTCTAAAAATGGCCCAGTTGAGTCAGATTCGAAGCAAAAGGTATAAAAGGAGATCCAAACACACAAGAAATTAGGAGATCGATTCACCATCATAATTCACGCCTCATCCACACACACATCAAATCTCCATCCATCTATCCCATCTTCCATCCAATCTGAAGGAGATTCAAGTGTGAGTTGAAATAGATCAGACGATCGAAGAGACGGAGAAGGAACGCAGATCTACGCTGACGCTAGGGTTTTCGTATTCCTTATCTTTCTTCTTCCTTTGTTTTGATTATTGTTATAAATTCCATAGCCATGAGTGTTGATTGTAACCTCATGGGCTAATTCTCATTTTAGTTCTAGGGTTTGAAGGTTAGATTCAATTGATTTGGAGACCTAGACAAAAATTGGTGATTTTATACATATAATGTTTTGATTCTACTTGGTTTATTCAGACTTTGCTTTCTGCTTCGTAACATCTTCATAATAAATTCATATTGCCCGTGATGCTTAGTTTAATATGTTAGCTTGTGTGCATTCATGATTGGTATTGTCTATCTGTTTGGAATTAGAGTAAACTGCCCATAAACACTTTAATTCTGAGAACTAGTAAATCAAATACTTAAATTATTTAGTGGAACAATGCAATTAGACATTCAAGTAGGAAATGAATAAAACCTTGTAGTACTTTAAGAAAATATCTTGTTAGTCAAACTTACTATCTGGAGGTATTGTTGTTTGCGTTGATTAATATCAAGGAAGGGGGATTGATAATATTCATGCACCTTAGGAAATAAATCAAAATACATTGTTAGCTTAAAATTAGGTCATATCTGTTGGGTTAACATGGCTATGTGGTGTATTTTCATAGAAGCTACATGAATAATCAATTGAAAGTCTAGGAATCCAAATTAATTGGTCTATGTCTGATACCTTAGAACTTTTGCTTTTATCTTGATTAAAACTTGAATTATTCTTCTTACTTTTAATTATTCAGTATTTATTATTTTAGTTTGTTAGATAATTAATTCATAACTCCTGAATATCGGTTGCCTTATTCTGATTAAGCTAGTAATATTTAGAAGAAATAAATGGTTAACTGTCCTTTTGGAATCGATAATTTAACTCGGTTGCTTGCCGCTACAATTGATATCCTTCACACTTGAGGATTTAATTGAAGTGCATGTAAATACGCTCATCAGTGGGAATATACAGAAAAGAACATTTTTGGAGGGAAGACATCATTCTAAAGATGTCTCAGTAGGAAAACAAATTCCAATGATGAATTTATAATCTGAGGGCACTTTTTTTAATGATTATTGCTCTTAACATTTTATCTAGGCCTCATATTTTCTAACTTTTGTTATATAAACATGATTTCACTACATTATTGTATTTTCAGAAATCTATGAATATGGAAGACATGAGTTCTCCTAACTTATGTAATAGAGAAGAACCTGTAATTTCTTTTCTGTTTTTTTCTTTTTTGTAAGTCATGAGTTGTTATTGTAATTTTAATTGAAGTGTAACAATTTTTTGTAATTTCTAGAAGAAGTGTCTCAACTTTATGTAATTTTAGTGTATTTATGTAATGTTTCTATAATTTTTTATAATTTATGTAATTTTTTTAAGATACAGTCTTTTTTTAAATTTATTTCTGGAATTTCAGAAATTTTTAGTATTTCAGGATTTTATTTTTTTCGGGTGATTAGGGGTTGGATTAACTTTAATGATAAAGTTCATTAAAGTTAGACCAAACTTCTATACCCAACTCCATGGGCAAAATTACCCCTGAAAAAATGAGTTGAAAAAGTAAAAAAACCAACATATCTTAAATAACGTGGAACAGTAAACGTGAAAAGTTTTCCAGGATAGAGGGAGTAATACGTATATACCCTTATATTAATTATTAACTAATATTTTTTATTTAATCTTTCTCCCAATTTCTAGCATACCCCATTGAGATTTCTATATTTATCACAATTTATAGAACTATAATCCTGAACGACAAACCCTATCATTTTTCATTATTTTTCATCATCATAATGTAATGGAATAAGCAATAATCATGAAGAAGGAGAATAATGATGATTAGGAACTGACAATAATCATGGAGGAGGAGAATCATCATACGGGGGACTTTGAGTTAGCATTTATTTGTGAAATTAAATTATACAAAGTTTAGTTCGTAGTTTTTTTAAGTTCAATCCGTAGTTTTCTTTAAGTTAGTCGAAAGCGATCTCTACCTTGAAACCCTTAGAATTCAACATGTTTGGACGGTGTAACGAACAGGTTGAACATCCAAATGTTATAAGATATCTCGTGCTATAAAAAAGGCAGCATTGGATATGGGTGACTGATGGAGAGAGTGAATGTGCGCGGCTGATGGAGAGAGAGAGAATCTAAAGTTGAGTGTGAGAAATGGAAGTGAGGAGAGAAATTATTTAATTGGGATTATTTGGGCTTATATATCTGATTCATTTATAAATATGTATCTTATTGTTAGTGTAAAAATTGAAAATTAGATAAATTCTATGATCTAACGAAAAAATTAAGGTTAAAAAATAAATAAATAAATAAAATTACTTACTGAACAATACTAGTAATTTTTCTCTCATAGAAAGAACTTGACTGATCCATTGGGTGATGAAATTAGGCTCTAGAATAAAAGTAAAAGGGATAAATTCAAATAAATAAAATAAGAAAAATAAATTTAATATAAGGCGCTTATGCTTTTGTAGTTTATATCCATATAAAACATTTTCAAGATCAATCAACTCCTCTCCAACTGATTATTAGCCACCAACATTGAAATACATATGGATCTACTTCCCTAATCTTGAATATGAGATTTGACCGCCTTAGTTTCTCCTTCTTCATCACTACAATTCTTATACCCTATGCATCATCCACCCCTTCATGCAATCACACGTGGCAATAACAATCTCCAGTTCCCTTTCGGATTCTCCGCCGGCTGCCAAATCCGGCTAAACTGCACCTCCAACGGCACAATCTCTGCCTCCAATCTCGCCGTCCATTCCTTCACCGGCTACACCATCCTGGTCAACCTCCTGACGGCGTGCAGCCACCCCGTGGAGGCGATCCGCCGCCTCTTCACGGCGAACTTCACCCCGACGTCTGAAAACTCAATCCTCCTCCAGAACTGCGGAAACCAGAGCACTGAGTGCTTCATTCCGGCGGCACTGTTGAAGCCCCGGTTCGGCATCCTCGATTGCGCTGGAAAGAGTGGCATTAATTGCTACTCGGAAACGGACAAGCGAATCTCGTTTATTGATTATGGTAATCTGACGAGGAGTGGGTGTCGGAACTTGCTTTCGGCGGTGTCGAAGGAGTCACCGGCGGCGGACGGTTCCGACTTCCGTGGATTTTGAGATTGGGGTGGTGGATTCGAGGGGAATGCCGGTGCTCGAAGAACGCCGAGTGCCTTCCTGTTTCGCCGCCTCTGGACGGAAATCCGCCGGCGTATCGTTGTCGGGGTGCGTGGAGGGGTTCGTCGGGGATGGATTTGTCGACGGTGTGGGATGCCACAAAGGTACTATTCTGTTTCCGGTTGTTAATGTTACCTACTTCTGAATTCTGATTTTTCTTATTATATAATTTTATTTTATTGTTATATTATTTAGTTTTTGTTTTACTTTTCTCCTTAGACCAATTAATTAATTTCCTCTTTCTGGAGGATTTTTCTGCCATAAGTTCATTCCACACGAATTTTTGTCCGTAGAATAGTTATATAAGGGTATGAAATTTGATTTAGTGTTTGAAAATTTATACTACATGGTATTAATTAATCATTAATCAACTCAATTTTACATAGTATTTTTTCCAATTAATATTATTTTTTATGTTTTAGTAATAATTTAAATAATCAAATATAAAATAGAAATAAATTATCTAATCTCGTAGTGGAAAGGCGCTTCGAAATAGTCTTGCTTGCGGTTCGTGACCTTTTTTATTATACTCCATCCGTCATACTCAATGGGTAGTTTTTGCTTTTTATACCTTAATAAAGGAGTATTATTATTTAATGTGTAGTGGGTAATTGTATTAGTGGAAGTGTGTGTCCCATATTTTAATTTTATTAGTGGGTGTGTGTGGGTCCTATAAGTGTAAAAAAGGAAAGATGACTTTTTGGGTGGGACGCCCAAAAAAAAAAGACTCTTAGGGTGGGACGGAGGGAGTAATTATAAGTGTAAAATTACGAAGTACCTATATATACTTCCCAAGGATCTCTCCCAATCCCGACACCTCTATAGCACTTGCCAACTGATGTATACATCTTTAAAAGCACTTGTATATTAATTCTCATGTTTCAAATACCTTTAAAAGAATTTTCATAATGCTTAATTTTTATGTCTCAAGTACTTTGAAAGAACTTGTGGTATAATTTTATGTCGGAAGAATTATCACATTTCGGCATTCATTTGCATCTAAAGACTTTTGATAACAGTTAAAAATGTATCCTTTTTATGACGAGAAAAATATATACTTTCAAGTAAAATATAAATCTTTCATCACCTTAGAAATGCATATAATCAAAAATCTCTAAGCTCAAATGTGATTCTTCTTATAGATGGTTAACTTGGATGTTTATTGGAGGTGACTTGAAGTCCTCCAAATCAACCCTTAATTTTAGCTACGTGTACCATAATAGAATAGATTAAGGAAAGTGTCTAGGTTTGGAGAATGTTTAATTTAGGGGTTTAACCCAAATCTAATCAATCCCTCAATACAAATCCTTTCATTTTTCTTGTATGGTCAACATATGTGTATCTAGTCCTAATTTTTTAAAAAATTAGGGTTGGCTGTCACAAAAGGGCATGTAAATACCAGGATGATCATTATTGCCGTTGTTGCTTCTGGTATTGGAATTTTTATCCTAGGCTCTCTTGGAGAGGCTTATTTCTATGAAAGCAACACAAAAGACGAGGTTATATATATTTCTAATAATTTCCACATAGTTCTGTTTATAATATGAATATAGCCTCTAAATAAAATGTCCAACTCCTTCGACAGCATCTAAGAAGAAAAGTGAAGAATTTGAGTTACCATTATTTGATTTTGCAACCATTGCAACAGCCACAAATAACTTTTCAGATGAAAACTTGATTGGAAAAGGTGGTTTTGGTCCTGTTTACAAGGTGATGCATCACTTAAGTAGTACACTGGAATATATAGGTATTACCTTTTTTCTTTTCTTTCCGTTTTTACTGTGACCATTACCTTTTTTCTCTTCTTTTCGTTTTTACTGTGACCATTGCAGGCAAACCTATCATCATCAGAAGTAATCGCAGTGAAAAGAATGTCAAAAACTTCTGGACAGGGCCATCAAGAATTCAAAAACGAAGTTACTTTATATTAAGGGAAATAGTTGACTTATGTACATTATTCCCTGTATTATTCTTTGGTTTGATTTGGTCTCCATATTTTACGGACCTAATTGATTGTAAATGATTGTAAACATCTGTATATAATGATAAACTCCTTTCATCACAAATAAGTGATGATCGCATATTCACTCTTACGTGGTATCAGACATACATCCTAAACCCTATTCTCTCTGAAATTCGCTTCTTCTTCTCCCTAATCTCTCGATCAATGGCCGCCGTTGTCAACACTCCCTCTTCTCAAAGGACAGCCATGATCAATCTAGTTTAGATCAAGCTGTCGACCACCACTTATCTCATGTGGAAGCGTCAATTCCTGTCCATGGCATCCACTTTCGAACTCACTGATCTGATTGATGGTTCGGCGACTGCTCCTGCCAAAACACTCACGACTGATGCCGGTGTTGAATCTCCGAATCCGGTGTACAGTGCGTGGTCTCTGAGGGATCAAAAATTACTTGGCGTTCTCTACGCCACCCTCGAATCGGAAGCCATGGACGAGGTGCTTGATTGCACGTCCTCTCGCTCGGCATGGTTGGCTCTTGAATCTGTCTTCGCTCGCGCCTCCTCCTCGCGTACGAATCAACTTCGTGAGGAGTTGTTATCCTTGCACCGAGATAATCAACCTGTTGAAGAGTATGGCAGACAATTTAAAACGCTATGTGATCAGTTGTCTGCAATCCAGAAACCAGTGGATGAGAGTGACAAGAGCCACTGGTTCCTTCGAGGGCTCGGTCACTCCTTTGCCAATTTTGCTGAAACTAGGATGGCGATGACCCCTGTTTCGTCGTTTCGTGATCTGCTATATTAGGCGGTCCAGTTCGATTTGATGACGAAGTCCATGGAGGGGTCTGGTTCAGTTGCTCCTTCCGTCGCATTCATGGCGTCTGGCTCCACTCCCGCTGCATCATGTCCAGGTGGCCAGTACCGATCTCGCGGCGGTGGCAGACCTCCGACTGAGCAGCGTGTTGACCATCCTTATGGTGGGCGTGGTGGACGTCGTTCGTTCACTCCCTGGTGTCAGCTTTGTCGATGAGAGCACTATGCAGACAGATACCCTCGTTTTTTGGAGCTGTAAAATCGCGTGAGCACCACCATGAACCATCCCACCTCTTCGGCTAACCTTGCTCAGGCGTTTAGGGCTGCCTGCAACATATCTGAAACCAATCCGACATCGAATTGGTATGTTGACTCTGGCGCATCGGCTCACATGACTCCTCACACACCCACTTGGATTCTTTTAAACCGTATTCTGGTAATGGATCGGTAACTGTTGGTAATGGAAATTCTCTTTCGATTTCTCATATTGGTTCGACTCAGCTTTCACCTAATGTTAATTTATTGGATGTTTTTGTGGTGCCGGAGATCACTAAAAACCTTCTATCTATTAGCAAGTTGACATCTGATTCCAATGTTGATGTTGTGTTTTCTAACAAATCTTTTGCTATTCAGAACCGGGTGACAAGGGCAATTCTGGTTCAGGGAAAGTGTAAGAAGGGACTATATGTTCTAGAGAAAGGTAGCTCGGCTTTGGTTGCTGCTTTACATTCTAAAGACTTACGAGCTAGTTTTAATTTATGGCACTTGCGCCTAGGACATGTTGCTTTTATGTTATTTCTTTGTTAAATAAATTAGGACATTTATCTGTTACGTCCTTATTACAGAATCTTACTATTTGCTCGCCTTGCCAATTAGCCAAGAGCAAAAAATTACCTTTCTCATTGAATGAAAAAAACGTGCTTCTTTTGTGCTTGATTTGGTGTATTGTGACTTGTGGGGTCCTGCTCCTGTTACCTCTGCTGCTAGTTTTCGTTATTATGCTATTTTTGTGGATGATTTTTCTCGGTTCTCGTGGCTCTATCCATTGCATGCGAAATCTGAATTTTATGAGGTATTAGTGCGATTTCATACTTTTGTTTGCACACAATTCTCTCGAAATGCGAAAGTTTTCCAATCTGATGGTGAAACTAAATTTGTAAACAAGTGTGTTGATGATTTTATGGTTCATCATGGAATTATTCATCACATTTCATGTCCATATACTCCGCAACAGAATGGTAGAGCTGAACGAAAACACAGACATATCACTGAAACGGGACTCTCTATGTTATTTCATGCTTCGGCTCCTGCATCATTATGGTTTGAAGCTTTCTCCACTGCTGTCTATGTCATTAATCGGCTCTCGTTTTCTATATTTTATAATAAATCTCCACTTGAGATATTATTTAATTGTGTCCCGAATTATGTTGTCTTCAAACCCTTTGGCTGTCGGGTTTTCCCTTTTCTTCGGGATTATGTAGTAAATAAGCTCTCACCTCGCAGTTGACCTTGCATTTTTCTGGGTTATAGCAGCATTCATTAAGGTTTTTGATATTTCGATCCTTCTTCCTCACGCATCTATGTCACTCGTCATGCTCAGTTTGATGAACAGGTGTTTCCTTTTACAGGTGGTGGCCCATCTTCGCTGCACGATTTGGCTATATCAAGCTTTCTGGATCCTATTATGCCTGGCACAGAATCATCCTGCCTTACACCAGTGTCTGGTCAACCCTCGGATTTTACTCCATATCGACTACAAATAGAAACAGAGTTGACTTGTGATCCACTTCCGGAACCTCTTCCAGCCACCATGGCGTCAGCGCCAGCTGCTGAACCCATAGGGCCGCCTCCCCCAGGACCTCCTAGCCCCGTGGTTAATCCGCCTCCAGCACCGCCCTTGCCTACACATTCGATGATTACTCGGGCGCGGGCTGGCATTTTTAAACCTAGGTATCCAGTTGATATTACTTCAACTGCTTTACTTTCCTCTCTTGCAGCAGCTTCTGAGCCCCGAGGTTTCCAATCCGCTTCAAAATTTCCTCATTGGCTAAATGCTATGCAAGATGAATTTGATGCATTGAAACACAATCAGACATGGGAGTTGGTTCCTCGTCCATCCAACACTAATATTGTGGGTTCAAAGTATCGGTCAGATGGTTCTATTGAGTGTCACAAAGCTCGCCTTGTTGCTCAAGGCTTTACTCAGATTCCTGGCACTGACTTTCACCACACTTTCAGTCCCGTGGTCAAAGCATCCACTGTTTGCATAATACTTGCTCTTGCTGTGCATCACAAATGGTCTCTGCATCAGTTAGATGTCAAGAATGCCTTCTTGAATAGTGTGCTCACAGAATAAATATACATGGCTCAACCACCTGGTTTTGTTGATCCACGTAGTCCTAATCATGTTTGTCGACTGAAGAAGGCTTTATATGGACTTCGGCAGGCTCCTTTAGCTTGGTTTCAAAGATTCAGCTCATATCTGTTGTCTTTGGGATTTTAGCAGATCAAGTCCGATTCCTCCTTATTTTGTCTTCGAAGAGGTTCCTCGATCCTATATCTTCTTCTATATGTAGATGATATTATCATTACGGGTAATGATCAGCGCTTGTTGCAAAGTTTTATGAAGTGCACTCATGCGGAGTTTGCTATCAAGGATCTTGGTCACTTGAATTATTTTTTGGGGCTTGAAGTCTCGTACACTTCTAATGGCCTCTTTTTTGGTCAGGCTAAATATGCTCATGATATATTGGAGCGTGCAAATTTGTTGGATTCCAAGCCTGTCTCCACACCTCTTGCTGCTGGAGAAACCTTGCACAGCACTGGATCTTTATTCTCTGATCCCACCTTATACTGCTCTTTGGTTGGGGCTTTGCAGTATCTGATTATTACTCGACCGGATTTGTCCTTTGCGGTGAATTCCATCAGTCAATTTCTTCAGTCGCCTACTGACGATCATTTTATGGCTGTAAAATGAATTCTTCGGTATGTGAAGGGTACCATTCATTATGGTTTGAACTTCACACATCATTCTAAGAAGTCCATCGCGGGTTATTCTGATGCAGATTGGGCTCGATGCATTGAGACACATCGCTCTACCTACGGCTATTCCATCTTTTTGGGTGGTAATCTAGTCTCGTGGAGTGCCAAGAAGCAACCCACTGTTGCTCGTTCTAGTTGCGAATCTGAGTACATGGCACTGGCTAATACTGCTTCTGAGATGGTTTGGCTCACAAATTTACTACGAGAGCTTCATCAGATGTCTACGAGTTCTCTTGCACTCTTATGTGATAATAAGAGTGCTATTTTCCTCAGCCAAAATCCTGTATCTCACAAATGGGCTAAGCACATTGACATTGATTGTCATTTCATTCGCGAGCTTGTTTATTTAGGGAAATTACACACTCAATTTTTTCCAGCTCATCTTCAGCTGGCCAACATATTCACCAAGAGTCTACTTTGATCGGTTTTTGAATTCTTGCATTTCAAGCTTTGCATTTGCTTACATCCCACGCAACACTTGACGAGGGGTATTAAGAGAAATAGTTGACTTATGTGCATTATTCCCTATATTATTCTTTGATTTGATTTGGTCTCCATATTTTACAGACCTAATTGATTGTAAATAATTGTAAACATCTGTATATAATGATAATCTCCTCTCATCACAAATTAGTGATGATCGCGTATTCACTCTTACAATTTTATTGCTAAACTCCAACATAGGAATCTGATCAGAATTTTGGGATGCTGCATCGAAGGAGAAGAAAAGATATTAATCTATGACTACATGCATAAAGATTGGACTACTTCATTTTTTGTTTGAAGAATCTTTGTTTGTTTTTTAACCAAATATCATATCACAAAATCTTAATGCAATGTCCACATATCAAATATTTACTTATTTTCGAATTACACTCACTAAAATTCTTAAACCATTTGCAGATCAGGAAAGGAAGTCAATATTGGCTTGGCCAAAGCGGTTTGAAATTATAATGGGAATAACAAGAGGTCTTCTTTACCTCCATCACGATTCTAGACTAAAAATAATCAACAGGGACCTAAAAACTAGCAATATTTATTAGATGAGAACTTGAGTGCAAAGATCTCAGATTTTGGCTTAGCAAGAATGTTTGGAGGGGATC
Organism: Pogostemon cablin; assembly: GCA_023678885.1. NCBI lineage: Eukaryota > Viridiplantae > Streptophyta > Magnoliopsida > Lamiales > Lamiaceae > Pogostemon > Pogostemon cablin. Next base: position 16,398,508 of record CM042969.1, on the reverse strand, counting down.
AAACTACAACAAGAACAAGAAGAATTGTTGGGACATTGCAAGTTTTTTATTTTTATACATATTAATTAACTTTTTGTGGAGCTTATTTTGTAAGAACTAATTACAGTGGCTAAATGGCTCTGGAGTATGCATTTGATGGAAACTTCTCCATCAAATCCGACGTATTTAGCATAGGAGTCGTAATATTAGAGATAGTGAGTGGGAAAAAGAATAGAGGATTCTAGCAACCCTCTTTCTACAATACCCTTTTGGAACAGGTTGATTATATTATTACAATGTGTTACACATATTATGACTATTCTCGAAATTCACAGAATTAATTGTGTGCATATATCCATCCTTACAGGCATGGCAAATTTGGAATGAGGAGAGAGAGATAGAATTGATGGATCCATGCTATAACAATTCATATGTGGAATCCCAAGTAAAGAGGTGTATTCAAGTTGGGTTGTTAAGTGTTCAAAACAATGCAGATGAATGACCCATGATATGTTTGATGCTTCTCATGTTAAGCACTGATGGCATAGCCTTCCCTCAGGCCCAAAAACCTGGATGTTTCTTGCAAGGTATTTCCGGAAGGAATGCAGCAGGAAATAAGAAATCTAGTAGGGGTTCAATTTCAATAACTGATATAGAAGCTAGGTAGCACACATGTGATTCATCTATTGAAACAGAATCTACAACAATGTTCATTCAGTCATTCTTGTCATTCTTATTTTCATGAAAAATATATACTTGTTTCAGTCGCAACCAAAATTCTGTCGTTCTAATGAATGAATCTCATTATGTTAAAAATTAAATCCACATTTCAAAACGATCTATCACATGTTTAAGTTTATATTCAACTCAAAACAAAATCACTCTATTGAAATGTAGACTCGGTAAGTGGAAAAATATGAGACATAGGAAAGGGGAAATTTTACAGGAAAAAGGTTTGAGGTGTGATGATTGGACAAAAAATGTGGAAGGTATGAGAAGAAAATGGCGTCAATAATGATTAATTAATGGGTGAGGAATGAAATATTTTACTAATTAATTAAAAAAATATTTTATTTAAGCATGATCACCCATCATACATCTAGCTAGCTGTTCTTAGTCGCATTTCTAGTAAAATATTTTAGAGTAAGAGGCTCTATCGTTGTTGTACACGTGTGACCAAGCAACAAAATTTATAAGTATGTCGTCCCAAGGGAAAGTAAGCTCATGGTTATATCCAGATTTGTCATTGATTTATGCTTTGTAAGAGTGACAAGATTAAAGGTTTGGTATTTGAACTACTTATTATTCTAATCAATTAACTAAAAATTCAACTAACAACTAAATGTATCAAATATCGAACAAGTAATAAGATAAATGGAAAGTGGATACAATTCACTTAAGAAGAGAGCAAGGTTAATCATACTCATGGTTAAGAATCTAGCTAGATATGCATATGCATAACTCTTGATATTGAACTTCATTAATTGTGGACTAAAAGCAATCACGTTTTTACCCCTAATTCTTATGGCCAAGGCAATTAAGTTCTCGACTCTTTGAGAAGTCTAAATCTTCTAGGATTGTGCTTACTCTCAATTCCCTTAAGGTAATATGATCATAAGTTTGGTTCTTTTCACTCAATTTCTTAAGTGTCCCCTGATTAATGTTCTAAGTATAAGAAGGGTATGGATTACCTCCCCTCACACTAACATACATGCTCAACTTAATATATGATTCAATTAAATACCTAATCATAATATTGGAATGGCCATCCTAATACTAAGATCCATCCTAATACTAAGATTAGAGAATTTAATCACACAAGTATTGAAATGAAACATGATTCATTAATCATAAAAGGAAGTTTAAAATTAACTCAATTCAACATCTCAAATCCTACATATCTAGCATTCTTCTCAACCAATCATATGATTAGCCCTACTATAGGACTAGCCACTACACATTGTGTTTAGATCAATACATTCAAAGACTTGCTCCATTTGAACCAAAATAAGAAGAAAATCAACAATTAGAAAGTAGATTGGCTTTCCTTTTGTGGAGATAACCCTCATTCTCTCCAAAATGCTAACTTCTTCAATCATTGATGCTTTCCTCTTCTTAAAGTGGTGAAGGATGGATGGATGGATGGATTGTTGAAGATCAAGTGGAATGTATGGATCAAATGTATAGAGATAAATCAAATGGATCTAGTGTGCGAAAATGTAGTGTGGAATTGCGTGTAACTGCTCAAAATCTGTATTCCTTTGTATTCTCTTTTTAATTTCGCACAAATCAGCCTTTTATATCACTTAGGGACCTTCTAGAAGCTTCCAGAATGTTTTGAAATTTACACTGTCTTTTGCACCTACACGGGCCGTGTAGCAGTACACGGCTCGTGTGGTGCACACGCAGTTCGGCGTGTACTGCGTGTTCCCGAACACAGCTCATGCAGCATCGCACGGCCTCTCCCATGGGTCTGTAGCATTTTCTGATGACAGCGCACGGCCTTCTTGAACTGGCCTGTGTTTCGCACATGGGATGTGCGCTGGCGCACAGCTCGTGCGTCGAAACACGGCCATCTCCTGGGTAAGCTCTGCATTCTGATGCTCGAACACGGCCACCTCGGACAGGCCCGTGTTCCGCACACTGGGTGTGTTCGAGCGTGCCTTGTTCTTCCTTCTCCGTTTTGCTCCCGATTCTCTTTTTCTCTATTTCTTGACTTGTTTTGCACATATTTACGCATATTTATACATTTCTGTCAATCCATACCACATTTCTCATAATTACATAAATTCTACCAAAAGTCACACAAATACGGATGAAAACATCTGAAAATTCAGAAACAAAGACACTAAAATCTAGGTGAAAATGACAATGATCAATCCCCCAAACTTAAAGTATTGTTCGTCCTCGAACAACGAAAAATGATAAATAAGAGGAGTAATTTTCACCTAGAAAAATACCTAACGAACATAAACCACAACACATCACAAGTAACAAGGACTACAAAATTACATTAAGTATTCCTACATCATCAAACTTATAACATGAAAGATTAATAAGTTCAATCTTAACATGATAAAAGAGTAATCAAATCCCTTTCAATCCAAGCCCCTCATATGATATCATATTCACTCAACATTCTATGGAGTAAGGTTTTGAACAACACTCATCAACCGATTATAATCGACTCACTATAGGCTTGCTCATAGACTATGTTCACAAATCACCCTAGTTTTAATAAGTTATCAAATAGGTCTTTATCTTCGGATGCAATGTTTAGGCTCTTTGGTAGGGTAGAAAACTTTGGGTAATAGTGACTATTCAAGTGTAGATAATCGAAGAGACGATTCTTTTCTCCAACATCTTCACTTTCAATCTTTCTCCCTTTGTCAATTATTCAAAAGCACTAAATATCAACGTACTATGGATTCATTGAGCTTCTTTTGAATGGCAAACTTCTTTTTTTTGACTTTTTTATTCATTGAACATATTTTAATCTTGCTCCTTTTCCACTTTTCTTTGAAGTTGCATTTACTTTTAACTTGAGCTCTTTCATCCTTTTTTTGATTCAACCTTTCTTCCATTTGCTTGCACATTGTTCCACATCTTCCCTTGTATACCATCATCTCCTCAATTACCCACACATAGATTATGTATATAAGGCTTAAGTGGGTTTTCAAGGCTAGAATTGTGTTTAAATCACAAAGAAAAAGGCTTATAGGCTCAAATTGGCTAACTAGGGATGATGTTTGGGTAAGGAAGTTTATGGCTATGACTTCATTTAGCAAGGATGACCTAAGATCATATCACAAATTTCAACCATTTAGGCTTTGTTTCTATAGTCCATGAGCAAGTTCTAGTTTGTCTAAGTACAACCGGTCCTCTCATCAATAATTAACCATGAAGGCACGGTTGAAGCTCAACTCTCACAAGCTTTTGCTTGGATAAAAAAGAAACATAATTACCCTTCATGCTTCTCAAAATTGAACAAATTATGTAATCCATGTCACAATTTTAACTAGTAGAAATCCTTAACCTGCTTGCCATTACCTATAACAAACAATGTATCATAGCTCATATTCAAAAACATTCAACACCTTCACGAAACGTACCGCCAAACCAACCCTACAAGAATAAAAATTACAAGCATAACACAATAGCAAAGACTCACCAAACAAGAATCATAATAAAAGTACATAACATACATGACTAAGATCATCCATCTCAAGAATTAAAGCACATCAATTCACATCCATAACAAGTAAGATCAACTTCCCATCACATCCAAATTATGAAAATCAAACTAAATAACAAAAATAACGAAAAGTAAATCGCATAAAACTGAAAATAAAATCCTAAATTAAAACCTCTCAAAAACAAAACAATTTAAGTACAGTCCAATCCAAATCTACGAATCAAATCAAGTCTAAAATTCTTCAAATGAACTACTAGAAGTGATAAGCACTAAAATGACTCCCTCATTGCTCCGGAGGTGGAGGTAGATGATAGGCATTTCATGGAATGTACGCGCGAGGAGACGCTGGGAATTGAAAATTGAACATTATCATCATCATCTCCTCCATGCTGTTGGAGTGCACATGAGATTGCTCCTCGTAATACTCCCTATGACGCTGCCCATCCCGTATCTCCTAAATTTAGATCCCATGCATTTGTTGTGTCTTCCTAATCTCCCTGATTTGTGCTCCATTCAGCTGTTGTGTCTACCTGATGTCTTGCACCTCATTCTCAAAGAAATTCCACCTCACATCTTCCCTTTCCTCTTATTGCTCAAATTCATGCTCTTGCTACTCAAATGCCGGTGGTTCGGGTGCTTGTTCCTCAAATTCCACATGATGAGGTTTCTCTTCTTCCTCCCTATATCCATGCCAACTAGCTCGGTTCTCAAGTTTTTTAACTCAGTTCACCTCCACATGCATTTGCTGAAGCACTACCTCCACTCCTTCTCGATTCTCATGATAAAATACTCTCACAACTGCGGAGTGGAGGGGGCTTGCCATTGCAAAATTCTCATTCTGCCTCAGAGTATAAACCGTAGTGAGCTCAGAGCAGGTAAAGGAAATGGAGCTTCCTTATCTTGCCTCAAACAATAAGTATTTCCTATCAATGATAAGAACTCCATCCTCACAAGTTGATGGTAGTTAAGACCTTCACTGGTCACCCTGTATGTCATTTCACTAATATCAATGCCTAGCCCTTGAGCTATCATTGTCACCATTCCTCCCACCAGCATCACTCCCTGATTCGTTTGCCTTTTTGCCACTCTGTCTGCATGCTGAATAAAGTGTGTTGCCACAATGAACTTGATCTCTCTGCTCAGACAGAACATGATATAAAGCTATTTTTCTCCGACTGCCCTACTCTTGTAACGACCCAAAATGGTATTGGACACTTTTTTCTCAAGATATCTCACAACTAGATTCCTAATGGCCGTACCTTTGAAAGCACTTGGTATATAACGTTGTTGCTCTGTCCCATCTTTGACTAGTTTTCCCCAAAAATTTTTTTGTTTGAAACCACTTACTAGCTCAACACTTTGATTGCCTCTCCTCATCGGGCATCCCAAATATCTATTCAATATGTTAAGGGGTATATCTATCCATGTCTCGTTGTTTAACCAGAAGGAGATTGAGATGGGAAATTTGTTCAAATCTTTTTTTACCTCAAGTGAGCTCAAGAATTTAGTTGTGAGATGTCGATAAGTGGGAGGCCTTTTGTCAAAGAATTCCTCCATCTCTACCCGCCAAAACATTGTCCTCAAGTCACCCTCTATACCAAGACCAACCATGGTGGCTTGGTCTTGGAACCGAGTTGCCCTTATTTTTGGCATGATTGCTTCCCATCTATATGCATACTTAGCCCAATCTTCATTAAAATCTACTCTATATTCCAATGGATGCATCCCATGTTCTACTAGACGAGCATCTAAGTTGGACATTTCCATCTTAGTTTCAACTATGATAAAGTCTTCATCTCGTCTTCTTACTCTCCTTTCAGCAGCCATCTATAAAATTCAAATTATTCAAGTTATTTTCACATGGTTTGAAGCACAACAATATTAATCCTCAAGGATTTTCATTCTCAATCTACGCAACATGCCAAGTTAACAATCTATTTCAAAGTTTGCTACAAGCTAAACATATCAATCCTTTCAATCATCCATGAATTTGCACCTCAATTCCATAACATATTTGCACATATATGTACCAAGATATATCATCACTAATCACTTACGAACATATGATCTCAAATTTAGCCAAAAATTTTCACTTATACATTTCATCAAACACTTGGCATGCACAACTTTTCAATATACTTTCAAAATAAAATCCACATTGCTTAATGCCCAAATCCTCAACACCTAAGCCTATCTCATGTATATTTATCATCACACAATCATTCCAAATCAATGTGCCATATTAAGATAACTCAAATTATCCATATTCAAAATATTCCCAAATTTCATCTCATGAACCCTAATTTCACTTCAATTCTAAACTCAAATTGACACATGTATGTTCAACAATTAATAACACATTCCAAACTCACTATATCACAAAGCCCATGCATCAATTTGCTCAATTTCTATCAAAATTCAAAAGTTAGGGTTCATAGAATTCATACCTTCAATCTTGAACTTGGAGGATTGTTCTTGATGTAAACAAATGAAAAAACTCACTCTCAATCTCTCAAAACTAACCTTGATGTGGTCGATTTATAAACAATGACTAGAGTTTGGAGTAGATTCAGTGCGTACAAAATGAATTAGTGTGTTTGAAACTGTTCTGAAAATCAGGCTTTTAAAATTATCTTCAAACGCTACACGGGTCGTGCTCTTCTATACGGTCTCGGTCATGGCTGTGTAGCATTTTCTGATGTTCGAACATGCCTACGCGTTACAGGGCCGTGTTATACACACGACCCGTGTTTCTGTTCCCTACACGGCTCGAGTTTGGAGCTCGCCCTTGACCCTGGGCGAGTAGCTTCTTCTGATTTCAGTACACAGCCAATCCTTACAGGGAGGATCGTGTACTGAACACGGCTCTTGTAGCTACTTTACCCTGTTTCCCAATTTTCACACTTCACACCTCATTTTTCCCTATTTTTGCACTTCTCATACACCCTATTCATGCTCAAAAATACTTCAAAGCATTTACACCACAATTATGATCAAATAATGGACTGTCATGTACTTTAACACCTCCAAACGTACCAAAACGATCCTAACTCATGAGAAAAAGTTCAAAATTAACCCATTTTGCCATAAGACAAGACAATATAAATACACATGATTCATCACACATTCAAGCATACACAAGTGGTGAGTCACACCACACACTCTCCCCTCAAACTAAAATTGAAAAAAGTTGAGAATTAAGTTTATAAAAAGTGGTGAGACTTACCCTTGTAGTTTCCACCAATGCTCTTCATGAAATTACCTCGCGATGACTTATGTGCATTTTCCAAAATCCAAGTATGACCACCACGTACCCCTCTCCCCCCAAACTAAAATTAACTCAAGTGTTAAAATTTAAGTTTGTAAAGAGTGGTGTGGCATACAATTTAATTCCATCTTTAGCACCCTTGTTCTTTTATCATATGCACTTTTCTCCATGAGCTTCACTACCAACATACCGAGTCTACAAGAAAACAATAAAAACACAAACAAAAGAAAAATAAAACCTATATTACTACACAATAAAGAAGTCCAAGAAGATAGGGTATCCACATGCACTATTTCCTTTTGAGAAGGAGATAGCAAATGTTTCACCCGATGACCATTTACCACAAACTCATTATTAGGACCCTTAAGCTTCAAAGTATGTCCACTCAACACCTCAAGCACTTCATACTGCCCCATCCATTTAGACTTAAGCTTTATGAGGAACAACTTAAGCCTCGAGTTGAATACAAGAACTTTGTCCCCGTGAGCAAACGTCTTTTCCTTCACCTTAGCATTATTCCATCTCTTCATTTTCTCTTTGTAGATGATCGAGTTATCAAAAACTCTTCCTCTAAACTCCTCTAACTCAACCAATTTTAACAACCTTGCTTGACCACTCTCCCCTTCATTCATATTAAGGTGTTTAATAGCCCACAACGCACGCCAACTCCACGGGAAGATGACAAGCTTTACCACATACCAATTGATACGGTGATACACTAAGGATGGTTTTAAAAGCCGTTCGATAAGCCCATAAGGCATCATCAAGCTTCTCCGACCAATCCTTCCTTCCTCAATTGAATGTCTTCTCCAACACTAACTTGATTTGATGGTTAGAAACCTCCACCAAACCATTTTCTTAAGGATGGTAAGGTGTAGCCCCACTCGATGCTTCACTCCATATCTCTTCAACAGACTTTCCATCGACTTGTTTATAAAGTGAGATCCTCCATCACTCACTAAAGCCCGTGGAACTCCAAACCTAGCAAAAATATTCTTTTTCAAGAACCTTTGAACAATCAAGGCATCATTTATTTTAGTGGGAATTGCCTCCACCCACTTTGACATATAATCCACGGCTAGCAAGATGTACACATATCCTTTGGACGAGGAAAACGGTCTCATAAAATCAATGCCCCTTACATCAAATATTTTCACATCAATTCTCAAATTCATGGGCATCACATCTCGCTTACCTATTCCCCCTATTCTTTGGCATCTATCATATTTAGTCACAAACTTCTTTGCATCTTTAAACAAGGTAGGCCAATAGAAGCCCGATTATAAAATCTTATCCCCTGTCTTTTGATGACCAAAGTGACCCCCACATAAAGATGAATGAATAGCTCAAGAATCCCCATGACTTCTTCATCGGCCACACACCTCCTTATTACTCCATCATTGCAAATCTTAAACAAAAATGGCTCATCCTACAAGTACTTCTTCACTTCAACATAAAATCTTTTTACCTTATACTCATTGAGCAACGTGGGCTTGATTCCATAAACAAGAAAGTTGACATAATTGGCATACCAAGGCGGCACATTCACCATGAGAAGACACACTTGCTCAAATTCAACTTGCAAAATTTTATCATCCGGGAACTCAACTCCAATCAGCTTCATGTCTTCATTCTCATCTCCATTCTCCAATCTAGACAAATGATCTGCAGTCACATTCTCCACGCCCTTCTTATCCTTGATAATCACATCAAATTCCTGCAAAAGTAACACCCAACGGATTAAACGAGGTTTAACATCTTTCTTACTCATTAGGTATTTTATGACCGCGTGATACGTGTAGACAATAGTTTGTGTTCCAACCAAGTATGGCCGAAACTTCTCAAAAGCATATACGACGACTAAAAATTCCTTCTCCGTTGTGGTGTAATTAACCTGGCATGGATTCAATATCTTTGAGGCGTTATAGATTGCTCTAAACTTTTTTCCCTTGTTTGCCCCAACACCACTCCTATGGATTGATCACTAGCATCGCAATGTAGTTAAAATTGTAAGCTCCAATCCAGGGTATCGAGTATTGGAGATGAAGTGTGAGCATCCTTAAGCACCTGAAATGATACAAAACATTCATCATTGAAGTTAAATGGATAATCTTTTTCAAGTAGCTTACAAAGAGATTTAGCAATTTTGGAAAAATCCTTAATAAAGCGTCTATAAAAGCTCGCATGACCTAAGAATGATCTCAATCCCTTCTCACTAGTAGGAGGGAGAAGACGTTCTATTGCTATCACTTTAGCTCTATCCACTTTTAAATTATGCTTTAAAATATGATGCCCCAAGACTATCCCATCGGTCACCATAAAGTGGCATTTTTTCCAATTTAACATGAGATTTGATTCTTCACACCTCTGCAACACAATAGTGAGATTAGTTAAGCAAATATCATAGGAGGAACCATACACAGAGAAATCGTCCATAAATACCTCCATAATATTTTCAATTAAACCATCGAAGATAGATATCATACAATGCTGGAAAGTGGTAGGGGCATTACATAGACCAAAAGGCATCATACGAAATGCAAACATACCATAAGGACATGTGAATGTTGTCTTCTCTTGGTCTTCTGGAGCAATCAATATTTGACTGTACCCGGAATACCCATTAAGAAAATAATAGTACTCATGCCCCGCAAGTCGATCCAATATTTGGTCTATGAATGGCAATGGAAAATATCTTTACGAGTATCTTCATTTAATTTACGATAATCAACACATACTCTCCGGCCCGTGATAGTTCTAGTGGCAATTTTTTCATTTGTATCGGATCAAATAATTGTCATACTACCCTTTTTTGCCTCTACATGTAAAGGACTTACATATTGACTATCATTAATTGGAAAGATTATTCCCGCATCAAGCCATTTTAACACCTCTTTTCTCACCACTTCTTGCATTATAGGATTTAATCTACGTTGGTTTTGCATACAAGACTTCTCATCATCAACCAAATGAATCTTATGCATACACATAGATGGACTAATACCTTTCAAATCTTTTATACTCCAACCAATAGAAGATTTATGCTCCCTCAAAACTCTTAACAACTTTTCTAATTCTAAATCATTAAGGGAAGAAGATACAATTACCGGATATGTCTCATTCTCTTTCAAGTAAGCATACTTTAAATGCTCCGGTAATGGTTTTAACTCTACCTTATTCTTCTCTTGCACTTCTTCTTTTGGTTCTTCATCAAGTCTCTACACTTTTGCTTCTTTTGCTTCCTCACTTGTGAGTTCCCTACAAGCATTTAAACCATGAAATTCATCAATTATTTCATCATTTTCTAAACAAAAAGAAGAGTTAGATTTTATAGAATTAATAGAGTAAGAGTGGCTTATGATAAGTTCCAACGGATCCTTGGAATGAAGATGACACATATGTTTTTCCACAATATTGTCTACAACCTCCAATCTTCTACATTCCTCCTTGTTCCGAGGATACCTCATAGCTTCTCTTAATAAAAATATCACCTCTTCCTCATTCACCCTTAAAGTTAGCTCCCCTTTCTCCACATCTATCAATGCTTTTCCCGTGGCAAGAAATGGATGCCCAATTATCAACGGGACATTGGCATCTTCATCCATATCAAGTACCACAAAATCAACGTGAAATACAAACTTGCCAACTTTGATCAAAATATCTTCCACAATTCCCTTTGGATGTGTCAACGACCGATCAGCTAATTGAAGTGTGACCGACGTCGGTTTGACCCTACCGGCCAATACCCAACTTCTTGAAAATTGACAAGGGCATCAAGTTAATGCTAGCCCCCAAATCATATAAAGCTTTGTAGTTCTCATGCTCTCCCATCTCACATGGAATAGTGAAACTCCCCGGATCTTTCAATTTAGGGGAAAGTTTCTTTTGCAAGATCCCACTACACTCCTCCGTTAAATTCATCATTTCAAACTCTCCCAAGCTTCTTTTATTCGACAAGATATCCTTCAAAACATAGAATAGTTGGGCATTTGAAGCAAAGCATCCGCAAAAGGAATATTCACATGTATCTTCTTCAACATCTCAACAAACTTGGCAAATTTCTCTTCTAATCCCTTTTTCAAGCATCTTTGTGGAAACGGAATTGCCACGGGCAACTTAGGGATTCCCCATTCATCCCTTTAAAACTTCTCTTCTCTCTCTTTACGTTTTGCTTCTCTACATCTTTCCCATTTCTTTGGACACGTCACATTTTCTTCTTCAAGTATAGGGGTACTTTCATCTTTTTTAACAATCTCAACTTCTTCTTCTTTCCCTTCTTCATCCATTCTTTTCTTAGGCTCAAGTTCACACTCTACTTTCTCTACTTCCGTCGGCATAGAAGGCCCTTCGTATTTTGTTCCACTATGAAGTTCAATAGCCTTACATTGCTCCTTAGGATTAGTAATGGTCGTAGATGGAAACTTTCCTTGACGATGAACATCCTCCCTTTCACTTGCCATTTGACTAATGTGAGTCTCAATTGCTTTAAATCTCCTCTCATTTACATCATCTTTTTGTTTACTTTCCTCTTTAATTTCTTTCATAAATTCCAACACTTTAGCCATTTGATCTTCCATGGTAGGCTTCCCTTCACCATTTTGAGCTTTCTCCCCCGGATTAATGCCCGGTGGAAGAGTAAGTGCATTCCCTTGATTTCCGAATGACAATTTTTCATACCTATGAGGTTGATTGAAATTTCCTTGAAAATTACCTTGCCCCCATCCTCCTTGCCTTTGTGGATATCCCCCTCCATGATTACCAAAGTTACCACCATAATTTCCTTGAAAGTTCCTTCCTTGTATGAAATCAACTTCCTCTAGTGACATCTCCAGTGGGCACCAAGTATCTTGAATTCAAAAGTTAGAGGACATACCTTGTTGAGGCATAGATGTAGGCATTTGACAACTTTGAGAAGATTGACCCATACTAGGCATAGACATGCCTTGTTGAAGATTAGGAAATACTTGTTGATTCATCAAAGGCAATGACATACCTTGTTGAGGATTCGAAAGCACTTGTTGATTCACCATAGACTTGGACAAAGAATCCGGAGATACTTGCAAATTAGCATTCATCCTCTTAAGTATCTCCGTGGATTCCTTATCGGTTACATCCTCCTTAGGTACCTCCACTTTTTTCACTTGTTGCAAGCACACTTCTTCTATCTTAGCTATTCTCTCCCTTTCATACATGCCTGCAACTCTATCCATAGGCCATTGACCTGTATTCAAAGCAATCTCTTCACATATAGCAATAGCTCTTTCCGGAGTTTACCCCAATATAGAACCTCCCGCCGAAGCGTTAACAAGCATCTTCTCACTTCCATTCAAACTGGCATAGAAAAATCCTACTTGTTGATCTTCGGGAAATCCATGTTGTGAATACTTCCTTGGCATTTCTTTGAACCGGTCCCAAGCCTCACTAAAAGTTTCAAGAGGCATTTGCTTAAACTGTAATATTTGACCTTTGAAATGCAACATCTTTGATGGTGGGAAATACTTGCTTAGGAACCTTTGAGCCAACTCTCTCCATGTATTATAGGATCCCGGAGGTATAGTATGAAACCAAGCCTTAGCTCTATCCCTTAATGAAAATGAAAAGAGCTTCATCTTGACAATATCATCACTCACTCCGTTAATCTTTATGGTATTAGCTAACTCCGTGAATTGAGATAGGTGAGCATTTGGATCTTCCATAACTCCACCTCCAAATAGATTTGCTTGCACCATATTGATTAATCCCGTCTTGATCTCAAAATTATTAACATTTAACGGCGGTCCCATTGCATAATTCCCAAACTGAGGTTGGAAATGATCTCGGATGTTCATCCGCGCTCCATTATGTCCATGGCCCCGAGGTTGATTTTTCACTACCGGAGGAGCTTGTTGGTTATCTTTAGCTTCTTGTTATGCCACCAAGTTTTGAATAATCGCTTGCAATTGTTGATTTTGCAAGTGCATTTGTTGCGCATAAGCTTGTGGCACAAACTCCGGATTACTATTTTCTCCTCAAACATTATCACCCCCTCGAAAATTCCTCATATTACCTTCTTAATCAACCATATTTGCATTATCCCTTACGTTTTCCATAACTCCCTCCGTAGGCTCTAACACTCCTCTTCTTTGTCTTCTTAAGGTAGCTTCCAATTCCAAGTTCAAAGGTTCAATAAATTAACACCTTGAACGAGTTTGCATGTACCTATAAGAATTTCCAAATTGATTCTCCAAGTAACCAAGACAAGTAAACAAGTAATCAAATAAAAGAAATACGCTTATCAAAACTAATCAAATTCAAACTCGTTATAACCAAAACTTTAATATTTCCCCAGCAACGGCGCCATGTTCTTAGTCACATTTCTAGTAAAATATTTTAGAGTAAGAGACTATAAAGTTGTTGTACACGTGTGACCAAGCAACAAAATTTATAAGTATGTCGTTCCAAGAGAAAGTAAGCTCATGGCTATATCCGAATTTGTCATTGATTTATGCTTTGTAAGAGTGACAAGATTGAAGGTTTGGTATTTGAACTACTTATTATTCTAATCAATTAACTAAGAATTCAACTAACAACTAAATGTATCAAATATTGAACAAGTAATAAGATAAATGGAACGTGGATATAATTCATTTAATAAGAGAGCAAGACTAATCATACTCATGGTTAAGAATCTAGCTAGATATGCATAACTCTTGATATTGAACTTCATTAATTGTGGACTAAAAGCAATCACGTTTTTACCCCTAATCCCTATGGCCAAGTTAATTAGGTTCTCGACTCTTTGACAAGTCTAAATCTCCTAGGATTGTACTTACTCTCAATTCCCTTAAGGTACTTTGATCATAAGTTTGGTTCTTTTCACTCAATTTCTTAAGTGTCCCCCTATGAATGTTCTAAGCATAAGAAGGGTATGGCGAGAGAGTCATTACGCGTGTAAAAAATTTTCGGAACTAGGGTTCCAAAAATTTTCGCTCTCTTTCTTTTTCCGCAAGTTATCTCACGGGTGGAGGCGCTCCTCGCCCTCAGCCATCGTCGTTCATTTTTTCATCTACGTTCATCACTTTCCTTTCCCCTGTTGCCGGCGCTTCTCGCCGCCAATGGCCGGATTGATCACACCGCTCCCCACGGCGGTGGTAGAGAATCATAATCTGTTCATGAGACCATCCTAGATTTTTCTTTTTCCATGGGAAAGGGCAACAAGTCTAGGAGTAGAACGCCTTTAGTGGCGTCAGATCTTCATGTGGAGGATGATTCGTTCAAAACGTGAAGGATCGTGCAAAGGAGATTGAGAGGAAGAAGTTACGTAAGGAAGCTGTCTTGGTGGACAATCCATCTTTGGACGACGGAGCTGCGTTGGCGCATTCCATCGCGGCTGATCGCACTGAGATGGAGATGGAAGGTGTCGGAGTTTTCATGGCACTCGTGGTGGCGAACACGCCTGATGCTTCTGCATCGGATAGTCCCATACGTGGAATCGTGGATGCCGACATGGAGGTAACCCCTGTTGTTCCTATTGTGTAAAACCCTAGCCCTAGGCGGAAGGTCTCGGCGGAAGGGAGACAGAGCACTACTCCGGGTACTCGGTGCAGGCTTAACGTCGAGTCACCACCCACGTTGCCTTCTCGGCAACCGGGTGCTGAATCCAGTAGGGTAGGCATCGGGTATCAGGAGGATGGCAACCAGGCCTCGGCTGGCGGCTCTCGACAGATGGAGGTAGATACGGAGATAGGTGCAAGTTCTCGGCAGCCGAGCCCTGGCTCTCGGCAGATTGGTGCAAACGCCGATGCTGCTCGGCAGGCAGAGACTAGCACCCAGCAGGCGCAATACCAGGTCGTGCCGAGGGGGGCTAATCCTCCTAGGCAGACGTCGGGCCGAAATCAGCGCAACGGGCAGGGTGGCTCCAGCAAGGGTTCCGCTCCCAAGGAACCAATCGACTACTCAAAATTTGTTAATAAGGAGAATATTAATCCGAATAGAAAGCTTGAATATATCGCCCCGTGCGATGGAGTAGCTTATTTGGACCCCAAAGATGATTCGGATGTATGGAAGTTCACGTTGATTGGGTATTTTTCAAGGCGATTCCCGGGTATGCAGGCACTTCACGCCATCTGCCGTGCCTGGGGAGTGAAATACACTATTGTTATGCATCAATCCGGTTGGATTATTTTCCGTCTTTGCTCGGAGGAGGATGTTCAGAAAGTTCTTGATAGATCTCATTCCATATGGGACCGCTATCTCATGCTGGAAAGACTCCCACGGGCCTTCTAGTTTGACAATCGTGATATCTCCCATTTCTCGATTTGGATTCATCTTCCATCATTTCCTCTTGAGTTGTGGTCGAAGAATCACATTAGCAAGATTGCCTCACTTGTTGGCAGACCAATAATGGTGGATGATACTTCGGAGAAAGCTGATAAGGTTTCTTTTGTTCGAGTGAAGGTTGTATTGATGTCTCTCAGATTCTTCCGAAGGAGGTTACCTTCAATTATCGTGGCTCAAATTTCAAGCAATCTGTCCTGTACGAAAGCCTTCCGGCTTATTGTACTAGGTGCAAGAAGTTTGGCCACCTGGTTAAAGATTGTGATACTGCTGAATAACGGAAAGGGGAGGCGAGAAAGTTACTCCTAGGAAAGCCGCAAATGAGGAGGTTGTTGTTGATGAGGATGGATTTCAAATGGTGACATCAAAAAATAAGAAGAAAAAGTCAAGAAGTCGGAGTAGGAAGAAGAAGTTTATTCCACCACCCTCAAACAACCGACCGAGACTGTACTATCCGGGAAGTACCAAATCCTGGATGAGTTGGATACTGATGATTGGAGGATTGAGGCAAACAAGCGCGAAGGGAAGCAACCGGCCCGGGTTAACACTAGAAAGACCTAGGCATCGGATACGGAGGAGGACGAGGATGAGGAAGCCGTAGGGCGTTCGGGTCATTTCCCTCCTCCCACAATCCCACCAAGGGCAGATGGTCGTAAGCGGGGGACTGGAATCACTATCCAGGAGCCCCCGGACACGGGTGATGGAGCTGGGCGAGGCGAGGGCTCTTCCCCCAATGTTCGTCAATGAGAATTCTAACGTGGAACATGCGAGGGCTTGTAGCCCCTCGCGCACAGCGAGCAGCCCGCAGGTTAGTTCGCAGTACTAAAGTGTGTTTAGCTAGATTTCTTGAAACTAGGTTATCTGTGGATAATGTAGTTAACATAATGGGTAGAATTGTTCCTAGTTGGAGTATTGTTAATAATCTCGATATTGTTGATGGGGGGAGGATTGTGGTTGCGTGGGATACCACTCTGATTGCTTTTAGTAATGTTGTGCTCCACGAGCAGTGTATTTCTTGTATGGTTCGCTGTTTGGTTTCCCAACAGGTGTTCTATGTCAGTATTGTTTACGCCCGGAATGGCGTAGTTGATCGCCGCATGGCATCACCTTTCTTCGACTGTCCTGCCAGTTAACTCTCCCTGGATGCTCCTTGGAGATTTTAACTATGTTAGGAAGCCGGAAGAGAGGTCTCAGATTGTTCCATCTCACAGGAGCTGGTATAGAGTCGACTTTGAGGAGGTGTGCGTTGAGTTTGGGCTTGATGATGCCAAGTCCAAGGAATGTTACTTCACCTGGACGAATGGCAGAGTATGGAGTCGTATTGACAGGGTGTTGGTGAATACGAACTGGAACCTTAGTTCTGGTGTTTTGGATTCCGAGTTTCTACCTATGGGGGCCACCTCGGATCACTGCCCTGCAGTAGCTTCTGTGTTTCACACCGAACACTCGAAGGGGAGACCGTTCAGATACCTGAACATGTGGAAGGCCAGTAGTGGATTTCTTGATGCAATACGGGAGGTTTGGGACTCGCCAGTTTGGGGAACTGCCCAGTTCAGTGTATGTCGAAGGCTGAAGTTACTTAAACCAAAACTTCGTCAGCTTGGTAAGAGAGACTTTGGTCACATAGCCGAGAGGGCAGAGAGGAGCTAGACAGATTGCAACTGGAAAGTCATGCTGATCCTGGAAATACTGAGAAATGGGACATGGTTCGAGAGGCAGCGAAGAGGATCGACTTCTTGTGTCATGCCAAGCATCTCTTCTTTTCTCAGATGGCCAGAGCGGATTATCTGATCAGTCAGGACAAACCCACTAAATTCTTCTACAGGAAGATCAATTCCAATAGTGTGCGGAATGTCATCACCTCCATACGAACGGAATCCGGGCATACTTCCTCCCGTGAGGAAGTCGTAGGGGAGTTCCTTGCATTCTATCATGACTTGTTGGGTACTGCGAAGGAGTGTGAGGAGATTGATGACAGTATTTTTGAATGGGGAGCCGCACTGAGTGACGAACAGGCGCAACAACTTGTGGTGCCTGTTACGGCCGAGGATGTTAAAGGAGTGGTGTGGAGCATGAACGGGGATAAGGCCCCTGGGCCAGATGGGTTCACAGCCGCTTTCTTCCGGGATGCGTGGGACGTGGTAGGGTCGGATGTCGTGGCGGCTGTCCAGGAATTCTTCCACTCTGGACAGTTGCTACGACAGATGAATGCCACGTTTATTACACTAATCCTGAAGGGAAAGCATGATCCTAGAGTCAGGGACTTCCGCCCGATTTCGTGTTGCAATGTGATCTACAAAATCATATCCCGTATCATTGTGAAACGAATGACGGACCTGATGGAGGACTTGGTTTCAGAAAATCACTTTGGGTTTGTTAAGAACCGAAGAATGAGGGACTGTGTTATGCTAGCCCAGGAGATTGTGAAAAACTACGGGTGGGCTAGGCATCGTCAGTACAGGAGGATGGCATTAAGGTAGATATTAAGAAGGCGTACGACTCTGTCGACTGGGGTTTTCTGCGTGCAGTTCTTGCAGGGTTGAAATTTCCTCAACGTATGATAGGGTGGATCATGGAATGTGTTACCACTACTTCATTCTCCATCCTCATCAACGGTTCTCCAGAGGGATACTTTGACGGCAAGAGAGGCTTGCGACAGGGTGATCCATTGTCGTCCTTATTGTTTGTGCTGTGCATGGATTATTTTTCCCGGCTCTTCAGGAAAATGACCGTGACAGGCAACTTAAAGTACCATTCGAGGCAATGCGAGAAGGTGGGAGTTACTCATCTGCCGTTTGCGGATGACCTGATTATCTTTGCTTATGGCAATTGATCTTCGGCAGAGGTTGTAGCCACAGCACTTAATCGGTTCGCTTGTATGTCAGGATTGGAGGTTAGTGCAGACAAGTCTTATTTATTTATGGCGGGAATTCCGGAGAATGAGGAGCAGACTATCCGTGAAGTGTTGCCTTTCCAAGAAGGCACCTTCCCTGTACGGTATTTGGGAGTACCGTTGCAAAGAAGCAAGCTTCGGGAGTCTGCATTTGAGCCCCTCATCACACAGGTTACTAATCTGATCAGGAGGTGGTCCATACATCTGCTTTCGTATGCAGGCCGATTGGAACTTATTAGATCGGTGGTGTATGGGGTGATGAACTTCTGGACTTCGATGGTGAAGATCCTCAAAAGGAATTGTGGACAGAATAGAGAGGATGATACAACATTTCCTTTGGGAAACCGCAAGGGGAGCAGTTCGTTGGGAGGAGGTCATTCTCCCTAAGGAACAGGGTGGCCTGGGACTTAAGGGACTTGATCTGCTGAACGATGCAGCTCTTTGTGGGGTATTGTGGGACGTGCATCAGGAGAAGAAGCCCCTGTGGATCAAATGGATTAATGCCATCTATCTGCAGTCCTCTTCTTGCTGGGATGTTGAGGTGATCTACAGCGCCTCAATTGTTTGGAAGGATATCCTCCGAGCGAGAGACAGGGTCAGAGCACGGATTAGTGGAGACTTGGTTTCCACGTTGGGTTCGTGTTCGCAGATGGGAAAACTACTTGTGGGTAAATTGTATTGGCTCGTTACAGACTCCATGCCGGTACAGCCTATCTACAAGAAGTTGTGGTGTCCATGGGTCCCTCAGAAGCAAGCGTTACGAATGTGGATTGCGGTGAGGAACCGTCTTCTCACCATGGACAGATGGAGACAACACGAAGGCCTGATTGAGTACGTGCTGTGCGTGGGGACCCCCGAATCGAGAGATCACCTTTTCTTCGGGTGTCCATTCATGAAGCATGTATGGAATCGGGTTAGGTTCGAGGTGGAGTGGAAGAGACAGGTTACCACTTTGAAGGCCGGCTTCAAGTGGCTCAGCAAGGACCGGCGAGTGCATGTTCGTGATAGGAGGAGGTGGACGCTCGCTCTCTATGGAAGCGTCTTCCTCATTTGGAAGGCTCGGAACGAAGCGCTCTTCCATGGTGCCCGACCTTCTACCGATGGCTTGATCAATTCCATACTCATGCATGTAATTAGATTCGAGCATTTGTTATCTAGATAGGTTTGCTTTTCTTTTGGTTGCTCCGTCTTGGAGTTGTAATTATATGTACGTGTGACTCTGGCTTCGGCCTATCGTTTTTGAATAATTAACATAACGTTCAACATAAGAAGGGTGTGGCTTACCTCCCCTCACACTAACATACATGCTCATCTTAATATATGATTCAATTAAACACCTAATCATAATATTGGAATGGTCATCCTAACACTAAGATTAGAGAATTTAATCACACAAGTATTGAAATGAAACATGATTCATTAATCATAAAAGGAAGTCCAAAATTAACTCAATTCAACATCTCAAATCCTACATATCTAGCATTTTTCTCAATCAATCATATGATTTGCCCTACTATAGGACTAGCCACTACACATTGTGTTTAGATCAATATATTCAAAGGCTTGCTCCATTTGAGCCAAAATAAGAAGAAAATCAACAATTAGAAAGTAGATTGGCTTCCCTTTTGTGGAGATAACCCTCCTTCTCTCCAAAATGCTAACTTCTTCAATCATTGACGCTTTCCTCTTATTAAAGTGGTGGAAGAATGGATGGATGGATGGATTGTTGAAGATCAAGTGGAATGTATGGATCAAATGTATGGAGATGAATCAAATGGATCTAGTGTGTGAAAATATGGTGTGGAATTGTGTGTAACTGCTCAAAATCTATATTCCTCTGTATTCTCCTTTTAATTTCGCACAAATCAGCCTTTTATATCACTTAAGGACCTTCTAGAATCTTCCAAAATATTTTGAAATTTACACTGTCTTTTGCACCTACACGGGCCGTGTAGCAGCACACGGCTCGTGTAGTGCACACGCAGGTCGGCGTGTATTGCGTGTTCCTAGACACGGCTCGTATAGCAGCACACGGCCTCTTCCATGAGTGTGTAGCATTTTCTGACGACTACGCACGACCTTCTCGAACAGGCCCATGTTCCGCACACGGGGCGTGCGTTGGTGCATGGCTCGTGCACCGGAATACGGCCATCTCTTGGGTAAGCTCTATGTTCTGATGCTCGAATATGGC
This sequence comes from Pogostemon cablin, assembly GCA_023678885.1. NCBI lineage: Eukaryota > Viridiplantae > Streptophyta > Magnoliopsida > Lamiales > Lamiaceae > Pogostemon > Pogostemon cablin. The sequence goes on along the minus strand of CM042969.1, from coordinate 16,377,666 downwards.
CACCTCGAACAGGCCCATGTTCCACACATGGGGCGTGTCCGAGCATGCCATGTTCTTCCTTCTCCGTTTTGCTCCCGATTCCCTTTTTCTCCATTTCTTGACCTGTTTTTACATATTTACGTACATTTATACATTTCTATCAATCCATACCACATTTCTCATAATTACATAAACTCCACCGAAAGTCACACAAATACGGATGAAAATATCTAAAAATCCATAAACAAACACTAAAATCTAGGTGAAAATGACAACGATCACTAGCCAAACACCACAGCTTTTAAAAAGAAAAAGTACTCCCTCTGTCCTGAGCAAAGGTCTTCATTTTCTTTTTGCGTGTTCATTAAGGAGTGTATTATTTTATATGTAGTGGGTAGTTGTATTAGTATCGAGTGGTGGGCCATATGTGGACCCTTTTATTAAAATTAAAAAATGAGGACCTTTGAGTGGGACACTCATGATGAGGGGTTGATAACAAGGAAAAGAGAAGAAAGAAGAAAAGGATGCAAATTCGACTTCCAAGTTAGGATAAACGAGATAATGAGAACTCTATTATCAATCTTGATACAATATTCATAATTTTTTAATCTTCATAATCTGATCCAACTCTCCTTTACATCAGATATGTATAGGAGAAAGAGTAAAGAAACTTAATAAATGAAATAACCTTCAAACTTCCATCATAAATGAAAATTCGAAGATACTGGACCAGATATTGGATTGACTTTGAACGGCCATAACTCCCTCTATACTTGGAATCTAATAGTCAATAATATATGGTTGGAAAGTTAATTAAGTTGGCTTTCCAATGCCAACAGCCACACATTAATTAGAGCTCTGTGGAGAGATTTATAATTGAAACATGGAACTGTGGCACACCAGCAAATCTGCCCTGCATCATTCTCTCCGGGTGGGAAAGAACTCATCTCAAAGTTCAGCTCGTTGTCTCCATAATACGATGTTAGATCACGAATAATGAAAGTTAGATAAGTGTGCAAATGAGTCGGAAAGTCAATCTTATAAGCATTGTCATTTATCTTTTCCAACACTTGACAAAGACCATCAACGCTAGGCTACAACTTTCCATGCCGACCTCTAAGAAGATGTTCCTTCCTCAAATGAATCCAAACCAAATCACCTTCTTTGAAAACAGATTGTTTTCTATGCTTGTTTTCCATCCTTTGATACTTCTCATTGTACTTGATAATCTCTTTATGACCCTTCTCATGCAACTCCTTGAAGCACTTAGCATGATCATTTCCATCTCCACTTATATGATAAGTAAGAGGAATGGGAGTTAAATCCATTGGAGTGATAGGATTTCTACCATCACTACAACAATAAAGATTTATAGGGACACCAAAAAGTGTCCCAATTGCATACATATTGAGACACTTATCATTCTTGAGATACCTAAAATAAGTGTTGCATGTAGTGGTGTCCCATTAAGTTTAGGGACACTTCATGTGAACACTTATAAATGCCTCTAAATGTGTTGATATATGACACTTATATGTGTCTCTAAATAGTTTATACAATATAATTAAGTGTCTCAATATGATCTTATATATGTTAAGATAATAATCCTTTTAGATATTTAAAAGTGTCTCTAAATATGTATTGAGACATTTAAAAATGCTTGTTATATATGTTATTAAAATACTTAAAAGTGTCTCTAAATATCTTTTGAGATATTTATATATGGTTACTAACAAATTTCACAAGACATAAATAAGTGTCCCAAAATAAAAAATAGCTTGTTAAGTGGCTCCCTTCCACCTCCCAAAAAATCAAGTTGTTCCCATTTCTTACAACCAAAAAAAAAAATTTACACAAATAATGGCAATTCACACTAATTAAACAAAGAATATAAAACACACATTCATTGCCATCAAACTGTTCCCATTTCTTACAACCAAAAGAAGGATTTACACAAATCATGACAATTCACACTAATTAAACAAAGAATATAAAACATACATTCATTGCCTGACTCTGCGCAAATTATTGAGTCATGTCTTACATCAAAATCCAGTACATTATTTAACATTTTATAGCTTTCAAATGCTTCTGCGAGATCACCTACCTGAAACAGTGAAACCAATTAAATATTTTATTGTATTAAATCCAAGCATGACGAGGAAAGAAGAATAGAGAACACTATAAACCATTATATAATAAGAAATATGCAATTTATCTAAAATCAGGACACGAAGAATAATAAGTGTGAGATCAGTTGAAGTGGGATTATTACATTTGACAGAGGAGAGACTACATAACAATAGAGTTCTCACATTTTGAAGGCAGTTTGGAGTCTATAGGGATGAAAATACATGCATTTGATGCCTCAATTCAAGGAAAGCAAATAGTTTACGGAGGAATTATTATTTACAATGTAATATGATTCGTGGCCAATCAACTCTCTTTCTTTCTAACCCTAAAAACCTGACAGGTGCTTATTTCTTCATAAAGAACATCATAATTTCACATTCTTATGCAGAAATATTATTAGCATACGAATGTAAATTTAAAATTGACACCCAGCTGTGAAAAATAAACAAGTTAAGTCCTTTTCAATCTGTTAGGTAAGTGATTAGTAAGGAAGGACCCTTATCTCAAGCCAGGAAATATTATTAAAGTAGAAAAGAAAAAAGAAAAGAGTACAAAATGAAGATGTGTGGATGGTAAAGACCAAAAAATAGGCCTAACAGGCAGCCCATAACAAAAGCCCAAATAAAAGGCTTTAATAGTCTAATAAGCTCTAATAAGCTCTAAGCTTTCCACAAGAGTTTAGCAGTGTCGGAACGGGTAATCGGCTTGGAGGCTTTATTTCCTTTTTTCTTATGTTTCCCACCTTTCAGAATATTAGCACTGCTTTCCAGGGTGGGAAATTGTTCGATATTGTTACCAATGTCCTCTTGAGCAACTTGAGAAATTTTCACATTTTGTTCCTGCTCACGTGACTTAGCTATAGCATTAATAGCTGCATTAATAATATCAGGTGAGGCAGTCAGATCCGCCATGTGTGTAGGCTGTATGCTATGGTTCAAAAGCTCCTCACTATGACCAGCAAGCTGGACAGGTGAGGTACATTCATGTGTATGGAGAGGGCTGGTTGTCTTCGGTGGCGTTTCGGTGACCTGACCAGCACAAACCTTAAGACCAACACTAGTCTGATCATTCGAGGCAGCACAAACCTGATCGATGTGATTAGCAGGAGCCTGAGTCGAGGCAGTCTCCATTTCAGATACATCAAGTGCTGCAAACATGTTAGAGCATCGAGGCGGCAATCCACCTTGAACTGATGCACCAGCACCAGCAGCTCCAAAATCAATAGCAAGAAGAGACTCATCAATATCAACGAGTGAGTTTAAAGCACCAAAAGAAAGTTGAACTTTGTTGGTTACAACGACGTGTGCGTCATGGAAGTCAGCAGCCATAGTCATAGGATGATTATGGGACGAATGCTGAACCATTTTAGAAGAAGTGCCTGCAGCAATCCAAGCATCAGCGGGTGCCTTACTTGGAGCAGAGGCCTCTGGAGAAAACTGGGCACGATGGGCCTGTGTACCAGCGTCTTCTGTAGCAGAAAGGTGCTGATCAGATTCAGTAACATTTCCATCCGCTGCAGGAGTAAGCTTTGGCCTCCAAAATTTTTGGAAATTGCAAGCCTTCGTATTCTCATCTGCAACCGTTGGGGGCTTGCGTTTTATCCTTCTGCAGTCAACTTCAAGATGTCCAAGATTGTGACAGAAATGGCAAAACAAGGGCAGGTTTTCATAACCAATTGAGATGTCAAGAACCATTGTTGAAGTATCAATATGGATTGTTTCCGGATGGCTGTCCTGGGCGTCTAAATTCACCAAAATATAGGCAAAATGGCCCATCGAACCGCTCAACGCTCGATCATCAACACGGACTGGAGTACCAATGGCGGATGCAATTGACATGAGCACTTTTTCAGTCCACAATTCATAAGGCAGCTCATAAACTCTAATCCAAACGGAGACAATAGAAGATCTAGCTTTGTAAGCATTAAACCCAGGGACCCATTTCTGAATCCTAATCTTCCCACAATCAAGATCAAATATACGTTCATTGAGCAGTTTTTTCCGACAATCATCATCATCAACTAACATACTGAAGAACCCCTTACCAAGGGGAGTGAGGAAAACCTCCAATTTCCACATTACCTGTAATTTCCGAGCCAGATCATTTGCAGAAATAAACGATTACCCCTTTTCTTGGAGCAATCGAACGATGAGAAGTGGACGGCAGATAGCAATGCGTTTCTTGTAATAATCCTCATCAATTGAAATAGAAATTACATCTCATACATGGGTTGAGGTGAAAATATCTGATGGGTCAGATTTCTCTGTAACAACAAAATTGTATTTATTAAATAATAAACACAAAAGAAATTACAAAATAATCCGAGATGGATTGAACTTGAGAATTTTAGTGAACAGCTTCTATTTATCCTCTGATTCCTCTCTTGAGTTGACTTTCTTGACTTTTACCAACTTTCTGAGTCGGATCTTCGGATGAAGCTTGTCCGATCTCTGGTTCGGGACTTGAAGCTTTAAAACGTTTATCCGGAGGCGTCTAGCCTTTGTTCGGATCGAACGTTGACTTGAAGATTTGTTGTGAAGAACGTCGTTCAATTTGGTAGAACACCGTTGACCTCACGATTTTTACTGGATGAAGAACGCCGGATCGGAGAGGCTTAGCACCTTGATCCTTGATCGGAGGCAGTTCTTGACTTGAAGTTACTTTGAAGCTGCTTGAAGACTGGCTTGAAGCCTTCGATTTGAAGTTTTGAAGATTTGAAGATCTGGAGCTTGAAGACTCGAAGATTTGAAGATCCTCGAAGGTCTTGAGCTTGAAGTTTCGAAGATTTGAAGATCCTCGAGTGTTCTTGAGCTTGAAGATTCGAAGATTTGAAGATCCTCGAGTGTTCTTGAGTTTGAATATTCGAAGGTCTTCAAATCTTCGAATCTTCAAGCTCAAGAACACTCGAGGATCTTCAAATCTTCGAAACTTCAAGCTCAAGACCTTCGAGGATCTTCAAATCTTCGAGTCTTCAAGCTCCAGATCTTCAAATCTTCAAAGCTTCAAATCGAAGGCTTCAAGCCAGTCTTCAAGCAGCTTCAAAGTAACTTCAAGTCAAGAACTGCCTCCGATCAAGGATCAAGGTGCTAAGCCTCTCCGATCCGGCGTTCTTCATCCAGTAAAAATCGTGAGGTCAACGGTGTTCTACCAAATTGAACGACGTTCTTCACAACAAATCTTCAAGTCAACGTTCGATCCGAACAAAGGCTAGACGCCTCCGGATAAACGTTTTAAAGCTTCAAGTCCCGAACCCGAGATCGGACAAGCTTCATCCGAAGATCCGACTCAGAAAGTTGGTAAAAGTCAAAAAAGTCAACTCAAGAGAGGAATCAGAGGATAAATAGAAGCTGTTCACTAAAATTCTCAAGTTCAATCCATCTCGGATTATTTTGTAATTTCTTTTGTGTTTATTATTTAATAAATACAATTTTATTGTTACAAATTTTGGCACGCCCAGTGGGACCGTTTCTACCTCTCATCTCCTCTTCGAGCAAAGTAAGATGGTTCCGCTAAGAGTCAAAGTCAACAGATCAGCTTCTGTCTTCGAGTCTTCAGAATTACAAGTAGAAGACGTTAATGTGAAAACTAGAAGCATGTCAAAGATGGCACGATCTGAAGCCTCTTCAGAGATAAATTCTTCAGTTGAAGTTACCTCTGGAGTGATACCATATGATGATAAAGATGAGAAAAACGACTCAGCTAGCTCAACCCCTATACTTGAAGAAAGCTCATCGTCTGATTCATCCATAGCCTCAACGATGGCAATAAACACTTCGTCTGTCGAAGAACAGTTGGCAAGCTTAACTGAATCCGTTGCTGCACTTGCCAAACAGAACCAAGAACAAAGTACTTTGATTTTCAAGCTGATGGAGAAAATGGCTGGTGCTGAAACTAGCCATGCGAACGAAAAGCAAGAAGAAGATGCTGAAAATGAAGTAGATGAGTCTGCGAAGCGTCAGTCGATGGGGAAAAGGGTGATTGAAGAAGAATTGAACATCTCCCATGATGGAATGGTTCCTATCAGCCAGCTAAAAAGCATTATACTTGGCACAATGAAGAACCAATTCGAAGAGAGCTCTAAACCTTCATTCGCTTATGCTAAGCCTTATACTAGGAAGGTTGGCAACTTGAGGATGCCACCTAACTATCAACCCCCCAAGTTCCAACAGTTTGATGGGAAAGGTAATCCAAGGCAACATATAGCACATTTCATAGAAACTTGCAATGATGCTGGCACTCACGGAGATCATATGGTGAGACAGTTCGTTCGCTCTCTGAAGGGAAATGCTTTTGAATGGTACACCGACTTGGAGGCTGATTCTATAGATAGTTGGGATCAGATGGAATATCAATTCCTTAACTGTTTCTATAGTACTAGGAGGACGGTTAGCATGATAGAGTTGACTAACACCCGTCAGTTAAAAGAAGAGCCAGTAATTGAGTACATTAATCGATGGAGAAATTTGAGCCTAAACTGTAAAGATCGATTGTCTGAAGTTTCTGGCATTGAGATGTGCACAGCAGGAATGCAATGGAACCTTCGTTACATACTTCAAGGGATTAAGCCTAAAACCTTTGAAGACTTGGCCACAAGAGCTCACGACATGGAGCTAAGTATGGGGATAAGTGGAGTTGTAGAACCACCGATTCCTGGATCCTACAAGTATAAAGAAAAGCAAGAGGCAAGGAAAGGGGGCAAACCTTACAACAAATCTTCCGAAAAAGGGTCTATGGCAACCAATGCATCAACTGTCAAGTTCCGAAGGAATGAGAATGAAAAAGATGATAAAGTGAAGAATGAGTCCCAAGAAAGGGGGCAAAGAAGATTGACCTTGAAAGAAATGCAAGAAAAGAAGTACCCATTCCTTGATTCGGATGTCCCAGGCATACTCGATGATCTGCTCAAAGATAAACTTATCGAGCTTCCTGAAATGAAGCAACCAGAAGAAGCGGGACAAACAGACAATCCGAAATACTGCAAGTATCATAGATTGGTGGGACATTCTATCAAAGATTGCTTTGTCTTTAAAGACAAAGTTATGCGATTGGTTGAGCAAGGGAAGATCTTTCTAGATGAAGATGCAACTGCAAACTCTACTTCTGCAGACGGTGGAAATAATTATTCATGCCATATGGCGGGCGAAGCTGTTGTGCCTAAAGTTGAAAGCAAGGCCCATGCTATGAAGATTACCTTCACTGAGGAAGACTTACTGCTCGGTTCACAATCTCACAACCGACCCTTGTTCGTAGCTGGTTGCACTCAAGAGCAAAGGGTGAATCGAATACTGATTGATGGAGGTTCAGCGGTCAATATCCTACCTCTAATGACATTGAAAAGGTTAGGGATTTCAACAGATGAACTTGGCAGTAGCCGACTGACGATTCACGGGTTCAATCAAGAGGGCCAGAGAACACTTGGTACGATAGTCATGAACTTAATAATAGATGAGATGGCCTCAACAGTTCTGTTTCATGTCATTGATGCTAAAACATCATATAACATGCTCTTGGGGCGCCCATGGTTGCATGAAAATGGAGTGATTCCTTCTACGCTGCATCAGTGCTTCAAATACTGCGATGGAGGTAACATAAAGAAGGTACTCGGTGATGAAAAACCATTTACATAAGCAGAGTCATACTTCGCAGACGCTGGATATTTTCTGAAAAGTATCAAGGCCGATAAGCAAGAAGGAACTTCATCACAAGATAAAGGTGATGATAAACAAGAAAAAGAGAATGCAGATGATGTTTCATCCACACAGTCTAATGAAAGTAAACAGTTGATCAAAACTGTAGAAGGGTTGACACTACCCCTGACTAAGGTTGACGCTGAGAAGCCCTCTCCCCCTCCACTCAAAGGATTCACTCGCCCAACTCAAGCGGCTAAAACTGAGCATGGAGATGTATTTGAGGCGGCGGTTTCCAAATCGTATAGTCCACAAGCTTACAAACTTCTTGTGAAAGATGGTTATGACCCTCAAGAAAAAGGTGCGGCAAATGAACTGTCTCATAAGACTCCTAGTTGAACCACCCAAGAGAAATTGAAGAGTAATGGCCGTACTTCCAAGTATACTAGAACAGGTATAGGATATGTTCCGCAAATACCTGTTCGCATTGCGATAAAGAGGGCAAACACAAACTACATCACTGAAGATGAAATTCTCTCTGAAGAAGAGGAGTCTCATGAGGAAGATAGAAAGACAGAAAGAATCTCAGTATTTGAGAGACTCAAACCAGCTGGAGCTAAAAGGACTACTAAGTTCCCAAGTTTCCCAAAGATACATAGTCGGATCCCATCTCGCATGAAAAGACGACATTTCCTGACTATATCATGTGGCACAATGTTGAAAGCTAAGAAACGAACAATAATCTTCACCCGAAGTGAAGAAGATGATCGTGAAAGTGTAGGCTCATCAGATGTTGTTCATTCCATCATCATGCAAACAGATCTACAAAGTGCAGAAAGAGATCTACAAAACAAAATCGTCGAGATGAGGAGAGATGGCTATGAAGTGGGGAGCATTGTTAAAGTGGGAGAGAATGAACAAGTTGGATCTAATCCACAGTTTCAAAGGCAAGAATTTCTGGAGGATGTTGCTGCAGTAAATCATGTCACTATACAAGAAGAAACCTCAACTGAAGAGGAAGATGCCGATGATGCTCCCCCAGAATTTGAGGAGGGTACTAAATCTACTGTTGATCAATTGAAGGAGATTAATTTAGGTGATGCTAATGATCCGCGTCCAACCTATATAAGTGCTTTGTTAACATCTGAGGAGGAAAAGGCTTACATTGAGCTTCTTCAAGAGTTTAGAGATGTGTTTGCATGGTCATTCAAGGAGATGCCCGGATTAGATCCAAAAGTGGCAGTTCATCATCTAGCAGTAAAGAAAGGAGTCAAGCCAGTTAAGCAGATGCAGCATCGATTTCAACCAGAGCTGGTTCCATTGATTGAAGCTGAGGTTAATAAGCTCCTTGAAACGGAAAAGATACGAGAAGTCAAGTATCCCACTTGGCTCTCTAACATTGTGCCAGTAAGGAAGACAAATGGGCAGCTTAGAGTGTGTGTTGACTTCCGTGACTTGAACTTGGCATGCCCAAAAGATGATTTTCCACTACCAATCACAGAACTTATGATTGCTGCAACGACCGGGCATGAAGTGCTTTCATTCATGGATGGATCATCTGGTTACAATCAAATTAGCCTAGCTCCGGAAGATCAAGACAAAACAGCCTTCCGCACTCCTAAAGGAATATACTGCTATAATGTTATGCCGTTTGGCTTGAGGAATGCTGGCGCTACGTATCAACGAGCTATGCAAAAGATATTTGACGACATGCTTCATAAGAATGTTGAGTGTTATGTGGATGACATTGTAGTGAAATCAAAGAAGAAAAAGGATCATCTTAAGGATCTAAGGCAAATATTTGAGCGTCTCAGAAAATTCCAACTCAAGATGAACCCGCTTAAGTGCGCATTCGGAGTCTCTTCTGGTAAGTTCCTTGGATTCATTGTCCGACATCGTGGCATTGAGATTGACAAAGCAAAGATTGATGCGATAATGAAGATGCAGGTGCCCCGAAACATACATGAGCTCAAGAGTTTGCAAGGTAAGCTGGCGTACTTAAGAAGATTCATAGCAAATTTGGCCGGCCGATGCCAACCATTTAGCCATCTTATGAAAAAAGGCAGTCCATTTGAATGGGATGAAGCTTGCACTAATGCATTTAACAGCATTAAAGCATATTTGATGAAGCCGCCAGTGTTGGTTGCTCCAATAGTTGGACGTCCATTAATTCTCTACATATCTGCTCAAGAAAAATCAGTTGGAGCCTTGCTTGCACAAAATAATGATGAAGGAAAGGAGTGTGCGTTGTACTATTTGAGTAGAACAATGACTCCAAATGAGTTAAAATACTCACCAATTGAAAAGATTTGTCTGGCTCTCATCTTTGCAATTCAGAAGTTAAGACACTACTTTCAAGCTCATACTGTTTACTTGGTCTCAAAGGCCAACCCATTAAAATTCGTCATGTCAAAACCAGTGCTCTCTGATAGGCTTGCAAGGTGGTATCTTCAATTGCAGCAATTCGAGATTATATATGTCCCTCAAATTGCAGTGAAAGGGCAAGTATTGGCGGATTTCTTAGCTGATCATCCCATGCCTGCAGAATGGGAGTTATCTGATGATCTCCTCGATGAAGATCTATTGGCTATTGAAATCACTCCTCCTTGGAAGATGTATTTCGATGGAGCTGCTCACAGAGAAAGAGCCGGCGCAGGAGTGGTATTTGTGACCTCAGATGGAGAAGTTCTGCCATACTCCTTCAATCTAACTGAAAATTGCTCTAACAATGTAGCTGAATATCAAGCTCTTATACTTGGTCTGGAGATGGCAGTAGATGTAAAGCAACGACACCTGAAGGTATATGGAGATTCGTTGTTAATAATCAACCATCTGCTTGGTTTATATGAGGTTAAGAAACCCGAGCTACGTCCGTATTATGACTATGCTCAAAGGCTTATGAATTGGCTTGGAGATGTAGAGATTGAACATCTTCCAAGGAGCAAGAACAAACAAGCCGATGCTTTGGCAAAGCTAGCATCAACCATAGCTATGCCTGAAGCACATTTCCAAGTTCCGATCTGCAAAAGTTTGGTGGTACCTCCCTTCTTCGAAAAGGAAGATGATGAAGAAGTTGGGTATTGTGCCATAGAAGTGTTCGATATTGGGAAGGAAGATTGGCGACAACCGTTCGTGGATTACTTGAAGTATGATAAGCTCCCCAATGATCCACACCTAAGGGTTGATGTCCGGCGTAGAGCACCGCGATTCTTCTATTACAAATATATACTTTATAGAAGATCGTTTGATGGTATTCTCTTAAGATGCTTAAGTGATGAAGAAGCTCTACAAGCTATGGAGGAAGCTCATTCTGGAATATGTGGCGCCCATCAGTCTGGACCCAAGTTACATTTCAGAATCAAAAGGATGGGATATTACTGGCATTCTATGGTGAAGGATTGCATAGATTATGCACAAAAATATCAGCCATGCCAGTTTCATGCAAATCTCATTCATCAGCCTCCCGAGCCATTACATCCAACAGTTTCTTCGTGGCCATTTGATGTATGGGGCTTAGATGTGGTGGGGCCATTAACGAAGTCTTCCGGAGGTCATCTTTATATTCTGGCTGCCACTGATTACTTTTCCAAGTGGGCGGAAGTTGTACCCTTGAGAGAAGTGAAGAAAGAAAATGTGGCTGATTTCATCCGCATTAACATCATATATAGATATGGAGTGCCTCGATACATTATCACAGACAATGGGAGGCCATTCAGTAACTCTTTGATTGATAAGCTTTGTGAGAAGTTTGACTTCAAGCAAAGAAAATCTTCTATGTATAATGTAGCAGCTAATGGGCTTGCCGAAGCCTTCAACAAAACACTGTGTAATCTGTTGAAGAAGGTGGTCTCCAAGTCAAAGCGAGACTGGCATGAAAGGATTCATGAAGCTTTATGGGCGTATCGAACTACTTATAGAACGCCTACTCAAGCTACTCCGTACTCTCTTGTATATGGGGTTGAAGCTGTGGTGCCTCTGGAGAAGCAAATACCATCTTTGAGAATAGCCATACAAGAAGGTTTAACTGAAGAAGAGAACGCACGACTGCGTCTCGAAGAATTAGAGGCACTTGATGAGAAGAGGTTAGAAGCACAACAAAGACTTGAGTGCTATCAAGCTCGCGTCTCCAGAACGTTTAACAAAAAAGTAAAGATACGTTCTTTTCAAGTTGGAGACTTAGTCCTTACTGTAAGAAGGCCTATTGTCATCACTCACCGAGTTGGAAATAAATTCTTGCCCAAGTGGGATGGTCCACATGTTGTGAAAGAAGTGTATACGAATGGTGCGTACAAGTTGATATCTGAAGATGGCGTAGGAATCGGCCCCATAAATGGCAAATTCCTGAAATGCTACTATGCGTAATCCAGTCAAATCCAAGGAACGCTCCATGACGCACGAGCCTAAACTGCATGTTACTTCTGGTCCGCACGAGTATAAACTGTGTACGACGAACTCCTGGTCCGCACGAGTATAAACTGTGTACGACACCCACCAAAGGTAATCATACGTGGCTAAACTATTAATTCACCCCACTCAGGTATTTTAAGTGGTTAAAGCATTAAATACCCTACTTTGTCTAAAGTGGTTAAAGAATAGTCACTCCTGGCCCGCACGAGTATAAACTGTGTACGGCACCCCCCATTCAAACCAAATTATGTTCTTTTGAACTACGTTATGACTTGATCCTCTATAAAGAGGTACGTAGGCAGTTTAGCACTTTGTTAAGTTCAGTCATATCTTTGGTTTATCACATCAAGTTTATGAGACAAGCAATAAATCGAAGTATGAAGGCAATATAAGTAAGCAACAGTGAAGGAAATGAACTTTATTGGTAATTAAATGTTCAAAGCATAGTAGGGAAAACAGACAAGTATGAGTAAAAAAAAGAAGAAGCCCTACACTAAACAAAAAAGTTATCAGAAAGTATGCTTCGTAATTCAGCCTTCAGAGCTGCTTTCTCGTTCTCAGATGAATACTCCTTTAATGAGGTCACTGTATCAAGTGCAAAGATATTTTCCTCTATGAGGTCAATTTCTTTCTTAGCACGGTAAATGGTTTGTTTGAGTTGATCAGCTGCTTCACATAAAGTCTTCTCTTTCTTCAGGGTGGCCAATTCGTTTCCTATCAACTCCAATTCTTCCCAGGTTGTCTTTAGTTTTTTTATCTCCATCGTATGGGTGTCCTTATAGCTTTGGAGACGACCTTTGATGTCGGCTGAGACTTTTACGTAATCTCCCTTGGAGGCCGCTTGATCAGACTTCGATCTTGCAGCAGTATAAGCATCAGCCTTATCAAATAAAGGAGTCAAGGCTTCTTCTAATGTAGAGCAATCGATGTTAAGTACTTTCACTTCCCCTATCAGGTTGAAGACTCCTTCCCTTAGAGATGATAAATATTCGATAGGAGTCCGTTGGAGCTTATTTCTGATACGGCTCCAGGCTTTCTGGGCAAATTGCTCTTTGAGACTTCGAGCTTCTTTCTTGAATTTAAATTCTGTTACTGCTGGGCATGCTTTCAAAGAGGAATCCATTCCTGTGTTAGAAGCATCACTCTTGGTAGAACCGTCGCCCTCAGAGTCTGAAGAGAAGCCTGAGACCTAATTGAAAAAAAATATATATTTAGATAGAAAAGGAAAGATGATAAAAAAAAGCTAAAAAAAAAGCTAAAGACAGAAAAGGGGGCAACCTCGTTGGCCAAGTCTTGTGAAGCGATAGCAGAAATTAATTCTTTTCCTCCATTGGCCTTAGGGGGGGAAGTTAGGTTGGAAATCCTCTGCGCAATCTAAAGTAGTAAAAAGAGCCTTGTAAAAAAAATGGGGAATAAAAAAGAAGAGAATTGGGAGAGTAAAGGGAACCTCATCATCTTGCTTTTCAGTAGAGGCAGTGGGCTTCTTCCTCTTCCAATGTTGATCCCTGGATGCGCTGCAATCCTCCACAGATTGACCTTTCTTTCTTTTATGCGCCATAGGTTTTACCATATCATGCACCGGAGAAATATCTTGGACGTCTTGGTGATTTTCATTAAGATCATCTATGATGTCCACTTCTTCCTCTATAGGGGCTGATACTGGGGTAATCAGGTCTTTAACATGATCAGATAAGTAAGTGCCATGAACATGCTTCCACCACTCCTTATATTCAGACGTGGAGTAATTTTTAGGAGCTGAGGCTGCACCGGGAAAGTAAGCTTCAGATTTGGAGTTACATGTAGTGGAATGACACCAGTAATCAAATCCTTCTTCTAAAGAGGCCTTGCGGAGGTTTGTTCTAAGCATGTTAGGAACATCTTGCAGAAAACCAAATTGACGAGCAAATCTATGAGGAGAATATGGCTCCATTATATAATGACCACCTTGCCTCAATGTAAGATAGCTGGTACGAAGAGCTACAATATGGGTCCAACTAGTCCAGTCATTATTCCCGTCATCCACATAATAAATGGCTACATCTTCGGAAAAAATGTTGCAAGTCCACGAAGCATTATCAGCTGTTTGAATTCGTTTACGAGCCTCCTCAGGATTAAAGTATTTTGCACCTTGCTCACCAGAATAAGTTACCATGCGAGGATAAGACAATTTGCTACCAATCGGAAAGTGAGTCTTGAAATAATGAGCTAACCAAGCATGAACAAAATGAACGGGAAATGTTGATTTGACTTCAGATGGATTTGATGAATTTGAGATTTTGTTCAAACCACGATAGATGCTTGTCAGTACGGGAATTGCAAGGCCCACCTTTTTTCCTGCAGCCATTAAACTCGCCGCTTTAAAAGTACTTGGCCGTATCAAGTTTACTTCATTACTCGGAAGTGCAAAAATGCAGAGCCAGCATGCTAAATAAGCAGCGAGATATGTCTCTTCTTGGTTTGTTGGCGCAATTCCCATTTTCTGAATTGATTCAATTTAGCAGATGTCCAGGAACGGTGATTTGGGATGGTGCCGGTTGGATTGTAAGTTTTTTTGGGCCGATTAGTTGATCTTTTCTCAACACGCATCGGAGGCGCAGGGTATGTTACAGTCTTTTTAGACCAAAAACTTACCCATTGATCAATCGTCACACCTTTCTTATTAGTATCCTTGCAGAGCAAGTGATAAGCACCAAGTAGATGTCTACAGCTGCGCGGAATACATGGCTCATTATTTGTGGAGAACAGTTCTGCTAGGCTCGTCACTGCTTCATCATATAGGTGGCCAGCTATAGGCAACCCCATCAAGTTGTACAAGTCCCACAAAGAAATAGACATCTCCCCATGTTTCGTGAGTAAAGTATTGGTGGAAGGACACCAAGGCTCGCAAAAAGCTTTGATAATTTCACAGTTATAATCATAAGTAAAGAGAGACGCGAAGACATCATCATATAGCTTGAGGCTTTTAAGAAGAGATCGGCATCGACTTAGTACATCCTCAGTCCATTCCCAGTACCCTTTGGTGTAGCGGAAGTCTCCAAGAAATTTAATCGGCTCTCCCCAAGTTACTTTACCTTTCCCTTCCAAGAGGGATCGTCCCAAGGAAGGTAAGGGTTCTAAACTAGGATGTGGCTCGATATCAGCTCCTTTCAAAGTCCAGGTTATATTATTCTTCCCCAAAGTAAGCTCATGAGACCAACATTCAAGGTAGAAGTCGTTCTTAAGATTAGTAGGAACTACAGCATGATTCCCTAACAGAGATTTCTCGACTAAAAGGCGAGTCCCTTTATTCAAAGGTTGACGCTCGTCATCGAGAATTAGTAAATAGTTTGAGCCGGACTGTCCTGTGATATTCCTGAAGAAAACCATACCGAAGAATAGATGAGCTACAAAACAAGAGAAGGAATGTTAGAAGACCAAAAGAAGGGGCATGAAAATAACTTAAAGTTGTGAATTTAATTAATAGATCCTAAAATAAGCTTATAAGATCAATTTATAACAAGAGAGGAGATGAGAGTAAATTGCATGTCCTAACTCAAAATTAATTTATGCTTCAAGTTTAATTAATTTAAAGTCAAAGCATGAATTAAAATTATGAGCCCAACGACTGATCGACAAACAAATGCTACAAGCCCACTAATATTGTTTCCAACAACAAGAGTCAGGGGAAAATCAAATTTAAAAAAATTTGATTGAACTCAACATTGAAAGTCTAACGTAAGATTTGATTTCTCAAAGAAAAGGATGTAGACTGCCCTCTCAAGATTAGAATTTTCTCTCTCCAATCAATTAAACTAGGGGAAATGTTTCTCTCCACTGTTTGCTTCCAGATTCGAAAAGAAGAAATCTCTCCTCCAAAGGAAAGTCACTTTCTCTCTCCTTTCAAGTTGCTGCTGCTTTTCACCAAATCTGCGTGATCTCATCGCCACCACTCATCACCGAAAATCGCCAGCCGCCGCGACCCTCCTCCGGAAATGGCTTCGCCATCTCTTCCTCACTGCGCGCAACCAGCGGCTTGCCATCGGATCCGAACGGCCTTCCGCCATGCAAGGCCACCGACCCGCCGCTCAGCCTCGCAAGATTTGCTGGCTGCTCGCCGTTCAGCCACCGACACCGCTGCAAATCCCACCACCGCCGCGATCTGGATGAATTCTCCGCCGCAATCCCATCACCGCCGCTGCGGATCGTTGGACGTCGCCCCTCCTCCTCGTCACGGTCGGCCGCCTCTTCAGCCGCTCGCCACTGTCGATTCCTCGCCATCGATCCGATGCCGGAGTTCGCGCCATTGCCGCTCTGAATCCAGCCATAATCACTGGAGCATGACCGATCGCCAGATGCCGCCAAATCCTGTCGGGTCCGCTCGCCGCCGAAGCCCACAGCCCGCCACGTCACTTCCGGAAGTTGTTCGCCAGCCGCGCACCGTTACCATCGCTGCCGTCGGAATCGCATTGCTGTTCACCACCAGTGCTGCTCGTCTGCCTCCAGTCGCCAGAAAAGAAGCAGTTCCGGATCTGAGGTTCCGCCGGAGAGATGATGCGGTTCCGCTCTTCTCCCCAAAGGCTACTCGCCGATTGAAATCGCTGCAACAGCCCTCTGCCGTCGGAATCACGAGCTTGTTGCGCTTATCGCGGAAGGTCACCAGGATCCGTCGGTGCCCGCCGACGATCTGTATTGAGCTACCACCGATGACGCTAGCGGCAGTTATGGCTGAGATCCCGAAACAACATTGCCATTGCGGGATGTCGCTGCGGAAAATCAAAGATTCAATGCATAGGTCGCCTCTCTTTCCCACACCCAGCAGTCCCGCTGCAATCGAAGAAGTAAGTTGCCACAAATAATGCTTGATGTTTGGTGCAAACATTGGACTCGTCACGACCTCGGACTAAAATAAATTCCTAGTCGCCAGGAATGTGTGGCGCCGGTCACAATGGCCCATATTTCAAGTCTTTTCTCTCCTTTTCGTGGAAGATAAAAAAACTCAGGTGCTGTCAAGAAAAAGAGGAAAAGAAACGAAGAGAAGAAGTTGGGATGATGAACTTGCTATGGCAGATTAAGATGCAGTGTGATGTGAGAATTAAAGTGCAGGGCCTCTTCTTATATAGGGGTTGGAAAACTGGGGATAAGTACGTGAAGATTATTCAAATATATCTTTGGATTCATTTTGATATAATCTGAGGTTATCGTATCTTTGTTGAGGATCCAGTATATTTCTTGTTCTCCAAGTATGAGGAAGAACGTACATGCTTATCATTATTTGGGCCAAAAAAAAAAAGAAAAGGAAAAGAAATGAGAGCCCAAGTCAAAAATGAATAAACTTTGGAAAATGACAAGCCCAAATCATGGAGATGGATTAGTTTTATTCTTTTTTAGCCCATCCTGTTGTTCTTAATATTAAGAATTAATGGGCCAAATAAAATGAATTAATGGGTAAAAAGAAGAAGGATACAAGAAGTAAGAAATTAAAAATTGCAATTTATTCACTTCAAATAAATATTTCAGTGAACAAAATGCAAGGGGGCATTTGTAGGCAATTAAAATTTATTGCCTAATAAATATAAATGCAAAGAAAATATATTAAATATTGATTAAATATTTATTTATTAAGGAATTTAAATAAATTAATTCCTAAAATAAGTAAATAAATAATTAATAATTAATATAATTATTTGAGCCCAAATCCAAGCCAAATGGGCTCAATTTAAATTAAATTGGTCAAATCCAAGCCAAATGGGCTCAATTTAAATTAAATTGGTCAAATCCAAACCAAATGGGCTCAATTTAAATTAAATTGGTCAAATCCAAGCCAAATGAGCTCAATTTAAATTAAATTGGTCAAATCCAAGCCAGATGGGCTCAATTTAAATTAATTGGGTTTAATCCAAGACAAGTGGGCCTGATTCAAGTCAACAAACTCCACCAAGTCAAATGCCTAATTTAATTAAATAGGCCCAAATCAAATTCTACAGGCTTAATTAAATAGGCACGTATCTAGTCCAGCAGGCTTAAAAGAAAGGAAAAAGCCCAACATATCTTTTGAAGGAGAAAATATCTCTCAGGTGGTTATTTTCTCCACCTATAAATAAGAGCCTTCAGTCCTCATTCCAGACACATTCAAGCACCCGAAGACAAGACGCTCTTGAAGAGATCAAGAACACTCAAAGACCTTCGAATCTTCAAACTCAAGAACACTCGAGGATCTTCAAATCTTCGAATCTTCAAGCTCAAGAACACTCGAGGATCTTCAAATCTTCGAAACTTCAATCTCAAGACCTTCGAGGATCTTCAAATCTTCGAGTCTTCAAGCTCCAGATCTTCAAATCTTCAAAGCTTCAAATCGAAGGCTTCAAGCCAGTCTTCAAGCAGCTTCAAAGTAACTTCAAGTCAAGAACTGCCTCCGATCAAGGATCAAGGTGCTAAGCCTCTCCGATCCGGCGTTCTTCATCCAGTAAAAATCGTGAGGTCAACGGTGTTCTACCAAATTGAACGACGTTCTTCACAACAAATCTTCAAGTCAACGTTCGATCCGAACAAAGGCTAGACGCCTCCGGATAAACGTTTTAAAGCTTCAAGTCCCGAACCCGAGATCGGACAAGCTTCATCCGAAGATCCGACTCAGAAAGTTGGTAAAAGTCAAGAAAGTCAACTCAAGAGAGGAATCAGAGGATAAATAGAAGCTGTTCACTAAAATTCTCAAGTTCAATCCATCTCGGATTATTTTGTAATTTCTTTTGTGTTAATTATTTAATAAATACAATTTTGTTGTTACATTCTCACAGAAAACATCCTCGAATCGACGAAATGAAGACACATGGGATTTGCGCTGGTCAGCGAGCGAAGCCCTAGAAGGGTTAGCCCTAGAATTAGAGACCCACTGCACAAAATCAGAAACAGGAGATCCAGATGGGCAATCGGAGAAGGACCGGGCAGGCCCATTTGAATTAGAGGGCGGCGGCGGAACCCTCGGAGGGGCAGAGTGACGAATCAGATTGCCACCGTCACTCACAGCATCCCTAAAATAGGGAGAAATCGGTGCCGCCCTGTTCAAGGCAGGGCCTGAGGCATTCTTCGGGGAGCCTTCCCGGCGTGGCGGATGCGCTGAACCAGACGGTTTAGCCCTCAAATTAGCGATACAATCATTATCTTACACAGAAGATAGATCCAAAAACACATTGGCTGGCACTCGATTTTTCAGAAAGTCATGAAACCAAGGTTCATTTGTGCAAAGCGAAACAAAATCTTACGGATTTCATCAGTAATTGTGAAGTCAGATTGGTCCATAAGAGCACCGAATGAAACTTCCAATTACTAAATATATACTCACGATAAGTTTTATGGGAAAATTGTTAAGTGTTGTTTATGAGCCCAATCAGACTTCATACTTTATCCATGCACTTGACCGAATAAATTGTTCGAAGAGTGTAAATAAGTAAAATGGGCTTCACACATTCATAAAACAATGGATGTGGACATTGCATCAAGTGAAAATGGATCAAGAATCACACTGCACACAACCTATATCTCCTAGGTAATTGAAACTAATTATTGCATTCTTTTCCCTCTCAAGAATCGCTCTAATTGATCATAATATGATAGTGTTATGGAGAGCATACCTTTAGATGGAGCCCGATCTACAGTAAGCAGTCCAAAACCGCAGACGCAACTTACCTGCCAGAATTGATAAAGTGGAAAATATATAGTTAATATATTTTGGCGCAAACGTGTGTGAAGAAGAAAGAATGTAGAGATAGAAATTGTATGTTGGTGGGATTGCAAAGCATAATATAATGTAGAGAAAGAATGTAGTTAATATATTACTCACATATCATTATGATCTGAATGTAGAGAGTCTATTTTCATATCAAACCAATCAGATAATCCACCTGAATGAATCATACGCAGAGCATAAGATAAGCCCATAATAAATAATCAAAAAATGAGGGGCAATGTGGTGATCACTCAGCATAGCAGATCGCATACCTTAAAAATGAGGTAGAAAAAGAAATCGAACCTTGATCGAGATCTAAGCTGGTGGACAGCTTATGCTAATCTACTGATTAGTTACTTTACTATTGCATGTATTATTAGTTGAACTCAAGAATTGACATAGAAACACATCTGTCACGAAATGCAATGTGAAGGAATAGAGTAAAGCACCACAGAATCAACACAAATAGTACAATAGAGTGCAGAAGAAAATAGAAATCAAATACTAGCTAACGAAGTTACCTGTTGGAGGAATAGGAATATCTGAGAAACAAAGCCTCTAAATCAAATTCTCTTGAGTGCATTACTCAATAATGTTTGTTGTGTATGGTCACTTATGAAATATTTTTAGAAACTAGAAATGAATATAAAGAAAAACACAAATAATTCCTGCATAATGACCAACAATCTTTTTATACTCACAAAATTCCAATAAAATTCTAAAAATAGTAAAAAAAACTTAAAGTTTGAAAGGACAACATATATTGCATCATTCATTCGTATTCAAGATCATGTACAGTCCAAAATTGAAAAATGAAAGTAAGTAATTTGATGGATGAGACAACATTATCAACCAAATTCTTCCACTAACACATTCTCAAAGCTTCATGCCCAAAGCATCAATCATCATTTTGATCCAAAGCAACCTATATAAGTATATAACTTGCTATTAAAATAAATATAACAAAAACTTTATAAATAGATGATAACTTGACATACCAAAGATAATGGCCAAGCAACAGGAGCTCCAAGAGAGTCTCCAATTGTCTGTATGTGATTGTAAGGTTTGATCAAACATACATCAATTCTTCGACGTTGAATAGTAACTATTTAGGCTAAAATTGATTAAGGTAACCGTACCTTATCGTTTGTAGTGAGTGAACAAGTTTAAATATCGATCAAAGGGAGATTTAAATCAAGAGTGTATCCGTGTTTGTTTTCAACCATACTTTCGGATTTTGAGTTTTAAAAATTAAAAAGAGCAATTAAACTATCAATTATCTAAGCAAGTAACAAATAAGAACAATTAACAACTAAGATGAACAAATGAAGTGTCAAGTAACCACAATTAAAATGAAATGGATGTAGGACACTCTAAAGAAGAGCAAGGCTAACCACATTCAAGATCAATGACACAACATGGATTAACAAATTCAAATGGCAAATATCAATGATCATTGGAATAAAAGCAATCACATATATTTTCCGTAATCCCTAGGCCAAGGCAATTAGGTTCTAAACTCATTACAAGTTTTAAGCACATAAGTTTGAATCTCACTCTCAATTCTCTTAAGGTACTATGATAATAAGATTATTCTCCTCACTCAATTAATCAACCGAATATGATAAATCAGTTAATTGTCCTTACATGAATGTTCTAAGTATATAAAGATGCTACCACATACTTCACATACTAACATACAAAATTCATATTGTAACATTTTCAATCAAAACCCTAATCACAATATTGGATTGGCCCTCCTAATATTATAACTAGAGAATTCAACCACACACATCATAACACAAATCATGTAAATCATAGATCATGTAGGAAATTTCAAAGATCAAATCAATTAAACCATTATAAATTCAACAAATCCATAGATCCTTCATCCATCAAGTGGCTAGCCTCACAAGAGGTATAGCCAACAAAAAAACATTATCAAAACATCAAAACAATATTTAACAATATCCATTGTAGCAATTTAAACTAAGGAAATGCAAATCAAAGGTAATTTCTCTCCTAATTTGATGCTTGGATTGAAACTATCCTTCAACATGCAATCTTCTTCTCTTCCTTGCTTGCTTTCTTCACTTAGATGGTAGATTTGATGGTGGAATGTAGATAGATATAGTGGATGATGAAATAGATGGAGATGGTGGTGTAAAATGAAGGAAATTGTGTGTGATCTATGTGTCCAAGTGAAGACCTAATCCATCCTCCTTTGAATGTTGAACATGAGAGTATTTATACCCTTTCCCAACTTGGGCCTCGAATTTTGTGTCAACTGGGCTTTAAAACACATTCTTCACGCACTGGAAGGTGAAAACCTGGATTTTTGACCCAAAATGACCATACTCGACTTGGCCTTTCCAACTTGAGTTAGCTACAAGAGTCGAGCAGCATGTGATGGAACTCGAGCTGACCTAACTTGACTCGAGTTAGCAACTCGAGCACTCGCCTGTTCAGTCGTGTTGCGAGACTCTGAAACTGAAATGCTTTTGGAACCCTACTCGACTCGAGTTGTCAAGTCGTGTTGTGACTTGCAACTCGAGTAAGCACACTGTATGATTTTTAGACGCTGCTCTGCTCCACACGATCTTCAACTCAACCTGGATAAGCCCCAACACGACTCATGTTGCAACTCGTGTTGCAATATGCAAGTCGAGTTAGCTCTCTGGACAAATTTCTGACCTCAACTCGACTCGAGTTGCAAGTCGAGTTGGGTATTGCAACTCGAGTTGGGTCTCTACATGATTTTGGATATTTTTCGGGCCTCAACTCGACTTGAGTTGCCAACTCGAGCTGTGTTAAGCTAACTCGGGTTGGGTCTTCCTCAGCCCATTTTTGTTCGTTTCAGCTCCCGACTCTATTCTTCACCTGTTTTCAACATATTAAGTCTCATTCACACACATTTTCATGAAAACACATAATACAACCAAGATACATATAAAATACGGATAAAATAATACGAAAATATATGCAAAACCATACTAAAATCTAGGTAAAATAGCGACGATCAATCCCCCAAACTTAAAGTGTTGCTCATTCCCGAGCAACGAAAATGATAAACTAAGAGGAGAAATTTTCACCTAGGAAAAAACCTAAAGAATATAAGCAATAACACATCGATAGCAATAATAACTACTCCCTCCGTCCCATAGAAGTTGGTATAATTTTTTTTGTGGACACGGAGATTAAGGAGTATAATAATTTAATGTAAAGTGGAGTAAAGTGAAGTGAGAGAAATAATATTTAATATGTAGTGGGTAGTAGTATTAGAGGTGATATGTGGGGCCCATGAGAATAGATTAATTATTTTTTGTGTGTGTCCATGTATTAAAAAGGAAATGTGTCAATTTTAGTAGGATAAACCAAAAAGGAAAGTGTGACAACTTCTATAGGACGGATGGAGTACAACTTATGCTAAGTCATCCTACAACATTAAATTCATGACATGAGGAATTAACAAGTTCAATCTAAAGAGAATAAAGTGTAATATAGTCCCTTTTTAGTCCAAGTCTCACATCGGATATCAATTTCACTCAACACTCTATGATTTAGGTAAAATGACATTCATCAATCGATTGGCTCGACTCGCTATAAGCTTGCTCGTGGACTACATTCGCAAACCTCCAAAGTTTCAATCAATGATCAAAAAGGTCTTTCATTAAGGATGTAATGGGCTTTTTGGTAGGGTAGGAAGAATTTGGATAAAGTGACTAATCAAGTTTAAGTAATCGAAGAGGTAGCCACTTTCTTCCATTCCTCCACTTTTCTTTTCTTCCTTTTTATCTTTCTTGGTCACAAGCACTATTCATCATCATTCCTTTGGATTGAGCTTCTTATGATGCATGCTTCCTTTTTGGACTATTATTTTCTTGAGCATCTTGTTGTTGTGTTGCTCCTTCTCTTATTTTTAGATTGCATGTGTTGGCATTCGATCGTTTAGATAACGTGAACCGTTAGGGTTTCATATATTTTTAACAAGTAGAGGAAGAAAGTAAGGGTATGTTGAAGACGATGAATTCTCGCCACTAGCCTGCGCAGCCTCACCGTTTTGGGCATAACTCTCTCATTCGATGTCAGATCTGAGTGATCTATGCACCAAAATGATCCTCTCTTCCGTGGATTTCCGTCAGTATATAACACGTCCTATTCTGAATTCTGTACAATTTTATAAAAATCGTAGAAGGCACGCGAACTGCTGGGCAGACCACGCATGGTGGCAGACAGGTTGGCGAGTGATGAGCCAGGTGTGCTGGAGACAAGTCAAGCGTGCTTCTGGACGGATCCTGTGGGGTTTCAGGCGAGACTTGTAGGCGTTCCGGGCTAGTCCTATGTGTTGGCAATTGGATCGTGTGGATCAACGTGATCGTTAGGATAACAGGCAAACAAAAAATCAGCGAAAGCGAAACAACAATGTTTATCATACTTCTGGATTGATGTAGAGGATGAACAGTTGCAGAGAACCACCTCTCAATCTTCTGCTGTATGTCCCAAGTCGAATCCTGTTGTTGTGTGGGCAACAATCCGTAGGATTTTCTCAATCCGCTCATGTTCTTTCTAACTGTCAAATGAGGCACTGACTTAGGGTTAACAAGAGCTGAGATGACTTATATAGTTGGGCTACAGCAGGGACCAGGAGGAGAAATTGGGCTGGGCCTCAATTGAATTTAATTAACCAAGCTTAGCCCAAAGCTTTTAATTAAATCTAATAATAATAATATAGTCCACTAAAATATTATTACTGCACTACCCGTCCAATCCCAAAATTATGTTCTGGGCTCCTTCTTATTATAAGCCCGATAGTCTCCCCATGTTTAAGATATACAATGTCCATTAATTAATTAAGTTACTGACAACTCAAATTAATTAATATCTCATCCGAGAGTAGTACCACTCAACCTTATTATCATGCCGGAAATTAATCCACTTGCAAGATTTACATGATAAACCTTATGAGCTCCTCAAGGGGATATCATCAACCTATGACGGACATGAATTCCTTCTACAATCAACAGCACACCATAGATACAGCACTACTTCCCAACTCACCGAGTTTGTTGATTTAATACTTTTAAATCTCACCCATTGATGAATCAAAGAAATACATACTGCCCTACGTGTCGAGGTTATTGTATAGGGATTAAGAGCACGAACTTCTATAATAACAGAGATCAAGTTCTTCTATAAGTCAGTATAAGTCGAACGATCTCAGGCGGTCCTGCTCAATACACACAAGTGCACTAATGTGATTCTATAGCCAAGACAAGCTAATACCAAACCACACTACAACCATACCGATAGAGAGTCCCCGTCTATCTCAGTTGTGAGCACCTGTTTATACTTTATAAGGAAACCGATAATATGATCTTCCGCGTGTTGTCGCACAACATATTATCTACAGTATAAAGTAAGTGGACTATTGCATCATGCATATAAATAAATTATAAAATGCAATCATTTGATCAATGATTCTCATTTCAAATATTGTTATGACATTGTTCATACTAAAGCTAGACTTTTAGTATACAATCCAACAATCTCCCACTTATATTGTTATGACATTGTTCATCCGATGTAATCTAGGCGATAACAACCTTCCCCTCATCATACGATTTCTCGTAACAGGTGGTACTCGCGCTCCATGTGTTTAATTGCCTTATGGACTTGTAATTTCTTCAAGTTTGCAACTGCACCAATATCATCAATGTAAATTGTGATTACCTTGGGCAAACTTAGAAACACTTCAAAGTCCATCATGAAGTCTCTAGAGTCATATAGATACTTTGGCTGCCTCATAGGCTCCAATTTATCATCTTTCCAAGATGGAGTCCGGAGTTTGAAATATATTTCTATATAACACTCCTCCACATTATGACTCTACTTCCTAAAATTAAACACATAACCTTTGAGGAGAATTTACTACCGTCCAATTTGACTAAAAAATCCGAATCTACGTAATCCACAAGAAGCAGTGAATCTGTCCAGTAAGTCCACATATAATTTCCTGTCCTTCTCAGGCACTTTATAAATGTCTTACCACAGTTCATCATTCTTGTTCCGGGTTACGTTGATACCCACTGTTCATGCATTCAGCAAAACAGATATCCAACATCGTTCATAGCATTCCTTAGATTAAGCTTCCTTATTCGCCGGAGCATAAGGAACCGCTTTCATCCTCTTTATCTTCTTCTTGTGTCTCAAGGACACATTCACTTAGATAAATTCACATGCTAAACGAGTATGGACTGTATCATTTATAAAACTTGAGATAAGCATAATGTCCTTTCTGTGATCCGTATTACCGTGATCAAAAGGATATATTTTGCCTTTCTTAAGTCCTTCATCTCTACCGCTTTATTAACAGTACCATACGCCTGATAATACTCTTTCATTGTCTCCAATGAGCAAGATACTATCTACGTATAGTACAAGAAACACCACCACGTTTTCGTCACTCTTTACAACACACAAGACTCATCCGCTCATTGATTTAAATCCATGCCACTGGATTACCTAATCAAAACAGATGCTTCACGATCTTAAAGCTTGCTTTAGTCCATCGCTGGACAATTTTAAGCTTACTATCAAAATGCTATTAGTACTTTGCAATGAATCACTCTGGTTGCTTCGCATAGATGTTTTCCTCAAGACTTCCAATCAGGAAAGCTGTCTTTGACATCTATTTGTTGTTCCTCATAGCAGCAATAAAAGAATCCGGATCAATATAAGCATAGCTACCAGCGAACATGCTTCCTCATAATCGAACCATTTCTTTCTGAGTACACTTATCCGCAACCAGCTTTGCTTCCAAGGTTTTCACCTTTCCATATGATCCTCTTTTATTTCCTTTGACCACTTGCAATGGCTTTTACACCATTTAGTGGTCATACAAGTTCCCAGACTTAATATGGAATCCATAGATTCTATTTCAACATTCATTGCAACTTACTAAGATTCCGCATTTTCATCTTGTAGTGCTACGTCGTATGCGTGGGACAATACCATGTTCACTAGGGATCAAGTCTCACAACTCTCCCATAACATATATTTATGGGTTGTCATACAACCCTCCCACTATGACAAGGCACTACATGTAATTGTGTATCAGACGTGACACGCGTTGCAGTTTACCTTGTGGTATATCCTCTTGTACACTTGGTACTTACACTTTATGTTTTCCTCTCACTTCTTTTAGAACAATTTACACATGGGTTTGTGATTTATTACATAGTCCTTATCCAAAAATCTAGTGTTTGTGTTAACAATCACCCTTCGATCTTTTGGACTAAATAAATCACCCTCCATTTTTCTAGGATATCCTATATACAGACAAATGTTTCACGAATTACTGTATCTAGGGTATATCCATAAAATGAATTTAATTATTCCAAATAATTTATCATCTATCTAATCATAACCATAAGAGCCTTACTCCTTCTATCCACCACACCATTCAGTTTGGGGTTTACCCGGTGTAGCTAACTTGAGATTTAATCTCAACTTCTGATCAATAGCTCCTAACTATCCCAAGAGGTATTCGCCATCATGATTGAATCGTAATGACTTAATATATTTTCCATGACGCTTCACTATACCAGCCTTACAATTCTTGAATTAATCAAAGAACTTAGACATGCAGTGCATCATATAAATATATTGGTTTCCAGAATAATCTTCGAATATTCATAACCACCTCTCGCCTGGATAATATTAGGTTCGCTTGAACTAGAATGAACTAATTCTAACATATATATCTTTGGCTCTACACCCCACAGCCTTGAAAAGGCACTTAATCATTTTTACTTCCAAGCAAAGACTCGCAAGTCCGATAGTTTCCACTTCAGATAAACCTTACGGTCTATCGGCTATCAACTTTTGAATCCTACTCAAGTAAAATGAATTAGTCACAGACGCCAACTGTATGTTTAGTTCATTTTCGAAAGTTTCTTTCTCTTACTAATATTAGAAGATGCATTATTTAATTATTATTTATTGCATCTGCGGGATGTACATGATTCAAGAGTATACTTTTTATCCACCAACATACTTTAACGGATTATAGCCTCATTCCTCATTACTATGACCATGTCATTTAAATGAAATGAAGTTTCCATCCGTTAATGCATAGAAACCAAAATTAAATTCTTTCTATGAAACGTACGTAAAGACAATTTCTCATAATCAATCGTTTATTCTTATCATGAGATAAATAAACAACTCCCACTGCAATAGCCACTATCTTTGTAGTTTTACCCATGTTATTAACAATCTTATCCTTACTCAGTGATAAACATTTAGTAATTCCAGTATCTACATACTTCGTGTCAGTAGATGCCATCACTAATCATGTTTAAACCATTAGTAAATAAGATATTAAACTTGTTCACATCATGATGAAAAAATGGCTTTCTTTTGCCACATGTTTTGTTAGAAGTTTCCCACCATATACAACCTCTTGTAATTCAGGTGGAACTTACTCAAAACATCTAGGCAATTATGGAAAATAAAATTGACTTAGGTTTCCCTTTCAACTTCTATTTCATGTATTTCCAATTCATTCATCAGATTCTATCATGATCTTGCGCCTTTTAAATTACTCAAGTATCCGAAGAGTTACATAAGACCATCATATTTCTATGAACCTCTCATCTCTTCACTAGAGACTTTAACAGGCATCATGAGCCGTGCAATGTGAGAACACATTTTTATTTTCTTAAGCAGTAATTTTCAAAACCAAGATTCTTTTCTAATCATCTAATTTGGACAAGTAAATGTAATTTCTTTTAGTAAACAAATAGTGAGATAAAACCATTCGAAATTCAGAGAATCACAAATAAATTTACCGATCAAATCTTCGAATTTTATTCTTTTATATTGATTCCCTCAAAACAATATAAAATAAAATTCACCGACATCTCAAGCACCGTGAGTCTGCAAGCCACGATAGTGTGGACGTTTACAAACCCGAATATTTACAAGAGAAGGTTTTACCCATTAATTTCATTTGTCAACCTCACTTTATGACAAAATAATTAATAGTCGGTTCCTCTTTAGCCATGCAAATAAAAGCAGTGACTCCGACGGGGAGGATACTTATTATTTACATCTAAGTGTACACCATTATTTGACCCCAAGTCCGCGGCCCAAGCTTGTGTGCCTTACAGATGGAGAAGTACACACGCGCTCGGATAACTTCCTACAGTCATCAATTACAAGTTTGTACCAGTGAATCGCATATAAACTCATCCGATAGGGAGGAAGGTCTATGCCAACGCGCAAGTTCATATGCATCACTTTACAAACGTAATTATTTAATGAAGTCTGTTCCAGCAATCCATGAATAAACTCATCCGATGGGGAGGAAGGCTCTAATGCCGACGCGCAAGTCTATTCACATCGCTAACAAACCAATAATGGAGGCCGCGGGAATTTATTACCAATCCCCTCTCCCACTTAGTTATTTATTTACCGAGGGTTTTTAACATGCATATAATATTCGAGAATAAAATATACAACTTAGACATGATTCTATTAACAGCAATTTAAATAAATAAATCACATAGAGCATGCCTTTCATATATAATAATTAATTGTCAAGTTAAAACAATTAAATCAGTTATATATCATAATTAATTGCATAAATAGTGGATCAATTAATTGGGCCCTAGAGCAACAAATAAGCACAAAATTAGCAGTAGACTAAATAATTAATCAAGCCCATTATCTATGACTCATATACTCAGCCCAAAATTAAATTAAATCCACCAAGCCCACTAGCACAAAATTAGCCCATTAATAAATAACTAATTTATCATGCTTAGCCCATTACCCACAATTAATTAAAACCAGAATTGGCCCAGCAGCCCATTACCATTTAACTAAAATTTGGCCATTTAACTACAGCCCAAAACCATTTAATTAAAATTGAGCAACCCACAAGCTAGAAATAGGCCCATTCTCAAAAAACTCATCATGCTTGGCCCATAAGCACAAAATAAATTAAAAATGGGCCCAACAAGGTGGATTGACCCAGACTCAACTGATGCCCTAACAAACCAGCCGCAACCGATGATATCTCATGGCACCAGTCTCGCAACGTATCACCGGCGCTGCTGCCCTCGAAAATCGTGCCGTCAGTCACCGGAGTTGCGCTTCCAGCCCGCCGCCGTAAAGCTCCCATCTGCGCCCCGCCGTATCAGATGCCGCAATCATCATCAGCCGCGACCTGCCATCACACGGCAGACACCGCCTGAATCCTGCTCCCGACGGGTGCTCCGACAACTGCTGGCGCCGCACCCACAGCCTGCCAAAATCGAGCCGCCAGACGCCTGAGACGATCCGCCACCCAGCGTGAGAAAAGACTAGCCTAGAATCCGACTTGGTCTCTACGGGAAGCCCTTCAGACCTGCCTCGGAAATGGCCAGGAGACTCGCCTGGAACCAGCAGTTCTCGTCTGGAAACCCAGTCAGCCACGCCAACCTCCATATCCCGTCATCATTGATGATGGCATCCAGCAGTTCTCGCCGTCCATGATCGATGCCACCCAAAAACTGCTGTCGACGATCGTGACTCAAGCGATCAGTTGACGCCACCGTCTGGTTCTGCAGCATCGCCACTCAATCGAGGGTATTGACAGCATCAACAAACCCATTCAACCGCTGCCCCGTTAATCAATCCAGCGCGGCGACAACCACAGCCAGCCATCCACCGCACAGCCGCCTGCCTCTGACTCGCCATCTCTGCGTCCATTATCTCCAGCCGACTGACCCAGTCAACGACTAGTCAGAACTCCACCAGTTTGCAGCGGGAATGACCGGAACCCATCGTGACTCCAACTGCAACAGACCCGATCGAACAGAGATGCTCCGCCCGGATAATCAGTTTGCAGCGCTTGAAGACCACAGCGACCAGCCTCCGTTTTCACTCCCGGATGCTCCAGTCCACTTCGGTGGTTATCATTCCAGGCACCGCCTCGATGCCTCCCGTCAGCCTCATCATACCAGCGTGTTGGTTTCTCTTTCGTCACTCGAAATAGTATGTGTTGTATTCCGAGTTCGATCAACATCGATAACACATAGCAATAGCAGTAGATAGGGTTTCATGGATAAACAAAATACATAGCCCTAGCTATCTCAAGCGATGATTTCCAGATTATTCACATAATCACATAATCACTTTTATATATGCTATCAATTCGACAATAAACACACGTATGGCTTAAGCCTATCCAAGGTCTCACGTTTCACCACGAAACCAACGCTCTGATACCAATTGTTGGCAATTGGATCGTGTGGATCAACGTGATCGTTAGGATAACAGGCAAACAAAAAATCAGCAGAAGCGAAAAAACAATGTTTACCGTACTTCTGGATTGATGTAGAGGATGAACAGTTGCAGAGAACCACCTCTTAATCTTCTGCTGTATGTCCCAAGTTGAATCCTACTGTTGTGTGGGCAACAATCCGCAGGATTCTCTCAATCTGCTCCTGTTCTTTCTAACTGTCAAATGAGGCACTGACTTAGGGTTAACAGAAGCTGAGGTGACTTATATAGTTGGGCTACAGCAGGGACCAGGAGGAGAAATTGGGCTGGGCCTCAATTGAATTTAATTAACCAAGCTTAGCCCAAAGCTTTTAATTAAATCCAATAATAATAATATAGTCCACTAAAATATTATTACTGCACTACCCGTCCAATCCCAAAATTATGTTCTGGGCTCCTTCTTATTATAAGTCCAATAGTCTCCCCATGTTTAAGATATACAATGTCCATTAATTAATTAAGTTACTGACAACTCAAATTAATTAATATCTCATCCGAGAGTAGTACCACTCAAATTTATTATCATACTGGAAATTAATCCACTTGCATGATTTACATGATAAACCTTATGAGCTCCTCAAGGGGACATCATCAACCTATGACGAACATGGATTCCTTCTACAATCAACAGCACACCATAGATACAGCACTACTTCCCAACTCACCGAGTTTGTTGATTTAATACTTTTAAATCTCACCCATTGATGAATCAAAGAATTACATACTGCCCTACGTGTCGAGGTTATTGTATAGGGATTAAGAGCACGAACTTCCATAATAACAGAGATCAAGTTCTTCTATAAGTCAGTATAAGTCGAACGATCTCAGACGGTCCTGCTCAATAACACAAGTGCACTAATGTGATTCAATAGCCAAGACAAGCTAATACCAAACCACACTACAACCATACCGATAGAGAGTCCCCATCTATCTCAGTTGTGAGCATCTGTTTATACTTTATAAGGAAACCGATAATATGATCTTCCGCGTATTGTCGCACAACATATTATCTACAGTATAAAGTAAGTGGACTATTGCATCATGCATATAAATAAATTATAAGATGCAATCATTTGATCAATGATTCTCATTTCAAATATTGTTATGACATTGTTCATACTAAAGCTAGACTTTTAGTATACAATCCAACACTATGGATTTTTGAGCGATTGCTTGACAGCTTGCGGTGCATGACTTCAAACACATGCCGGGCGTAAGGTGCACAAGTCATGTAGGAATCCAGGTGGCCGAGTGATGGGTGCACGGGTAGTTCCGAGCATGGAAGATAGTTGGCGTATGTGTGTGCACGGGCTAGCACACGATTCATGCATTGCCGTGTGAGCGCCGGGTGTTGCTGGCATGTGCTAAAGCAGATGTAATATTTGCACGCATGGATGTCTGGCTGGGCACACGAGATGGCACTCGTTCAATGTCGTGTGAAGGCAGGCTGGCGAGTGTGCATGGTGGGATTGCTGGATACAGGCACGGAGGCTACCGGGTGAAGTCGGGCTGGCGGATGGAGTGGCACACGATAGCTGCCGGGTATAGGCTGGCGCGTGCTGGCACTATCTGTCAGGCGATGCGCGCGCTGCTACTGGGCGTGTAGCTATGTGCGTAGGCTGGCAAGCGAAGGCTGGAAATTGATCGACACGATCTGCCGATGTGGGCGACATGATGCTGCAGCAAGGTCGGCATGACTAGAAGCTTGGCATGGCTGCTGGCGGGCATAAGGCCGTGTGGGGTCCTTGGTGTCTATGGTTGGCGAGCAATCATCGGGCAGTGGACATGCGGATAGGCAGACATGATACCGTGTGAGGAGTATGGGGGCACACACGATTGCTGGGAAATTGGCGCCCAATGAAGCAGGGTGCTAGGCAGGTGGAGAAGGTTACCGTGTAAGGAATTGGAGGAATTTTCCACATAGAGTTCTTCAGGAATTTCATTTTGGTTTCAAGGCGCTGCCCCGAACCCCGCGACCAGACTAGGCAGGTTGATCCCTGCGACCTTACCGGGGAGGTTGATCCCCGTCTGCATTGCCTGCATTCGTGATTGGTTGCAAACAATCGAATTCGCTGATATATAACTGTTTATAATTGATTTAATTATCTAATTATTATTATATATGTGTGCATGATTCTCTGTGATTTACTGTCTTATGTGCCGTAATAGGAGCATGCTAGGTTGCGTATTTTATTCTGAATATTATATGCATGTAAAAACCCTCGGTGTTAAATAACTAAGTGGGAGAGGGGATTGGTAATTAATTCCCGTGGTTTCGATTATTGGTTTGTAAGTGATGCGAGTAAACTTGCGTATTGGCAATTGGTCTTCCTCCCTAACGGATGAGTTTATTCACGAATCACTGGTACAGACTTCATTAAATAATTATGTTTGTAATGTGGCTCATGAACTTGCGTGTTGGCATAGACCTTCCTCCCTAACGGATGAGTTTATGTGCAGTTCACTGGTACAAACATATAATTGATGATTGTAGGAAGTTATCTGAGCGCGTGTGTACTTCTCCAACTATAAGGCACATAAGCTCGCGCAATGGACTTAGGATCAAATAATAGTGTACACTTAGGTGTAAATAATTAGTATCCTCCCCAACGGAGTCACTGCTATTATTTGGATGGCTAAAGAGGAACCGATTATTAACTATTTTGTCATGAGGCTAGGTTGACAAATGAAATTAATGGGTAAAACCTTCTCTTGTAAATGTTCAGGTTTGTAAATGTCTACACTAACGTGGCTTGCAGACTCACGGTGCTTGAGATGTCGGTAAATTTTATTTTTATATTGTTTTGAGGGAATCAATATAAATGAATAAATTCAAAAATTTGATCGGTGTATTTATTTATGATTCTCTGATCTTTCAAATAGTTTTATTTTACTTATTGTTAACTAAAAGAAACATATTTACCGGTCCAAAATTAGGTGATTAGAAAAGAATCTTGGTTTCGAATTTTACTGCTTGGAAAATAAAATATGTTCTCACTAAGGATGTTCTGTGATGCCTATTAATTAAAGTCTCTGGTGGAGAGGTGAGAGGTTCATAGAAATATGATGGTCTCATGCGACTCTTCAGATACTTGAGTAAGTTATTAAGGCAAGAAGTCATGGTTGACTTGATGAATGAATTGAAAAGCTTGGAGTAGAAATTGAAGGGGAAACCTAAATTAATTTATTCTCCATAATTTGCATGGATGTTTTGAGCAAGTTCTACCTGAAATACGAGAGGTTGTATATGGTGGGAAACTTCTGACAAAACATGTGGCAAAGGAAAGCCAATTTCATCAAGATGTGAACAAGGTTAGTATCTCATTCACTAGTCGTTGAAGCATGATTAGTGATGGCATCTTCTTACACATTGTGTGTAGATACCGGAATTACTAAAAGCGTATAACTAAGTGACGATGAGATTAATGAGTACATGGGTAATATTACGAGAGTAGTGGCTATTGCAGTGGGAGTTGTTTATTTATCTTTTGATAGGAATAAACGTTTGATTATGAGAAATTATCTTTACGTACGTTTTCATATAAAGAATTTTATTTTAGTTTCTATGCATTTACGGATGGACACTCTATTTCATTTAAATGACATAGTTATAGTAATGAGGAATGGAGTTATAATTTGTTGTTGTACGTTGGTGGACAATTTGTACTCTTAAATCATGTTTATCCCATGGATGCAACGAATAGTAATTAATAACGCGTCTTCTAATTCTAATAAGATAAAGACTCTTATGGAAATGGTTAGATAGATGATGAGTTATTTAGAATTATTAAATTTATTTTATGGATATGCCCCAAAAACAATAATCCGTATGAATGTTTGTCTATTTGTGGGATATCCTAGGAAAATGAAGGGTGATTTATTTAACCCAAAAAGATCAAAAAGTGATTGTTAACACAAACACTAGATTTTTTGGAAAAGGACTATGTAATAAATCAAAAACCTATGTGTAAATTGTTCTAAAAAAAGTGAGAGGGAAAATACAAAGTTTTAGTACCAATTGTACAAGAGGAGATATCACAAGGTAAACTGCAAAGCGTGTCACGTCTGATACACAATTACGTGTAGTGCCTTATCATAGTGGGAGGGTTGTTCGACAATCCGTAGGATATATATTTTGAGAGAGTCGTGAGACTTGGTCCCTGGTAAACATGGAATTGACCCACGGATACGACGAAGCACTATAAGATAGAAATGCAAAATCTTAGCAAAGCGCAATGAATGTTGAAATAGAATCGATGAATTCTAAATAAGATCTGGATGCTTGTAGAACCACAGATGGTGTGAAAGCCATTAGAAGTGGTCATACAAAATAAAAGAGGATCATACGGCAAGGTGAAAACCTTGGAAGCAAAATTTGTTGCGAAAAGGTATACTTAGAAAGAAAGGGTTCGATTATGAGAAAACCTGTTTGCTGGTAGCTATGCCTATATTGATTCGAACTCTTTTATCTGTTGCTACACATATGAAATATGAGGGATAGCAAATAGATGTCAAGACAGTTTTCCTAATTGGAAGTCTTGAGGAAAACATCTATGTGAAGCAACCAGAGTGATTCATTGCAAAGGGCTAAGAGCATTATGATAGTAAGCTTAAAAGTGTCCATCGATGGACTAAAGCAAGCTTCAAGATCATGAAACATCCGTTTTGATGAGAAAATCCAGGCATATGGATTTATTCAATGTGCGGATGTGTCTTGTGTATTGAAAAGAGTGATCGAAATGTGGTGGTTTTTCTTGTACTGTACGTAGATGATATATTGCTCATTGGAGATAATGAAAAAGTATTGTTGGGCATATGGGTATGGTTGATAAAGCGTATGATATGAAGGACTTAAGAGGAGAAAAAATATCCTTTTGTTCACTGTAACACAGATCACAAGAAAGGATGTTATGCTTGTCTCAAGCTTCATGAGATGATATGATCCTTACTTGTTTTAGCATGTGACTTTATCTAAGAAGATGTGTCTTGAGACACAAAAGAAGATAAAGGTGATGAAAGCAATTCCTTATGTTTCGGCGAATAAGGAAGTTTAACTTAAGGAATGCTATGCACGAGTATGGATATCTGTTTTGCCGGAGGCATGAACAGTGGGTATCTAAGGTAACCTGAAATAAGAATGTTGAACTGTGGTAACACATAATTTTGAAGTACCTGAAAAGGATTAGAAATTATATGTGGACTTACCGAACAGATTCACTGCTTCTTATGGGTTACGCAGATTTGGATTTTTCAAATTAGATATGGATGGTAGTAAATCCACCTCGAAGATTATATGTTTAATTTTAGGAAGTTGAGTCATAGTATGAAGGAATGTTATATAGAAATATATTTCAGACTCCGGACTCCATTATGGAAAGATGATAAATTGGAGCATATGAGGCAGCTAAAGTATCTGTATGACTCTAGAAAATTTATGATGGACTTCAAAGTGTTTCTAAGTTTGCCCAAGGTTATCACAATTTATTTTAATGATAATGGTGCAGTTGCAAACTTGAAGGAATCACGAGTCCATAAGCAATTAAATACATGGAGCGCGAGTACCACCTGTTACGAGAAATCGTATGATGAGGGTGATGAGTGTGTAAATTCACAAGTTTGGCGCAATGTTTTGTGCTAGTTTTGGAGAGTTTTGATGTGGAAATAGGTGAAAAACCTATATATATTGTGAATTAGCATGAATCAGGTGTTAGTGGAGCTATTTGAGTGTTTTCTTAGCAAAAACGGAGTGAAAGAGCCAAGAATCGAAGAGACAGAGTCGAAGCCACGCGAACCGCCCAAGAATTAGGTGGGTTCGACCTGGTTGGAGGAGGGTTCGACCTCTCCAGCAGGTCGAACCAATGTTGCTGAGCTTGCAGAGATGGATTCGACCACGACTCGAGTGGTTCGACCTGGCCATCAGGTCGAACCATGGTCGAACCATTTCGCAGGAAAGAGGATTCGACCACGACGTTGGAGTTCGACTTGCCAGTTGGTCGAATCGGGAGCGGGAGTTGTCCAGTGATGAGGTTCGACCAGGGGTTCGACCAAGGCCTAAGTGGTTCGACCTGTCCAGAAGGTCGAACCTGAGCAGAATTCTTCCAGTAGCGGGGTTCGACCTGGGGTTCGACCTGTGGCCAGTGGTTCGACCTGTTTGACATAGTCGAACCTATGTGCGAGAACTTACCTTATCCGGATTTTCGAGGCCGAAACGCGTGAGATCACTTAGAAAGCCCATTCCAAGCCCTAGAGACGTGATTATAAGTATAAAAGGAGACTTATACAGAGAATGAAGAGAGCTTTTGATCGTCAATCATAAGAGAGATAAGAGTAGAGGTGGTGATCCATCCGGAGGGCTGTGACAGAGGTTCACTGAAGGTTCAAGTAAGAATGATCAATCTAACCATGATTGTTCCTAGATCAATCATGGGCTAGAAACACCTTGGTAGTTCTAGGGTTATGAAAGTTTCATGATGTAATTCGTATTTCGTGTGTAAAACTCCGTACAACACTACCTGTGGTTTGTTTTATATAAGATTGCATATTTAATCCATACTCATAGTTGTTTTGTGCATCAATGATCGTTGTGTAGAGTCTGAATACATAACATGGTTATTGATTGAGTGCGTTCACTACTGAGCAGGGTTTATTGTTATAATTCTAAGTGAAGGGATTCCGAAGTATTATTAGAACTGTCTTATATGAATATTCATGAATTGAATTAAATTCGGGTTGATGAATAGGATGAAGAATATAACTTTATAGTACCTAAAAAGGGAGATCAAATCGGGTTAGATTCTAGACGTAGAAGATAATTGATTATGATAGTACCTAGAAAGGGGGGTGAAGCATATCTCTTGCTCCGATGTTATTCACACGTGTCAAGCGCATATTTACTTGTGTTTATAGAGTAAACTTGCATGGTCTAGTGATGCGTCCACAAACCACAGGGCAGAGTCGGACACCATCACATGAAAATACGAATTGCTAGTGAAACTGGATGACCCGACGAACTACCTATTATTCTTATTGATCACAACTCACTTTTCTCTACTCTTGCTATTTCTTTTTACTATTTCGATTAGAAGTTATTATCCATTAAACCTTTACAATTACCAAACATAGTCTAAAATGTACTAGAAGATAACGAAATTGATATTTAACCGTCCCTTGGGTTCGATATTGTAACTTGGTCATCTTCGTGACTACAATTGATATCCTTATACTTGAGGATTAATTTGTGTGTTGAGAAAACCCCTATCAAGTTCTTGGCGCCGTTGCCGGGGGCGGCGTAAAATATCTTTTTTGTATTATTTCTAGTTTATTAGGACTATTTACCTTGTTTTGTTGTTTTCTTTCTTGTTCGTTTTAGGTGTATGCTCACAAGATCAAAGAAAGGTAATCTTGAACCGTATAATCCTGAGATTGGAGCATCATCAAGAAAGAAGAAGAAGAAAAAGAGCAAGGCAAAGACAATTGACCCAACTGAAGCTCTGAATTTTGGAGTCGAGGTTGACGAGCAGATTTCGCAAATGATTGAGGCTACAACTGAAGTTAATTTGGAAGTAGAAACAGTCAACATGGCAGCGAATCCGGATAATCTAGCCATCCGAGAGGTTTTCAGAAATAATGGGGCTGGAAATTATGAGCTTTTAGGAGCAAGGGGAACTAACACAGCGTTCGATCTTCATCCCGCTCTTATTAGCATGATAGAAATAAACTCCTTTTCAGGAGGGTCTTTCGAGGATCCGCAGCAGCATCTGAACAAGTTCTTGGGCTATGCAAGTACTCAAAAAGACGTAGGAGAACATGAAGATGCTAGGAAGATCCTTTTGTTCAAATTCTCGCTTACTGAAAAGGCGAGGGATTGGTACGATACTATTAACGCAGCTGAGTGCACACGTGGGAGCAATTGAAGTTAAGGTTCTTGGAAAGGTATATGCCACCTTCGAAGGTGTTTAAGATAAAGCAAGATATTAACCAATTTGCTATCAGTGGAGGTGAGAAATTTCATGAAGCGTGGGATAGATTCAAGGACATGCTCAGGAAGTGTCCTCAACATGGGTTATCTAAAGCCCAATATATCAGTATATTCTATAATGGATTGGACTGTGAATCAAGAGTGCTACTTGATGCTTCTTCTAATGGATCATTGCTTACAAAGTCATCCGTTGAGGCCGAGAGATTGTTTGAAGACATATCGATGAATTCGAGGGATTGGCCTACTGATAGAGTTAGAGGTATGTATGTTCTTGGAAAGATAGCTCAGGTTGAACAAGCAATGGTAAAAACAAAGAGAGAGGATGAGATCGTTTCGAGCTTGTCCAATATCAACAAGCTACTTGAGTCTCAACAGAAGCAGATC
Source organism: Pogostemon cablin (assembly GCA_023678885.1). Lineage (NCBI taxonomy): Eukaryota > Viridiplantae > Streptophyta > Magnoliopsida > Lamiales > Lamiaceae > Pogostemon > Pogostemon cablin. The sequence goes on along the minus strand of CM042969.1, from coordinate 16,338,125 downwards.
AGCGAGATATCTCAACGAGTGCCAACCATGCAACAAGAGATGATGAATAATTGAACCATCCAAGAAGAATTGGAGGAAGTAAATTATGCCATGGGTCAAAGTATTCAAGGAACGAGGTACACAAATCAAGGAAATCGGAATTACCAAGGGAACTATCGAGGGAACTTTAATAATCGTGGTCCCTCTGGTAGTTATCAACAGCAACCAAGGAGGCCTGAATTTTCATGGAGCAATACGAACAATGCAGTGCAACTTCCGATGGGTGTTGATCCGGGAGAAAAGATGGAAGAAGGAAAGCCTGGTTTTGAGGATACTGTGAACCGGTACATGGTAAAGAATGATGAAAGAGTGAACCGCCTTGAGGTAAAACTTGAGAAAAAGATTAATGATCACCACAGAGATTTGTCCACTCAAGTGAAAGATCTCACGTTGTTGATGGGTACAATTGCAGAGAATGTGAACACATTGACTCAAACTGTAGGAAAAGGGAAGTTTCCGTCTCAGAGTATAGAGAATCGGAAGTCGTGTAATGCCATCACACTGAGGTCGGGAACGCAGTACGAGGGACCGATGAGGCCGGAATCAAAGATGGAATTTTCTAAGCCTAGGTTCGACCAAAATTCAGAGGGTTCGACCTGGCATACAGGTCGAACCATGGTCGAACCTCATCAACAAAAGCACTCTGTTTTGTCACAGGATCAGTTCGACCAACACTCAGGGGGTTCGACCTGGCATACAGGTCGAACCTCATCGGCCAGAGCACTCTGTTTTGACGCAGGAACGGTTCGACCACGATCGAAATGGTTCAACCAACTCTTCAGGTCGAACCCAGGTTGAACCAGAGGATAGAGGTTATACAGTGAAGCGGTTCGACCACGATCGAAATGGTTCGACCAACTCTTCAGGTCGAACCCAGGTCGAACCGGAGGATAGAGATTATACAGTGAAGTGGTTCGACTAAGGGGGCTATTGTTCGACCTCTTATGCTGATCGAACCCAAGTCAAACCTCCGGAGCAGAATGAGATCAGTCTTCCAGGAGAGAGGTTCGACCAATACACTCCTGGTTCAACCTCTCAAACTGGTCGAACCCTAGTTGAACCTCGCCAAAATGTTTTGATTGATGCACCGGATGTTCCTTTTGATGTTGATGCAACTCCAGTGGTATGGAATGAGCAAAGTACAGACATAATAGCTGAGAAAAAATGGGAAAGAGCTAAGCGATTAAGAGCCGAAAAGGAGAAAGCGGAGAAGGTTGATCGTGATGAATAGGGGATTCCCAAAACAAAGATACCTCCACCGTTTCCCTACAAGCTAGTGAAGAAGGGGTTGGAAGAGAAGTTCAAGAAGTTTTCAGAAATAATGAACAAGATAAGCTTGAACATCCCTTTTTCAGAGGCAATCATGGAGATGCCATATTATTCTCGATTCCTTAAAGACATATTGATGAAGAAGCGAAGCTTAACCGGAGTTGAAACGGTAAACTTATCTGAGAATTGTAGCTCAATTATTCAAAAGAAGTTGCCACCAAAGATGAAAGATCCGGGGAGATTTACTATTCTATGTGAGATCGGGAAGGGGCCAGCACGACGAGCTTTGTGCGATCTAGGGGCAAGCATCAATTTGATGCCATTGTTCATCTTTCAGAAGCTTGGTTTGGGAGAGCTGACCCCGACAACTGTTGCTCTCCAATTGGCAAATAGATCAATGACATTTCCGAAAGGTATTGTTGAAGATGTTCTTGTAAAGGTGGAGAAGCTAGTCTTTCCTGTGGATTTCCTTGTACTAGAAATGGATGATGACAAGGATAATGTTCCTTTAATCTTGGGGAGGCCATTCCTTGCTACGACTGGAGCTATGATAGATGTTCGGAAGGGAGAACTGAAGTTGCGAATAGACAAAGAAGAAGTACTTTTCAACTTGGACAAAGCAATGAAGATGCCAATGGAGTCCCGGTGTTATAGTATTGACGTGGTGGAGGAGATTGTGAAGGAGGATATGTCTCTGATCTTGTCAAAGGATCCTCTTGAGACATGTTTGATGGAGTCTCTTTCTTATCCCACTACGGAGCTTGACGGACTTTCTAATGAGGTATGTATTGAATTTCTTGAAAACTTACTTGCTTTGGGTGATGACAGGTTTGCATTGGAAAGAAATAAAGTGGAAGAAGTCAAATGGACCAGGAAGTACTTGCCTTTGGATAACGAAAACACTCCAGTGGAAGAAAGAAAAGAGGAGTTGAAACTATTGTCGGAACACTTGAAGTACGCTTTTCTTGGTGATAATGAAAAATACCCGGTAATTGTATCTTCTTCCCTTAATGATGATCAACTTGAGGAGTTATTAGATATCTTAAGGAAGTACAAGTCTGCAATAGGATGGTCACTTGATGATTTGAAAGGTATTAGTCCTTCGTATTGTATGCATCGGATTAGGTTGTTGGATGAAGCCAAGGCTAGTGTTCAAAATCAGCGCAGGGTGAATCCCGCAATTCAAGAGGTGATAAGGAAGCAAATCCTTACGTGGTTGGATGCTGGAATTATATATCCTATTAGTGATAGTCCCCATGTGAGTCCATTGCATGTAGTTGCTAAAAAGGGGGGTATGACTGTAGTGAAAGCTGAAGATGGAGAAGCTATAGCCACGAGGATTCCTAAGGGATGGCGTACATGTGTGGATTACAGGAAATTAAATGAGAACACGTGTAAGGACCATTTTTCTCTTCCGTTTATGGATCAAATGTTGGATCGTCTTGCAGGGTATGAGTTTTATTGTTTCTTGGATGGATACTCGGGGTACAATCAAATCATGATTGCTCCCGAGGTTCAAGAAAAGACCACTTTTACTTGCCCCTACGGGACCTTTGCTTTTAGGAAGATGCCGTTTGGATTGTGTAATGCGCCTGCTACTTTTCAGAGATGCATGATGGCGATTTTTTATGGTTTGATAGAGAAGATCATGGAAGTATTCATGGACGATTTTTCAGTCTTTGGTTCTTCTTTTGATATTTGTTTGTCTAACCTTGCTGTTGTTTTGAAGAGGTGTCAAGAAACTAATCTTGTCTTGAATTGGGAGAAGTGTCACTTCATGGTGAAGGATGGGATTGTTCTTGGGCATCATGTTTCCGCCAAGGGATTACAAGTAGATCGTGCTAAAGTGGTGGCAATTGAGAAGCTTCCACCACCGACCAATGAAAGAGGAGTGCGGTCCTTCCTTAGACACGTCGGTTTTTACAGGAGATTCATAAAAGACTTCTCAAAATACTCTAAGCCCTTATCTCATTTACTTGAAAAGGATATTCCTTTTGTGTTTAATGATGAGTGTCTAACAGCTTTTCAAGTTTTGAAGGAGGCGCTTATTAATGCCCCTATCTTGATCACACCGGACTGGACTCAACCGTTTGTACTTATGTGTGATGCAAGTGATGTAGCACTGGGTGTGGTGCTCGGGCAGCTAAGGGAGAAGAAGTTCTGCGCCATTTACTACGCGAGTAAGACTTTTGATGCGGCACAGAAGAATTACACGGTGACTGAAAAGGAGTTTTTGGCTGTTGTGTATGCATTCGATAAGTTTCGTCAGTATTTGGTTGTCATGAAGACGATTGTGTATACGAATCATTCAGCGATTTGGTATTTGATGGAGAAGAAGAAGACAAAGCCTAGGATTATAAGGTGGATTCTACTACTTCAGGAGTTTGACATAGAGATTCGGGATAATAAAGGAACAGAAAATGTGTTGGCAGATCACTTGTCAAGGTTGGAGACTAGGGAGCATTGTGATAATTCTTTTGAGTATATTGAAGACATGTTCCCTGATGAGAAGATCATGGCTGTGGCTGTTGAAGGAACTGAGCGAGCGTGTGTGGTCGCAGAGCAAGGTATGGATCCATGGTACGCGGATTATGTTAATTACATTGTCATTGGAGAAATTCCAAGGGATCTCAACCGATATCAACTTGCGAAATTTCGGAGGTAAGTTGAGACATTTATATGGTATGATCCGTTTGTTTACAAGATTTGTACAGATTCTATTGTCCGAAGATGTGTACCCGAGATGGAAATGGAAAGTGTGCTTGAGTTCTGCCATGCACAACCGAATGGGGGGCATTTCGGAGCGCAAAAGACTGCAGCTAAGGTACTTCAATCCGCTCTTTATTGGCCTACATTGTTTAGAGATAGTGAGAGCTATGTGGCGTCTTGCGATAGATGTCAGCGCATGGGAAATATAGGTAGGAGAGATGAGATGTCAATGCAGCCTAGCATAGTCGTGGAGATATTTGATGTATGGGGGATCGATTTTATGGGGCCTTTTCCCCCGTCGAATGGGTTTCTCTACATTCTTCTTGCGGTGGATTATGTTTCAAAGTGGGTGGAAGCGATTCCTACTCGTGTGAATGACCCGAAAATTGTTTTATCTTTCTTGAAGAATCATATTTTTGCCCATTATGGAGTTCCTAGAGCACTAGTTAGTGATGGAGGTTCCCACTTCGTCAATAAATTTCTTGAGAAGGTGCTTAAGGATTATGGTGTTAAGCATAGGCTTACTACACCCTATCATCCGCAAGCGAATGGGCAAGCAGAGATCTCCAACCGTCAAGTAAAACAGATTCTGGAGAAAGTGGTAGGAACTAATAGAAAGGATTGGGCTATGAAGCTTGATGATGTGTTATGGGGGTTCCGGACCGCTTACAAGACGGTGTTAGATATGTCACCGTATCAAATTGTCTATGGGAAGCTGTGCCACTTACCTGTAGAGATTCAACATAAAGCGTTTTGGGTTTTGCGATGCTTGAACTTGACCCTTAAGGATGTGAAAGAGTTGAGGATAACTCACATGAATCAATTGGATGAGTTTAGGTGTCGTGCTTACAAGAATTCAGAGATTTATAAGGAAAGAATAAAAAGGTGGCATGATTCTAAGATCTCATACAAGGAGTTCAAGCAAGGATATGAGGTACTACTTTTTAACTCTCGTTTGAAGCTTTTTGCAGGCAAGTTGAAGTCTAAGTGGACGGGACCGTTCATGATTCATCGAGCCTTAGGAGGGGGGAGTTTTGAGCTTATTGACAAAGATGGAGACGTTATCGCGGCGAATGGGCATCGGTTGAAGCATTATACGTCGCCGGATGATGCATGTGTCATTTTTGATGATACCTTGATCTGATTTGGTACCGTCGTGACTCTACGACGTTAAACATGAGCGCTTGTTGAGAGCTTGCTCTTCCGTTTTATTGCTTTATTTCTTTTGTGTGAGTAAGAAATTTTTATATTTAAGATGCTTACTAATCGGCAATTATATCTCTTTTCAAACTTAGTTTCGACTTACGTTTTTACTAAGTTTGGGGGGGTGTGATGTTATTACCTCATTGAAGCATTAAGAGTATAATCTTTTCTTTGTATTGTTTGTTAGGGGAGTTGGTTTTTGCGGCCATATTGAAATTTTAATTGATTTTGATGTGACGATTTTTTACAACTTGCCTAATGTTCAGTGGTTTTTGGTTGTGTTTTCTTTTGCGGAGTTACTCATGAATGATGTTTTGTGGAACAATTTTTGAAGTTGTGCTCTAGATTGTACCTAATGAAGTTGTGTTGAAGCTTGAAGTGTGTAGTGAATGAAGAACACTTAGTTTTGAAAATCAGGAGGAAGGTTCGACCAACACTAAGAGTGGTTCGACCAAAGCCAGAGGTCGAACAGAAGCAGAGGAAGTCGAACCGGCGTCGAAAGTTGTCCAGAGAGGAGGTTTGACCTAAGCCATAGTTGTTCGACCTGATCAGAAGGTCGAACCTAAGGTCGAACCTGTCAGTTCGAAGCACTCTGTTTTCCAGAAGATGGGTTCGACCAATTCAAGGAGGGTTTGACCTGATCAGCAAGTCGAACCCAAGGTCGAACTGAGAAGATCATTTGTCCAGAAGAGAGGTTCGACCTCGTCATCCATGGTTCGACCTGTTTAGGTGGTCGAACCTGAGGTCGAACCAAGCCAGTCAAAAGGAAAGGGACAAGGATCAAGTAAAGGAAAAGGAAAGGCAGAGGAGGAAAGATCGAAGAAGAGGCATGACAGGCCTTCAAATTTGGACAAAGTGACAAAGAAACTGAGGCTACAAGATCGTTTACCCGATAACTTCAAGATTCAGATGCAAGATTGGGATGAGATCAAAGAGAAGTGGGAAGAAGTTTCGGACAAGATAGCTCGCACTCGATACCAAGATGATGAAGCGATGAGGATAATGAGAATAGGAGATGATATATTTTGGATGTTTGATCAATAGGGATCCGAAGATTCATGGAGTTGAAGAGGCCGACGTACTTCCATGTTACAGCGGAAGTAGTTTGCTCATTTGAGATGGAGAAGGACCCGCTTGGGTACCCATATCGGTGTACGTTTCAGCTTGGCGGAGTGAGTAGGAGATGGACGTCTGAGGATTTCAATGAGCTATTTGAGACGCCTTTAGAGATCCCTCGCTTAGAAAATGCTGCATTCAGTGTAAAGCGGTTTTGGAGGGAGATCACCGGGGAGATTCGTGATTATAAGACCAGACAGGCTCGTGCTTCCGCAATAAAGAACCCAGTCTTGAGGTACATGGACCGCGTCCTGAGCAACATGTTATTCGCCCGCTCGGAGGGGAGTGTTGTGTCTAGAAGAGAGCTTTATGCCCTGTGGTGTATGCTAAACGGGGTGAAGTTCAATGTTGGAGCTTACTTTATTGCGCAGCTGAATCGATTCAAGACCATTGGATTTCAAAAGGTGAATATTGGAGGGTTACTGACAATCGTGGCTGAGCATTACAACTTCGATCTCACCGGCATTATACCAGTAGAAGGAGAACCCGATTTGATGATGAGCACGTGCGCGAAGGGAGGATTTGCCCATTTTAGAAATGGAGATTGGTTTTTCACGAGGGGTCTTAAGCCTTTCGAATTTATGTTCCCCTTCGACGTGAGAAACTTGACAACTATTCGGGAAGTGAGGAATAAGTTAATGAATTCTCTTTGACACACCACCTTATCCGGTGCAGTGAAGTCAGGTGGTGATTGGAGAGCGGTAGCACAGATGTGTGCTGAGGGGAGGATGGCTGAGTTGCAGCAGATCGTTGATCAAGGAGAGTTCCGTCCACCTCAGCCACAGCAGCCTGAAGAGGAGGATCAGGTAGATGAGCAGCCGGAGATGGAGATTCTGGAAGGAGAGCAGCATGATGCGCCTCAGCATGCTCCAGTACCGTAGCAGCGGCGAGCAGTTCTAGGTACTCGGGAGCAGCTTCGCTTGATTCATGAGCTGCTGATCGCGGTGGTAGCTGCACAGCAGGAGACGAACAGCTAGCTCGCGCTCGCTAATGCCAACTACGCCACGCTGAACGAAAGGTACTCTGCCTTGGATGAGCGTGTTGGTAGAGTGAGTAGTCGAGTGGATATGATGGATAAGCACATTACCAGTCTGTGCCGAGCTGTGGAAAATAAGATGGATGAGGATGACGATGATGATGAGGATGATGATGCTCCTAGGGAGTAGTTTCAGGTTTTCTTTTGGCTTCGCCGATTCATCTTATCTCCCATTCTTCTTTTTATTTTTACAGATTGGGGTGTGATTCATGTGTGAGTGGCATGTACTTGATATAGTTGAACTTGTATCATTGTTTTGTATATGGGTTATTGATTATGTGCATTCATGTGTTTACGTGTTTATTTTCATTGGAAAGAGCATGAATAATTTGTTAAGTATGTGGAATTCATGAGGAATTGATTTTGATTATGTGCTATGAGGAGTATTATGAATTGATTACCTATGTGAGGATTTGAGCCTTTATCATGATTAATCATGATAGTTTATTCTTGAGAGAATCATTCGTATGAACGTATTCTAGAACTTGGCTTGGAGTCTTGTGTGAAACTTACAATTGATGAAATATTAGGATATGATCTTAGGCCATTTTTGATTAATTGAGTCACTTAGCCAAATTTTACCTTTCCTAATGATTTTATAAATCTTTGGTAGCCCTGTTTGAGCCTTTTAAAAGCTTTTTCTTTGGCAAGCCAAATATATGAGCCTTAATTACCTTATTTGAGCTTTGAAAATACCCTATTCATTGGTAGAGAGAGTAAAGTGAATAAGTGTGGAAGAAGAAAAGGAAGATGGAATGAGGTTTAGTAAGAAAAGTGCATGGTTAAATCTTGTTAGGGGTAGTCCCTGAAATTGGTACCCCGAATTGCTTTAAGAAGCAGCCGAACGATGTTCGAGAAGGGTAGTGCCTACAACTGGTACCCAAGCGATCAAAAGAAGAATGTGTTGATGCAAGGAAGAGAAGGAAAATTGAAAATTGCAAGTGCAAGAGAAGAATTGGAGGAGAATATGAGGCCGAATGAGAAATCAAGAACCTCCAAGGTAACTCTCTACTAGTGTCTTAAGTCACTATGACCAAATTTTCCTACCCTTTCCAAAGAGCCAACATTTCAACCTAGCAACAAGTCCTTTGTGATCCTAGTATTAATCTAATGTAAGTTGATTTTTGAGACCTTGGCCAAGCTTATGGTTATGCGTGAATATGAATTGATATGAGTGATTATATTAGCCTATAGTGCTTCACGCACGAGTGAAAGAGAGTAAAGACTTATCCTGTCAGCGAGATTACTTAGTACTCCAAATGGTATGTGATTGGATTGATTTTACATGAGTGAAATATATGATGCAAGTAATTCTTGTTTGATTCAATGAAGTGGCATGTGTAATATGTGTTGTACTAGATCTTGTTGAATTATACACGACTCCTGTGGTTTAAATTGGTTGCCTCGGGACGAGCAACATGTAAGTTTGGGGGTTTGATGAGTGTGTAAATTCACAAGTTTGGCACTATGTTTTGTGCTAGTTTTGGAGAGTTTTGATGTGGAAATAGGTGGAAAACCTATATATATTGTGAATTAGCATGAATCAGGTGTTAGTGGAGCTATTTGAGTGTTTTCTTAGCAAAAACGGAATGAAAGAGCTAAGAATCGAAGAGACGGAGTCGAAGCCACGCGAACCGCCCAAGAATTAGGTGGGTTCAACCTGGTTGGAGGAGGGTTAGACCTCTCCAGCACGTCGAACCAATGTTGCTGAGCTTGCAAAGATGGATTCGACCACGACTCGAGTGGTTCGACCTGGCCATCAGGTCGAACCATGGTCAAACCATTTCGCAGGAAAGAGGATTCGACCACGACGTTGGAGTTCGACTTGCCAGTTGGTCGAATCGGGAGCGGGAGTTGTCCAGTGATGAGGTTCGACCAGGGGTTCAACCAAGGCCTAAGTGGTTCGACCTGTCCAGAAGGTCGAACCTATGCAGAATTCTTCCAGTAGTGGGGTTCGACCTGGGGTTCGACCTGTGGCCAGTGGTTCGACCTATTTGACGTGGTCGAACCTATGCGCGAGAACTTACCTTATCCAAATTTTCAAGGCCGAAACTCGTGAGATCACTTAGAAAGCTCATTCCAAGCCCTAGAGACGTGATTACAAGTATAAAAGGAGGCTCATACAGAGAATGAAGAGAGCTTTTGATCGTCAATCATAAGAGAGATAAGAGTAGAGGTGGTGATCCATCCGGAGGGCTGTGACAGAGGTTCGCTGAAGGTTCAAGTAAGAATGATCAATCTAACCATGATTGTTCCTAGATCAATCATGGGCTAGAAACACCTTGGTAGTTCTAGGGTTATGAAAGTTTCATGATGTAATTCGTATTTCGTGTGTAAAACTCCGTACAACACTACATGTGGTTTGTTTTATATAAGATTGCATATTTAATCCATACTCATAGTTGTTTTGTGCATCAATGATCATTGTGTAGAGTCTGAATACATAACATGGTTATTGATTGAGTGCGTTCACTACTTATTGATCACAACTCACTTTTCTATATTCTTGCTATTTCTTTTTGCTATTTCGATTAAAAGTTATTATCCATTAAACCTTTACAATTACCAAACATAGTCTAAAATGTACTAGAAGATAATGAAATTGATATTTAACCGTCCCTTGGGTTCGATATTGTAACTTGATCATCTTCGCGACTACAATTGATATCCTTATACTTGAGAATTAATTTGTGTGTTGAGAAAACCCCTATCAGAGGGAAAGGTTGTTGTTGCCTAGATTGCATCGGATGATAACCTAGTAAATCCATTTACAAGGATCTTAAAGTGAGAGCTTTTGATGATCGTGTAGTGGGAGTGGGAATCAGATGTATGGCAGAAGACTTGACAACATAGTCTTTTAGTATAAGTGGGAGATTGTTAGATTGTATACTAAAAGTCTAGCTTTTTGTATGAACAATGTTTAAACAATTAATTTGAAATGAGAATCATATGATCAAATGATTGTATCTTATAATTTATTTATATGTTCGATGCAATAGCCAACTTACTTTATATTGTAGATAATATGTTGTGCGACAACACGCGGAAGATCATATTATCGGTTTTCTTATAAAGTATAAACAGATGCTCACAACCGAGATAGACGGGGACTCTCTATCGGGATGGTTGTAGTATGGTTTGGTATTAGCTTGTCTTGACTATAGAATCACATTAGTTCACTTGTGTGTATTGAGCAGGACCGCTTGAGATCGTTCGACTTATACTGACTTATAGAAGAACTTGACCTCTGTTATTATGGATGTTCATTCTCTTAATCCCTATATAATAATCTCGACACGTAGGGCAGTATGTATTTCTTTGATTCATCAATGAGTGAGATTTACATGTAATTAAATCAACAAACTTGGTGAGTTGGGAAGTAGAGCTGTCTGTATGGTGTGCTGTTGATTGTAGAAGGAATCTGTGTCTGACATAGGTTGATGATGTCCCCTTGAGGAGATCATAAGGATTATCATGTAAACCCTACAGGTGAATTTATTCCAGCATAATAATGAGGTTGAGTGGTACTATTCTTGGATGATATATTAATTAATGGAGTTGTCAGTAACTTAATTAATTAATGGGCATTGTATATCTTAAACATGGAGAGACTAACGGGCTCATAATAAGAAGGAGCCCATAACGTAATTATGAAATTAGAACGGTAGTGCAGTAATAATAATTTAGTGATATATATTATTATTGGACTTAAGTATAAGCTTTGGGCTAAGCTTGGAAACTTAAACCCAATGGAGGCCCAACTCTAATTTCTCCTCCTGGTCCCTGCTGTAGCCCATATATAAGTCATCTCAGCTGTCCAGAAATCTTAATCTATGAGATTAATTATGCCTAACACTGTGAGGAGAGTGAGGGAACAACAGATTGAGAATATCTCGAGGATCATCGCCCACACGACTCGAGATTGGACTTGGGAATACAGCAGAAGACTGGAAGGATGTTTGTTGCTGCTGTCTGCCACCTTCTATGAGTTTTATAAAATCTTACAGACTTCAGAATAGGACTTTTGATATACAAATGGAAATCCATGGAAGAAAGGATCATTTTGGCATATAGATCACTCAGATCCAATATCGGATGAGAGAGTTATGCCCAAAACGGTGAGACTGCGTAGGTTGTGGCGAGAATTCATCGTCTTCAACATACCCTGGTGAAAAGTAATATGTTTCTTGTTTACTTGCTCCGCTGCTTGTTAGAAACGTATGGAACCCTAACGGTTCACGTTAACCAAATGATCAAACGCCAACAGCTTGTGCATTCTTGTTTTTGCTCTTTTCATCATTTTTCTTGCTTTTTACCATTTTTTTTCTTCTTTTGTTATTCAATCAATCCTTTCTAGCTACCATCTCCTCAATTACTCACACAAAAAGGTAAATATATAAGTCTCATTTGGGTAATCAAGGCTTGTAATGTGCTAAATTCACAACAAAGAGGCTTATAGGCTCAAAGTGGTTAACTAGGGATGATGTTCATGGTATGGAAATATTTGGCAATGACTATAAATGACAAGGATGGCCTTAGATCATATCACAAATCTCCACTAATCGGGCTCGTTCCTATAGTTCTTGAGCAAGTTCTAGCTTATCAAACACAACCGATCCACTCATGAAGAAATACCATGTATGCACGGTTGAGGCTCAAATGCTCACAAGCTTATGCTCGGACCTTAAGGACTTATTACACCACATTCATCTCAAAATTGAACAAGTTAAATAAAACATATCACAATTCAAAAGTATAGAGATTCTTAATCATAATTTGCTATCACTTATCACAACAATATGTCATTACTCACATTCAAAAATGACTTACAACATCCCAAAATAAACCACCAAATATCCCAAGACAAAAATAAAAATATACATAAAACATACAAGAAAGACACACCAAACAAGAAACAACACAAAAACACATAACATGCAAAACAAAAATCACTACCATAAGACAATTAACCACACATTCATAGCATCCATAATCAAATAAGCTCACAGTCATCCCATCTTTAATTAAAAAATGAAATCCTAGATTACGAAAGTAAACCTCCCACAAACATAACACATGAAGTAGCATGCTAGTCCAACACAATCAAATCAATATCAATTCATGTCAAGCAAATAAAAGTGATGAGATGTAGAGTGAACTCCCTTAAAAAAGTATTTGATAGTGGAAATGGTTGGCACAAGCTTCCGGATTACATCCACAACGAATCTCGAGTTGATCTCCGGGCTCAATTCATGCTTCCACTACACTTCATCTATTTCAACTATGCTCAAAACTCATCAAAAACTATTAGCTCAACAATTGCAATGAAAATAAGGACTATCATGCACTTCAACATAACCAATCGTACCAAAATTATACCCAAACTCATGAGAATTTTTTTTTAAATTGACCCAATTTTACATGAAGATCTCTCAATCAATATAATAAGAACACTCAAGTGGTGAGTCACACCACGCACTCTCCCCCTAAACATAAATCGAAACAAGAGTTGAGACTTAAGTTTGCAAAAAGTGGTGAGACTTACCCTTGTAGTTTATATCAATGATCTTCTTGTAGAGAAGCATATTCATCACAACTCTCAAGGCACGTCCACCACGCAATAGCATCCCCCAAACTTAATTCGAGAAAAGAGTCGAGAATTAAGCTTGCAACAAGTGGTACGACATTCCTATTTGAATTCATAAAGCACTTCTCCTTTCTTCAATGTGCATTTTCTCATTAGCACAATCCACCTACAGGGACAAAATGCAAAACAATATCAAATCCACAATTCTTATTGAAAGCACTAAATAAAGCAATAAAGATAGTGATGGGTTACCTCCCATCTAGCGCTAAATTTAACGTCTTCAAGCCAAACGATATTTTTATGATGAGTTTAAGAAGAAAGGGTGTCCATATACAATATCTCCTTTTGAGAATGAGATAGGTAATGCTTAACCCAATGCCCATTAACAACGAACTCATTATGGGGTCCTTTGAGTTTCAATGTATGTCCTTCGATGACCTACAACACTTCAAATGGATCCATCCACTCAGACTTGAGCTTTCCCAGAAATAACTTCAATCTTGGATTGAATACTAGCATTTTATCTCCGGGAGCAAATGTCTTCTCTCTCAACTTGGCATCGTGCCACTTTTTCACTTTTTCCTTGAAAATGGTGGAGTTCTCATATGCTTTTTCACGAAATTCCTCTAACTCCACCATTTTTAGCAACCTCTCTTGTCCGGCTTCCCTCTCATCCATATTGAGCCTCTTGATTGCCTATAAAGCACGATGTTCCAACTCAACGGGAAGGTGACAAGCTTTTCCATACACCATTTGATAAGGAGACACACCTAGAATTGTCTTGAATGCCATTCGATATGCCCACAAGGCATCATCGAGCTTCTCCACCCAATCATTTCTTCTCCCATTGATAGTCTTCTCCAATACTAACTTGATTTGGCGGTTTGAGACTTTCACCAATCCATTTACTTGGGGATGATAAGGAGTAGCAATCCGGTGTTTCACTCCATACTTCTTCAAAAGCCCTTCCATCAACTTGTTCACAAAGTGTGTACCACCATCACTTACTAGAGCTCTTGGGACTCCAAATCAAGCAAATATGTTCCTTTTCAAGAACCTTTTAACAACAAAAGCATCATTCTTCTTTGTAGGAATCGCCTCTACCCACTTGGACAAGTAGTCCACGGCCAACAAGATATATATGTACCCTTGAGAAGAAGGAAACGGTCTCATAAAGTTAATGCCCCACACATATAAAATTTCCACTTCAATATTCAAAGTCATAGGCATTTCATCCCTTTTTTCGATTCCTCCCACTCGTTGGCATCTATCACAACTTTCCACAAACCTCTTAGCATCTCCAAATAAGGTAGGCCACACGAATCCCGATTGGAGAACCTTAACTCTCGTCTTGTGGTGGCCAAAATGCCCACCACAAAGAGACGAATGGCACAACTCTAGAATTCCCTTAACCTCTTCATTGGCTACACATCTCCGGATAACTCCATCCGCACAAGTTTTAAACAAGAATGGCTCGTCCCACGTATACTTCTTCACTTCCATGTAGAATTTTTCAACTTGTACTCATTAAGAAGCGTGGGTCGAATGCCACAAGCAAGATAATTCATATAATCGGCATACCAAAGAGATGAACCAACCATGAGAGCAAACACTTGGTCAACCTCTACCTTAAGGATCTCCTCATCCGGAAATTTATCACCAATTGGAGTCAAATCTTCATCTCCCTCTTCTCTTTCAAGTCTTGACAAGTGATCCGCTATCACATTTTCAACCCCTCTTTTATCCTTGATCTCCACATCGAACTCTTGTAAAATCAATACTCACCGAATCAATCTTGGCTTTGCGTCCTTTTTGTTCATGAGATACTTGATGGCCGCATGATCCGTGTATACCACTGTTCGAGTGCCAACTAAGTAGGGGCGAAACTTCTCAAAGGCGTAAACCACCGCTAGAAATTCTTTCTCCGTGGTTGTGTAATTAACTTGACAAGGATTCAAAGTCTTAGAAACTTAATAAATGGCTTTAAACTTCTTCTCTTTGGTTTGCCCAAGCACCACTCCTATAGCTTGATCACTTGCATCACAATGCAACTCAAAATGTACACTCCAATCCAGAGCTACAAGTATGGGGGATGAAATCAAAGCCTCATTGAGTACCTGAAACGAAGCAAGACTATCTTCATCAAATTTGAATTTAGTATCCTTTTCAAGAAGCTTACACAATGGTTTAGAAATTTTTGAAAAATCCTTAATGAAGCGGCGATAAAAGCCTGCGTAGTCTAAGAATGATCTAACTCCCTTCTCACTAGTAGGAGGTGGTAGACGTTCTATGGCTACGACTTTTGCTCTATCCACCCTCAAGTCATGCTCCGAAATGTGGTGCCCTAACACAATTCCATCGGTAACCATAAAATGACATTTCTTCCAATTAAGCACAAGGTTTGTCTCCTCACAATGCTGTAAAATAATAGATAGGTTAGTCAAGCACAAATCATATGAAGAACCATAAATGGAGAAATCATCCATGAAAACCTCCATGATTCTCTATCAGCCCACCGAAAATGGCCATCATGCATCTTTGAAACGTGGCTGGAGCATTGCATAAACTAAATGGCATCATCATAAATGCAAAGGTGTCATGGGATAAGTAAATGTTGTTTTCTCTTGGTCTTCTGGGGCTATCAAAATTTGATAGTACCCCGAGTAACCATCGAGAAAACAATAATACTTGTGTCCCGCCAATCTATCAAGCATTTGATCAATGAATGGAAGTGAAAAATGGTCTTTTTTGGTGTTGTCATTGAGTTTTCTATAATCAACACAAACTCTCCAACCGGTGGTAGTCCTCGTGGCAATTACCTCATTAGTATCGGACCTCACAATAGTTATACCACCCTTCTTTGCTACCACATGCAAAGGGCTCACATAAGGACTATCACTAATTGGAAAGATGATACCCACATCAAGCCATTTCAACACTTCTGTTCTTACAACCTCTTGCATTATAGGATTAAGACGACGTTGGTTTTGCACACAAGACTTATCTTCTTCCATTAAATGAATCTTATGCATGCATAGAGAGGGGCTTATACCTTTTAAATCCTTAATGGACCAACCAATGGAAGATTTGTGCTCTCTCAACACCCTCAATAACTTCCCAATTCTAATTCATTCAAGGATGAAGATACAATTACTGGATAGGTGTCATTTTCTCCCAAGTATGCATACTTCAAGTGCTCCGGTAAAGGCTTTAACTCTTCCTTTTTCTCCTCTTTTTCCTCTTCTTTGGGCTCATCATCAAGCTTCTTTTTAAGCAACTCTCTCGCTTCCTCCACTGTAAGTTCACTAAAAGAATTCAAACAATGCAAATCATCAAATATTTCATCATCATTAAAGCAACAAGGAGAGTTAGAAAGATCAAAGGAATAAAAGTGGCTCATTATTAATTCCAAAGGGTCCTTGGAATGAACACAATGTAGATGCTCTTCAACAATATCCTCCATCACTTCTACTCGTCTACACTCATTGCTCTCCCTCGGATATCTCATAGATTCTTTTAATAAAAACACCACTTCTTCCTCATTAACTCTAAGGGTCAACTCCCCTTTCTCCACATCAATCAAAGCCTTCCCCGTGGCTAGAAATGGACGTCCAAGAATTAATGAAACATTTGAATATTCATCCATATCTAACAGCACAAAATCAACAGGAAACACAAATTTTCCAACCTTCACCAAGACATCCTCTTCAATTCTCTTTGGATACGTTGTAGACCTATCGGCCAATTGACCGATGTAGGCTTGACTTCTCCAATGCCCAACTTCTTGAAAATCGACAAAGGCATCAAGTTGATGCTAGCACCCAAGTCACATAGAGCCTTGTAGCTCTCATGCTTCCCCATCTCGCATGGAATAGTAAAATAACCTGGATCTTTCAACTTAGGTGGGATCTTTTTTTGTAATATGGCACTACACTCCTCCGTGAGATTCACCGTTTCATGATCACCTAAGCTACTTTTCTTTGCCATAATATCCTTAAAATTTTTTGCATAGTTAGGCATTTGTAGAAGAGAATCCACAAAAGGGATATTGATATGGATCTTCTTTAGCATTCCACAAACTTTGCAAAATTTTCTTCTAAGTCCTTCTTCAAACATCTTTGTGGAAATGAGATTAGTACGGGTAATTTAGGAACCCCCCATTCATCACTTTCGAAGTCTTCCTCTCTCTCTTTCCTTTTTGCTTCTTTATATTTTTCCCACTTCTTCAGGGATTTCACTTCCTCTTCGTCAAGTGTAGGGGTCACTTCATCATTCTTATCTAACTCAACTCCTTTCTCTTTTCCTTCTTCATCCTCAACTACCACGGGCTCTTGTTCACATACTACTTCTTCCACTTCCTTAGGCATTGGAGGTCCATCATATTTTGTACCACTTCGAAGATCAATGGCCTTGCATTGCTCCTTTGGATTGGTGATAGTAGTAGACCAAAACTTCCCTTGTTGATGAACACTTTCCCTTTCACTTGCTATTTGGCTCATGTGGTTCTCTAATGCTTTCATTCTCTTTTCATTCACTTCTTTTTCTTGCCTTCTTTCTTCTTTTTCAATCTTTCTCTCTTCTTTCTCTATCAACCTCTCATCCCTTTCATGCTTCAAGAGCTCAAACATTTGCCCATTTGATCCTCAACCATAGGTTTTCTTTTATTATTTTGACCCTTAGCCCCCGGATTGATCCCCGTTGGGAATGTGAGGGCATTATCTTGATTTCCATATGACAAGTTATCAAACCTCCTAGGTTGTTGAAAGTTGCCATCGAAATTCCCTTGACCAAATCCACCTTGCCTAGGTGGATATCCTCCTCCTTGGTGCCAAAAATTTCCTCCATAATTCCCTTGGAAGTTCTTTCCTTGCATGAAGGCAACTTCCTCAAGTGACATCTCGGGTTGTCCCCAGGATTCTTGAAATCCCATGTTGGAGGTCATACCTTGGTGATGCATTTGAGATGTAGGCAACTGAACATTTGAACTTGGAAACTGTTGACTCATGACGTGCATAGGCATAGAGTTTTTAGGGACTTGCAAATTAACATTCATCCTCTTGAGTATCTCCGAGATAGCCTTTTCAGTGACATCTTCTTTCGGTGCTTTCACTTGTTTCATGCACACTTTCTCCATCTTTGCAATCCTTTCCATCTCATACATCCCTGGAGAACGATCCAAAGGCCAATGTCCTGAGTTCAAAGCAATTTCTTCACAGATAGCTACAGCCCTCTCCGGTGTTTGCCCCAATACAAATCCTCCTGATGAAGCATCAATGAGTATCCTCGAACCTCCATTCAACCCTGCATAGAAAAATCCTATTTACTGATCCAGGGGGAACCCATGCTGTGGACACATCCGAAGCATCTCCTTAAAGCGATCTCATGCCTCGCTAAAGGTTTCAAGAGGTAATTGCTTGAACTATATGATTCAACCCTTCAGATGCAACATCTTTGACGGTGGAAAGAACTTGTTCAAGAACCTCTGAGCTAACTCTCTCCAAGTAGTGTAAGATCCCGGAGGTATAGTATTATACCAAGCCTTAACTTTATCCCTTAATGAAAAGAAAAAGAGCTTCTACTTAATAACATCCTCACTCACTCTATTGATCTTGATGGTGTTAGCTAACTCCGTGAATTGAGCTAAGTGAGCATTAGGGTCTTCCATTGTACCACCCCAAACTGATTTGCTTGCACCATATTAATCAATCCCGTTTTAATTTCAAAATATTGTTGACATTTAGTGGTGGCCCCATAGCATAATTTTCCACTTATGGTAAGAAATGGTCTCTAACATTCATGCCAACTCCATTATGCCCTTGAACTTGAGGTTGTTGAACTACCGGAGGAACTTGTGGATTATTTCTTGCCTCTTGTTGTGTTAGCAATTGTTGTATAATGGCTTGCAACTGTTGATTGTGCAAGTGCACTTGGTGAAAATTTGCTTGTTGCATAAGCTCCGGGTTTACTTGAGCACCATGTGCATTTCCCACACCATGCTGAAAATTTTGTCCATTCCCTTCTTCATCAACACCATTGCCATTAACTTCTTCCAATCCTTGATCCATCTCTTCCTCCATTGGATGTAACAACTCTCTCCTTTTTCTTCTTAGTGTAGCATCTAACTCCAAGACCAAAGGCTCGATAGATTGAGACCTTGAACGAGTGTGCATACACCTACAAGATTTACCAAGTTAGATCACAAAACAACCAAAATAAAAGCAAATAAAAAGAAAGCAAGTAAAAGTACTCCTAGTAAAGCTAATCAAACGCAAACTCGTTACTCCCAAGATTTAATCTCTCCCCAGCAATGGTTCCATGAACTTAGACTCAATTTAGGTTAAAATTGAATAAGGTAAGTGTATCTTATCGTTTATAGTGAGTGACCAAGTTTAAATATAGATCAAAGGGAGATTTAAATCAAGAGTGTATCCGTGTTTGTTTTCAACCATACTTTATAGAAGTGATCAGATTTTGAGTTTTGAAAATTAAAAAGAGCAATTAAACTACCAATTATCTAAGCAAGTAACAAATAATAACAATTAACAACTAAGATGATCAAATGAAGTGTCAAGTAACCATAATTAAAATGAAATGGATGTAGGACAATCTAAAGAAGAACAAGGCTAACCACATTCAAGATCAAGGACACAACATGGATTGTCAAATTCAAATGGCAAATATCAATGAATATTGGAATAGAAGCAATCACATATATTTTTCCTAATCCCTAGGCCAAGGCAATTAGGTTCTAAACTCATTACAAGTTTTAAGTGTTAGATTTGTATACTAAAAGCCTTGCTTTTGTATTGAACAATGTAATAACAATTTTATTTGAAATGAGAATCATATGATCAAACTGTTTTGCATATTATAAATTATTTATTTATATGTTTGTGCAAAAGTCCATTTACTTTATACTGTAGATAATATGTTGTGCGACAACACGCGGAAGATCATATTATCAGTTTCCTTATAAAGTATAAACAGATGCTCACAACCGAGATAGACGGGGACTATCTATTGGTATGGTTGTAGTGTGGTTTGGTATTAGTTTGTCTTGACTATAGAACCACATTAGTACACTGCTTTGTGTATTGAGTAGGACCGTCTGAGATCGTTCGACTTGTACTGTCTATATAGAAGAACTTGATCTCTGTTATTATGGATGTTCGTGCTCTTAATCCCTATACAATAACCTCGACACGTAAGGCAGTATATATTTCTTTGATTCATCAATGGGTGAGATTTAAATGTATTAAATCAACAAACTCGGTGAGTTGGGAAGTAGTGCTGTCTCTATGGTGTGCTGTTGATTGTAGAAGGAATCCATGTCCGTCATAGGTTGATGATGTCCCCTTGAGGAGCTCATAAGGTTTATCATGTAAATCTTGCAAGTGGATTAATTTCCGGCATGATAATAAGGTTGAGTGGTACTACTCTCGGATGAGATATTAATTAATTTGAGTTGTCAGTAACTTAATTAATTAATGGGCATTGTATATCTTAAGCATGGGAAGACTATTGGGCTCATAATAAGAAGGAGCCCAGAACGTAATTTTGGGATTGGATGGGTAGTGCAATAATAATATTTTAGTGGACTATATTATTATTATTGGATTTAATTAAAAGCTTTGGGCTAAGCTTGGTTAATTAAATCTGATTGAGGCCCAGCCCAATTTCTCCTCCTGGTCCCTGCAGTAGCCCAAGTATATAAGTTATCTCAGTTCCTAATAACCTAAGTCTGCGCCACTTACGTTGAGAACAGATTAGGGGCAGATTGAGAACTCTCTGGGGATTGTTGACCACACAACACCAGAGAGTCAACTTTGGGATATACTATAGAAGGTCAGAGGTGTTCTTCACAGATCATCATCCTCTACACCAATCCAGAAGACAGGTAATTGTTTTATGCTTCCGCTGTATCTAATTATCTATTTTTCTTATTGAATCGTGTTCACCATAAGATCCAATTGCCAACAATTGGTATCAGAGCCTTGTTTCTTGGTGAAACGTGATTTGTAAGGATGTTTTTGTGATTATTTGATTAATTGTTATAATCTGGCTTTAATCACATGTTAATTGATCCTTCCGTGTGTTCCTTATCAAGAAAGACTGGCTGTGTGTTTGGGATTGGATGTGTGTCATTCATTCATGTGAATGGTGTGTGTTTTTTTTGGTTGACTGTATACACTGTACAAACATATTTCATACAAAGCAAACTGTCTTTCTTTCGTCCACATCGCACATGTGCACCCTGTCGATGGGTGTTCTTCCTGGCGGCGTCGGACGGAGCGGCGATAATCCCGGGCGACTTCTCGGCCACTTCTGGCATGGGTCAACGGAGTGGACGCTGCGGCAGATCTGGACAGCGATAATCCCAGGCGAGTCGAACCCATTACCTATCAGATCGGAGTTGATCTGCCCAGTAGATCGACGACGCACGACGGCCAGAGAGGGAGATGAAGGCACGTCTATGATCGGGTCTTGGGCAGAATCGATTGTACCGTACCAGTTCCTGGAGGGTCTGATGTTTTTTGACGTTTCCACGGCGGAATCGGCGGTGATCTGGAAGTGCAGAGGCTGGGCGGCACTGGCGGTTACGCGGTGACTGGGCGGCGCTGGAGGCAAAACATATTACCGATCTGGTCAGTCTGCTTGTTCGACTGTGGGTCGGTGGGAGCATCACCGGAGGGCGGCTGCGGTACTCGAGCGGCGGCGCTGATTGGCGGCGGATGCTGGCGAGGCCGCCGGCTGCGGCAGCGATCGGAAGCGTCGGTGCAGGATGAGTATGTGCTTCAGTCGGGCTCCTCGGTAGTCGACGATGCTGTGCTTCAATCGGGTCGGACAGCGGGATAAGGTTGGCGGCATCACTCTCGGCTGTGCGAACCAGCGGCTACAGCGGTGACTTCTGGCGGCTGACGGAGAGGATTTGCGCCGGTGGTTGCTGGCAGTTCCAAAATCAGACGGCAGGCCTTGTGTGGCTATTGTTTAGGGCATCAGTTTGGTGATGGGCTGCCTGGGCCCTTTTTTTCTCTAATTTGGTTTTGGGCTGATGGCCCAAATTTTGTTGGAGTGTTTTTTGGCTTTGCTGATGGGGCTCTAATCCTTTTAATTTGGTGTTGGGCCTGCTGGGTTGTTTTTTTTTAATAATTCAGTTATTTTTTGGGCTCAATTTTTATTAAATTGTAATGGGCGGCTGGGGCCACTTATTATTGCTGGATTTGTTTAATTATTTGTGATGTTGGGCCATGATATGTTTTGGGCTTGTTCCATGATAATAAAATTGGCTGGGTAAATGGGTATTATTAATTGAACAATATGGAGCTGCTCATTTTATGCTAATTATGTTTGGATACCTGGGCCCATTATTGATCCTACATTATTAAGCAATTAATTATTATATATAATTGATTTAATTGTTTTGCTTGACAATTAATTGTTATATATGTGAATGGCATGTTCTATGTGATTTATTTAATTTAAATTACTTTAATAGAAGCATGCTAGGTTGTATATTTTATTATGAAATATTATATACATGTTAAAAACCC
This sequence comes from Pogostemon cablin, assembly GCA_023678885.1. Classification (NCBI taxonomy): domain Eukaryota; kingdom Viridiplantae; phylum Streptophyta; class Magnoliopsida; order Lamiales; family Lamiaceae; genus Pogostemon; species Pogostemon cablin. The sequence goes on along the minus strand of CM042969.1, from coordinate 16,315,615 downwards.
TCTGTGCTAAATAACTAAGTGGGAGAGGGGATTGGTAAATAAATTCCCATGGCCTCCATTATTGGTTTGTAAGTGATATGAGTAAACTTGCGCGTTGGCATTAGAGCCTTTCTCCCTAACGGATGAGTTTATTCATGGTTCACTAGTACGAACTTCTTCATGATGATTATAGAAAGTTATCCGAGCGCGTGTGGATTTCACCAACTGAAGGCACATAAGCTTGGGTAGCGGACTTGGAATCAAATAATGGTATACACTTAGGTGTAAATAATAAGTATCCTCCCCAACGGAGTCACTGCTGTTATTTGCATGGCTAAAAAGTAACCGACTATTAATTATTTTGTCATAAAGTCAGGTTGACGAATGAAATTAATGGGTAAAACCTACTCTTGTAAATGTTCGGGTTTGTATACGTCCACCCTAACGTGGCATGCAAATCCACGGTGCTTGAGATATTGGTGAATTTTATTTTATATTGTTTTGAGGGATTCAATATAAATTGATAAATTCGAAGAGTTTGATCTGTTTATTTAATTTATGATTCTCAGGATTTTCAAATGGCACTCAACTCACTTTCTGTAATACTTAAAGAGCATAAACTTACTGGCACAAACTATGTTGACTGGAAGCGAAACATGGACATTGTTTTAACTGCTGAAGACTATATCTTTGTTCTCACTGAGGAATGTCCTCCGGCACCTACTGATGACTCTACCGAAGAGCAAAGAGTTGCTTATAATAAGTGGGTCAAAGCTGATAGGATGGCTAAGTGTTACATTTTAGCTTCAATGTCAAATGTGCTTCAGACTCAGCATCAAGCTATGGAGACCGCCTATGATATGATGCATAATCTTAGGGAACTCTTCGGACATCAGAGTCGTCCTGCTAGGTCGAAGGGCATGTCGGTCTTAATGAACACCAAAATGGCTGAGGGCACTCCCGTAAGGGAACATGTCCTTAGGATGATGGGCCAACTCAATGAGTTGGAAGTTCTTGGAGCTGAAATCGATGGGGAAACCCAGGTCGATATCATACTCCAAAGCTTGCCTAAGAGTTTTGAGCAGTTCCGCCTGAACTATGGTATGAACAAACACATGTATACGTTGGCGAAACTTCTGACAGAACTTGTGGCGACGGAAGAACTGTTTCGTAGACCTCCTCAGGTTCATGTTGCTGAAAATGCTCCTCATCCTAGGCCGATAGGCGGAAGGAAGAAGAAGAAGCAAGGATATTCAGCACCGGTGAATAAAGTGAAAGCAAAGACTGGTGCAGTCAAGAAGCCTAAAGGCAAGTGCTTCAAATGCAAGCAGCCGGGACACTACAAGGCAGACTGCCCTCTTCTGAAGAGGAACAGGAATGGTAAGTCTTATATACTAGTTGTTGAATCGTGTTTAGCGGCTGTATCTGCTAACACTTGGTGTGTAGATATGGGAGCAACTGACCATGTCTGCAATTCTTTGCAGGGGTTCCACCAAACCCGACAGCTTAGTGATGGTGAGATTTCCATACTCATGGGGAATGCTACGAGAGTAGCAGCTGTTGCAGTGGGAGACGTCTATTTATTTTTTAATAAGAATAAAACTCTTGTTTTGAGGAATTGTCTTTATGTACCTAATTTAAGAAAGAATTTAATTTCGGTTTCTAAATTATTTATGGATGGTTATTCTGTTTCTTTTAATGACAAGGTTGTTTTAAAAAAGAATGGAATTTTTATCTGTGATGGTGCATTGATAGATAACTTGTATACTCTTAATCCAATTTCTCCCACAGTGCAACAAATTGAAGCGAATGATACATCTACTAATAAGAGAAAAGAACCTTCTAAAATGAACCAAACATATCTTTGGCATCTAAGACTAGGTCATATTAACTTAAGTAGAATTCAAAGGTTGATAGCTGATGGACCTCTGAGTTCATTAGTAGTGGAAAATTATCCAACTTGCGAATCCTGCTTGGAAGGAAAAATGACCAAGAGGCCTTTCAAGGCAAATGGGTATAGAGCCAAGGATTTGTTGGAATTGGTTCATTCAGATTTATGTGGTCCTATGTCTGTCCAGGCAAGAGGTGGTTATGAATATTTCGTCACTTTCATTGACGATTATTCTAGATACGGGTATGTTTATTTGATGCGCCGCAAGTCTGAGTGCTTTGATAAATTCAAAGAGTACAAGGCTGATGTGGAAAAGCATCTTGGAAAATATATCGAGACACTACGATCTGATCGTGGTGGCGAATACCTCTTGGGAGAGTTTAGGAATTATTTATCAGAAAATGGAATTGAATCCCAATTGTCTGCACCGGGCACACCCCAACAGAATGGTGTAGCGGAAAGAAGGAATATGACTCTTATGGAAATGGTAAGATCTATGATGAGTTATTCGGAATTACCCAGCTCGTTTTGGGGATATGCCTTGGATACAGCGGCTTATATCCTGAATTTAGTACCTTCTAAATCAGTAGCTTCAACACCCATCGAATTGTGGACAAAGCGAAAGCCTAGTCTCAAACACTTTCGGATTTGGGGTGCTCCGGCACATGTGTTGAAGCAAGATGCTGATAAGTTAGAATCGCGTACGGATGTTTGTCTGTTTATAGGATATCCTAAAGGAACGAGGGGTGGTCTATTTTATGATCCTAATGACCAAAAGGTGATCGTGAGTACGAACGCCAGATTTTTGGAAGAGGATTATGTAATGAATCACAAACCCAAGAGTACAATTGTTCTAGAAGAAGTTAGAAGGGAAACACCAAACAATATACCAACTGTGCAAGAGGATATACCACAGGACACTGCACCGCGTGTCACACCTGATACACAATTGCCTGCGGAGCCTCGTCGTAGTGGGAGGGTTACGAGACAACCAGATAGATTCATGGGATTGGGAGAGTCTTCTGATTTAATCCCAGGTGAACATGAAATCGACCCATGGAATTACAACATGGCACTGCAAGATAAAGATACTCTATTATGGCAAAACGCAATGAAATCTGAGATAAAATCCATGTATTCTAATCATGTCTGGGAGCTTGTAGAACCACCTAATGGTGTGAAAGCTATTGGATGCAAGTGGATCTATAAGAGAAAAAGAGGATCTGACGGTAAGGTGGAAACCTTTAAAGCAAGGCTTGTGGCTAAAGGATATACTCAGGAAGAAGGAATCGATTATGAGGAAACCTTCTCGCCCGTAGCCATGCTTAAGTCGATCCGGATTCTTTTGTCTATAGCTGCTCATATGGATTATGAGGTATGGCAGATGGATGTCAAGACAGCTTTCCTGAATAGAAGTCTTGAGAAAAACATCTATATAAAGCAACCAGAGGGTTTCATTGCAAAGGGCGAAGAGCATCTTGTGTGTAAGCTTAAAAAGTCCATTTATGGATTGAAACAAGCTTCAAGATCTTGGAACATCCATTTTGATGAAGTAATCCAGTCATATGGATTTATTCAATGTCCGGATGAATCATGTGTATACAAGAAGTGTGACGGAAACATAGTGGTATTTCTTGTACTCTACGTGGATAATATTCTGTTCATTGGAAACAATGTAAAGGTATTGTCGGGCGTAAGGGTATGGCTGTCCAAGCAGTTTGAGATGAAGGACTTGGGAGAGGCCGGACACATTCTTGGGATCAAATTAATAAGGGATCGCAAGAAAAGAATGTTGTGCTTATCCCAAACTTCATATATTGATACAATCCTGACTCATTTTAGCATGCAAGATTCCAAGAAAGGTTTTCTACCTTTATGACATGGTATACCTCTATCTAAGGAAATGTGTCCAAAGACACAACATGAAATAGAGGCAATGAAGCTGGTCCCTTATGCTTCGGCAATGGGAAGTCTCATGTATGCTATGCTATGTACGAGACCAGATATCTGTCATGCCGTGGGCATGGTCAGTAGGTATCAAAGTAATCCAAGACAAGGGCATTGGACTGCGGTAAATCATATTTTGAAGTACCTGCGAAGGACTAGGGATTATGTGCTGGTTTACCGGGCAGATACTCTGTTACCTTTGGGTTATACTGATTCGGATTTCCAGTCAGATAGGGATGCTAGTAAATCCACCTCGGGTTAAGTGTATACTCTTGGAGGAGGAGCCGTAATATGGAGGAGTGTAAAGCAGAAATGTGTTGCGGACTATACCATGGAAGCTGAATATATAGCAGCCTCTGAGGCAGCTAAAGAAGTAGTATGGCTTAGGAACTTCTTAATGGACTTGGATGTGATTCCTGGTTTGCCCAAAGCAATCATAATTTATTGTGATAACAGTGGTGCAGTAGCAAACTCGAAGGAACCACGAGCCCATAAGGCAAGTAAACACATTGAGCGCAAGTACCACCTGATACGAGACATCGTTCAAAGAGGAGAAGTCGTTGTTGCTAAGATAGCATCTGAGGATAACCTAGCTGATCCTTTTACTAAGAGCCTTCCAGTGATAGCGTTCGATGGGCATGTAGAAGGAATGGGGATTAGATGCGTGTCAGCAGATAAGGCAGCGTAGTCTTTTAGTATAAGTGGGAGATTGTTAGATTTGTATACTAAAAGCCTTGCTTTTGTATTGAACAATGTAATAACGATTTTATTTGAAATGAGAATCATATGATCAAACTGTTTTGCATATTATAAATTATTTATATATATATTTGTGCAAAAGTCCATTTACTTTATACTGTAGATAATATGTTGTGCGACAACACGCGGAAGATCATATTATCAATTTCCTTATAAAGTATAAACAGATGCTCACAACCGAGATAGACGGGGACTATCTATCGGTATGGTTGTAGTGTGGTTTGGTATTAGTTTGTCTTGACTATAGAACCACATTAGTACATTGCTTTGTGTATTGAGTAGGACCGTCTGAGATCGTTCGACTTGTACTGTCTATATAGAAGAACTTGATCTCTGTTATTATGGATGTTCGTGCTCTTAATCCCTATACAATAACCTCGACACGTAAGGCAGTATATATTTCTTTGATTCATCAATGGGTGAGATTTAAATGTATTAAATCAACAAACTCGGTGAGTTGGGAAGTAGTGCTGTCTCTATGGTGTGCTGTTGATTGTAGAAGGAATCCATGTCCGTCATAGGTTGATGATGTCCCCTTGAGGAGCTCATAAGGTTTATCAAGTAAATCTTGCAAGTGGATTAATTTTCGGCATGATAATAAGGTTGAGTGGTACTACTCTCGGATGAGATATTAATTAATTTGAGTTGTCAGTAACTTAATTAATTAATGGGCATTGTATATCTTAAACATGGGGAGACTATCGGGCTCATAATAAGAAGGAGCCCAGAACGTAATTTTAGGATTGGATGGATAGTGCAATAATAATATTTTAGTGGACTATATTATTATTATTGGTTTTAATTAAATGCTTTGGGCTAAGCTTGGTTAATTAAATCTGATTGAGGCCCAGCCCAATTTCTCCTTCTGGTCCCTGCAGTAGCCCAAGTATATATGTTATCTCAGTTCCTAATAACCTAAGTCTGCGCCACTTACGTTGAGAACAGATTAGGGGCAGATTGAGAACTCTCTGGGGATTGTTGACCACACAACACCATAGAGTCAACTTTGGGATATACTGTAGAAGGTTAGAGGTGTTCTTCACAGATCATCATCATCTACACCAATCCAGAAGACAGGTAATTGTTTTATGCTTCCGTTGTATCTAATTATCTGTTTTTCTTATTGAATCGCGTTCACCATAAGATCCAATTGCCAACAATTTGTATCAGATCCTTGTTTCTTGGTGAAACGTGATTTGTAAGGATGTTTTTGTGATTATTTGATTAAATGTTATAATCTGGCTTTAATCACATGTTAATTGATCCTTCCGTGTGTTCCTTATCAAGAAAGACTGGCTGTGTGTTTGGGATTGGATGTGTGTCATTCATTCATGTGAATGGTGTGTGTTTTTTTTTGTTGATTGTATACACTGTACACACATATTTCATACAAAGCAAACTGTATTTCTTTCATCCACATCGCACACGCGCACCCTGTCGATGGGTGTTCTTCCTGGCGGCGTCGGATGGAGCGGCGATAATCCCGGGCGACTTCTCGGCCGCTTCAGGCATGGGTCAACAGAGTGGACGCTGCGGCAGATCTGGACAGTGATAATCCCAAGCGAGTCGAACCCGTTACCTATCAGATCGGAGTTGATCTGCCCAGTAGATCGATGACGCACGACGGCCAGAGAGGGAGATGAAGGCACGTCTATGATCGGGTCTTGGGCAGAATCGATGGTACCGTACCAGTTCCTGGAGGGTCTGATGTTTTCCGACGTTTCCACGGCGGAATCGGCGGTGATCTGGAAGTGCAGAGGCTGGGCGGCGCTGGAGGCAAAACATATTACCGATCCGGTCAGTCTGCTTGTTCGACTGTGGGTCGGTGGGAGCGTCACCGGAGGGTGGCTGCGGTACTCGAGCGGCGGCGCTGATTGGCCGCGGATGCTGGCAAGGCCGCCGGCTGCCGCGGTGATCGGAAGTGCCGGTGCAGGATGAGTATGTGCTTCAGTCGGGCTCCTCGGTAGTCGACGATGATGTGCTTCAATCGGGTCAGACGGCGTGATAAGGTTGGCAGCACCACTCTCGGCTGTGCGAACCAGCGGCTACAGCGGTGACTTCTGGCAGCTGACGGAGAGGATTTGCATCGGTGGTTGCTGGCGGTTCCAAAATCGGACGGCAGGCCTTGTGCGGCTGTTGTTTAAGGCATCAGTTTGGTGATGGGCTGCCAGGGCCCTTTTTTTTCTCTAATTTGGTTTTGGGCTGATGGCCCAAATTTTATTGGAGTGTTTTTGGGCTTTGCTGATGGGGCTCTAATCCTTTTAATTTGGTGTTGGGCCTGCTGGGTTGTTTTTTTTTTAATAATTCAGTTGTTTTTTGGGCTCAATTTTTATTAAATTGTAATGGGCTGCTGGGGCCACTTATTATTGCTGTATTTGTTTAATTGTTTGTGATGTTGGGCCATGATATGTTTTGGGCTTGTTCCATGATAATAAAATTGGCTGGGTAAATGGGTATTATTAATTGAACAATATGGAGCTGCTCATTTTATGCTAATTATGTTTGGATACCTGGGCCCATTATTGATCCTACATTATTAAGCAATTAATTATTATATATAATTTATTTAATTGTTTTGCTTGTCAATTAATTGTTATATATGTGAATGACATGTTCTATGTGATTTATTTAATTTAAATTACTTTAATAGAAGCATGCTAGGTTGTATATTTTATTATGAAATATTATATGCATGTTAAAAACCCTCTGTGCTAAATAACTAAGCGGGAGAGGGGATTGGTAAATAAATTCCCATGGCCTCCATTATTGGTTTGTAAGTGATATGAGTAAACTTGCGCGTTGGCATTAGAGTCTTCCTCCCTAACGGATGAGTTTATTCATGGTTCACTAGTACAAACTTCTTCATGATGATTATAGAAAGTTATCCGAGCGTGTGTGGATTTCACCAACTGAAGGCACATAAGCTTGGGCAGCGGACTTGGAATCAAATAATGGTATACACTTAGGTGTAAATAATAGGTATCCTCCCCAACGGAGTCACTGCTGTTATTTGCATGGCTAAAAAGTAACCGACTGTTAATTATTTTGTCATAAAGTCAGGTTGACGAATGAAATTAATGGGTAAAACCTACTCGTGTAAATGTTTGGGTTTGTATACGTCCACCCTAACGTGGCATGCAAATCCATGGTGCTTGAGATGTTGGTAAATTTTATTTTATATTGTTTTGAGGGATTCAATATAAATTGATAAATTCGAAGAGTTTGATCTGTTTATTTAATTTATGATTCTCAGGATTTTCAAATGGCACTCAACTCACTTTCTGTAATACTTAAAGAGCATAAACTTACTGGCACAAACTATGTTGACTGGAAGCGAAACATGGACATTGTTTTAACTGCTAAAGACTATATCTTTGTTCTCACTGAGGAATGTCCTTCGGCACCTACTGATGACTCTACCGAAGAGCAAAGAGTTGCTTATAATAAGTGGGTCAAAGCTGATAGGATGGCTAAGTGTTACATTTTGGCTTCAATGTCAAATGTGCTTCAGACTCAGCATCAAGCTATGGAGACCGCCTATGATATGATGCATAATCTTAGGGAACTCTTCGGACATCAAAGTCGTCCTGCTAGGTCGAAGGGCATGTCGGTCTTAATGAACACCAAAATGGCTGAGGGCACTCCCGTAAGGGAACATGTCCTTAGGATGATGGGCCAACTCAACGAGTTGGAAGTTCTTGGAGCTGAAATCGATGGAGAAACCCAGGTCGATATCATACTCCAAAGCTTGCCTAGGAGTTTTGAGCAGTTCCGCCTGAACTATGGTATGAACAAACGCATGTATACGTTGGCGGAACTTCTGACAGAACTTGTGGCGGCGGAAGAACTGTTTCGTAGACCTCCTCAGGTTCATGTTGCTGAAAATGCTCCTCATCCTAGGCCGATAGGCGGAAGGAAGAAGAAGAAGCAAGGAAATTCAGCACCGGTGAATAAAGTGAAAGCAAAGACTGGTGCAGTCAAGAAGCCTAAAGGCAAGTGCTTCAAATGCAAGCAGCCGGGACACTACAAGGCAGACTGCCCTCTTCTGAAGGGGAACAGGAATGGTAAGTCTTATATACTAGTTGTTGAATCGTGTTTAGCGGCTGTATCTGCTAACACTTAGTGTGTAGATACGGGAACCACTGACCATGTCTGCAATTCTTTGTAGGGGTTCCACCAAACCCGACAGCTTAGTGATGGTGAGATTTCCATACTCATGGGGAATGCTACGAGAGTAGCAGCTGTTGCAGTGGGAAACGTCTATTTATTTTTTAATAAGAATAAAACTCTTGCTTTGAGGAATTGTCTTTATGTACCTAATTTTAGAAAGAATTTAATTTCGGTTTCTAAATTATTTATGGATGGTTATTCTGTTTCTTTTAATGACAAGGTTGTTTTAAGAAAGAATGGAATTTTTATCTGTGATGGTGCATTGATAGATAACTTGTATACTCTTAATCCAATTTCTCCCACAGTGCAATAAATTGAAGCGAATGATACATCTACTAATAAGAGAAAAGAACCTTCTAAAATGAACCAAACATATCTTTGGCATCTAAGACTAGGTCATATTAACTTAAGTAGAATTCAAAGGTTGATAGCTGATGGACCTCTGAGTTCATTAGTAGTGGAAAATTATCCAACTTGCGAATCCTGCTTGGAAGGAAAAATGACCAAGAGGCCTTTCAAGGCAAATGGGTATAGAGCCAAAGATTTGTTGGAATTGGTTCATTCAGATTTATGTGGTCCTATGTCTGTCCAGGCAAGAGGTGGTTATGAATATTTCGTCACTTTCATTGACGATTATTCTAGATACGGGTATGTTTATTTGATGCGCCGCAAGTCTGAGTGCTTTGATAAATTCAAAGAGTACAAGGCTGATGTGGAAAAGCATCTTGGAAAATATATCAAGACACTACGATCTGATCGTGGTGGCGAATACCTATTGGGAAAGTTTAGGAATTATTTATCAGAAAATGGGATTTAATCCCAATTGTCTGCACCGGGCACACCCCAGCAGAATGGTGTAGCGGAAAGAAGGAATAGGACTCTTATGGAAATGGTAAGATCTATGATGAGTTATTCGGAATTACCCAGCTCGTTTTGGGGATATGCCTTGGAACAGCGGCTTATATCCTGAATTTAGTACCTTCTAAATCAGTAGCTTCAACACCCATCGAATTGTGGACAAAGCGAAAGCCTAGTCTCAAACACTTTCGGATTTGGGGTGCTCCGGCACATGTGTTGAAGCAAGATGCTGATAAGTTAGAATCGCGTACGGATGTTTGTCTGTTTATAGGATATCCTAAAGGAACGAGGGGTGGTCTATTTTATGATCCTAATGACCAAAAGGTGATCGTGAGTACGAACGCCAGATTTTTGGAAGAGGATTTTGTAATGAATCACAAACCCAAGAGTACAATTGTTCTAGAAGAAGTTAGAAGGGAAACACCAAACAATATACCAACTGTGCAAGAGGATATACCATAGGACACTGCACCGCGTGTCACACCTGATACACAATTGCCTGCGGAGCCTCGTCGTAGTGGGAGGGTTACGAGACAACCAGATAGATTCATGGGATTGGGAGAGTCTTCTGATTTAATCCCAGGTGAACATGAAATCGACCCATGGAATTACAACATGGCACTGCAAGATAAAGATACTCTATTATGGCAAAACGCAATGAAATCTGAGATAGAATCCATGTATTCTAATCATGTCTGGGAGCTTGTAGAACCACCTAATGGTGTAAAAGCTATTGGATGCAAGTGGATCTATAAGAGAAAAAGAGGATCTGACGGTAAGGTGGAAACCTTTAAAGCAAGGCTTGTGGCTAAAGGATATACTCAGAAAGAAGGAATCGATTATGAGGAAACCTTCTCGCCCATGGCCATGCTTAAGTCGATCCGGATTCTTTTGTCTATAGCTGCTCATATGGATTATGAGGTATGGCAGATTGATGTCAAGACAGCTTTCCTGAATGGAAGTCTTGAGGAAAACATCTATATGAAGCAACCAGAGGGTTTCATTGCAAAGGGCGAAGAGCATCTTGTGTGTAAGCTTAAAAAGTCCATTTATGGATTGAAACAAGCTTCAAGATCTTGGAACATCCATTTTGATGAAGTAATCCAGTCATATAGATTTATTCAATGTCCGGATGAATCATGTGTATACAAGAAGTGTGACGGAAATGTAGTGGTATTTCTTGTACTCTACGTGGATGATATTCTGCTCATTGGAAACAATGTAAAGGTATTGTCGGGCGTAAGGGTATGGCTGTCCAAGCAGTTTGAGATGAAGGACTTGGGAGAGGCCAGACACATTCTTGGGATCAAATTAATAAGGGATCGCAAGAAAAGAATGTTGTGCTTATCCCAAGCTTCATATATTGATACAATCCTGACTCGTTTTAGCATGAAAGATTCCAAGAAAGGTTTTCTACCTTTCAGACATGGAATACCTCTATCTAAGGAAATGTGTCCAAAGACACAACATGAAATAGAGGCAATGAAGCTGGTCCCTTATGCTTCGGCAGTGGGAAGTCTCATGTATGCTATGCAATGTACGAGACCAGATATCTGTTATGCCGTGGGCATGGTAAGTAGGTATCAAAGTAATCCAGGACAAGGGCATTGGACTACGGTAAAGCATATTTTGAAGTACCTGCGAAGGACTAGGGATTATGTGCTGGTTTACCGGGCAGATACTCTGTTACCTTTGGGTTATACTGATTCGGATTTTCAGTCAGATAGGGATGCTAGTAAATCCACCTCGGGTTATGTGTATACTCTTGGAGGATGAGCCGTAATATGGAGGAGTGTAAAGCAGAAATGCGTTGCGGACTCTACCATGGAAGCTGAATATGTAGCAGCCTCTGAGGCAGCTAAAGAAGCAGTATGGCTCAGGAACTTCTTAATGGACTTGGATGTGATTCCTGGTTTGCCCAAAGTAATCATAACTTATTCTGATAACAGTGGTGCAGTAGCAAACTCGAAGAAACCACGAGCCCATAAGGCAAGTGAACACATTGAGTGCAAGTACCACCTGATACGAGACATCGTTAAAAGAGGGGAAGTCGTTGTTGCTAAGATAGCATCTGAGGATAACCTAGCTGATCCTTTTACTAAGAGCCTTCCAGCGATAGCGTTCGATGGGCATGTAGAAGGAATGGGGATTAGATGCGTGTCAGCAGATAAGGCAGCGTAGTCTTTTAGTATAAGTGAGAGATTGTTAGATTTGTATATTAAAAGCCTTACTTTTGTATTGAACAATGTAATAACGATTTTATTTGAAATGAGAATCATATGATCAAACTGTTTTGCATATTATAAATTATTTATTTATATGTTTGTGCAAAATTCCATTTACTTTATACTGTAGATAATATGTTGTGCGACAACACGCGGAAGATCATATTATCAGTTTCCTTATAAAGTATAAACAGATGCTCACAACCGAGATTGACGGGGACTATCTATCGGTATGGTTGTAGTGTGGTTTGGTATTAGTTTGTCTTGACTATAGAACCACATTAGTACACTGCTTTGTGTATTGAGTAGGACCATCTGAGATCATTCGACTTGTACTGTCTATATAGAAGAACTTGATCTCTGTTATTATGGATGTTCGTGCTCTTAATCCCTATACAATAACCTCGACACGTAAGGCAGTACATATTTCTTTGATTCATCAATGGGTGAGATTTAAATGTATTAAATCAACAAACTCGGTGAGTTGGGAAGTAGTGTTGTCTCTATGGTGTGCTGTTGATTGTAGAAGGAATCCATGTCCGTCATAGGTTGATGATGTCCCCTTGAGGAGCTCATAAGGTTTATCATGTAAATCATGCAAGTGGATTAATTTCCGGCATGATAATAAGGTTGAGTGGTACTACTCTCGGATGAGATATTAATTAATTTGAGTTGTCAGTAACTTAATTAATTAATGGGCATTGTATATCTTAAACATGGGGAGACTATCGGGCTCATAATAAGAAGGAGCCCAGAACGTAATTTTAGGATTGGATAGGAGACTATCTGCGCCACTTACGTTGAGAACAGATTAGGGGCAGATTGAGAACTCTCTGGGGATTGTTGACCGCACAACACCAGAGAGTCAACTTTGGGATATACTGTAGAAGGTCATAGGTATTCTTCACAGATCATCATCCTCTACACCAATCCAGAAGACAGGTAATTGTTTTATGCTTCCGCTGTATCTAATTATCTGTTTTTCTTATTGAATCGCGTTCACCATAAGATCCAATTGCCAACATTAAGCACATAAGATTGAATCTCACTCTCAATTCCCTTAAGGTACTATGATAATAAGATTATTCTCCTCACTCAATTAATCAACCAAATATGGTAAATCAATTAAGTGTCCTCACATGAATGTTCTAAGCATATAAAGATGCTACCACATACTTCACATACTAACATACAAAATTCATATTATAACATGATTCAATCAAAACCCTAATCACAATAGGATTGGCCCTCCTAATATTATAACTAGAGAATTCAACCACACACATCATAACACAAATCATGTAAATCATAGATCATGTAGGAAATTTCAAAGATCAAATCAATTAAACCATTACAAATTCAATAAATTCATAGATCCTTAATCCATCAAGTGGCTAGCCTCACAAGAGGTCTAGCTAACAACAAACATTATCAAAACATCAAAACAATGTTTAACAATATCCATTGTAGCAATTTAAACTAAGGAAATGCAAATCAAAGGTAATTTCTCCCCTAATTTGATGCTTGGCTAGAAACTATCCTTCAACATGCAATCTTCTTCTCTTCCTTGCTTGCTTTCTTCACTTGGATGGTAGATTTGATGGTGGAATATAGATAGATATAGTGGATGATGAAATGGATGAAGATGGTGGTGTAAAATGAAGGAAATTGTATGTGATCTATGTGTCCAAGTGAAGATCTAATCCATCCTCCTTTGAATGTTGAACATGAGAGTATTTATACCCTTTCCCAATTTGGGCCTCGAGTTTTGTGTCAACTGGGCTTTAAAACACATTCTCCATGCACTGGAAGGTGAAAACTCGATTTTTTGGCCCAATAACCTTACTCGACTTGGCCTTTCTAACTCGAGTTTGCTACTCGAGTCGAGTAGCATGTGATGGAACTCGAGCTGGCCCAGCTCGACTCAAGTTAGCAACTCGAGCACTTGCCTGTTAGGGTCGTGTTGCGTGACTCTAAAATTGAAATGCTTCCGGAACCCTACTCGACTCAAGTTGTCAAGTCGTGTTGCGACTTGCAACCGAGTAAGCACTATATGATTTTATGACGCTGCTCTACTCCGCACGACCTCCAACTCGACCTGGATAAGCCCCAACACGACTCGTGTTGCAACTCGTGTTGCAACATGCAAGTCGAGTTGGCTCTCTGGACAAATTTCTGACCTCAACTCGACTCGAGTTGCAAGTCGAGTTGGGTATTGCAACTCGAATTGGGTCTCTGCATGATTCTGAATATTTTTTGGGCCTCAACTTGACTCGAGTTGCCAACTCGAGTTGTGTTATGCTAACTCGAGTTGGGTCTTCCTCAGCCTGTTTTTGCTCGTTTCACCTCCCGACTCTATTTTTCACTTGTTTTCAACATATTAAGGCTCATTCACACATATTTCCATGAAAACACATAACACAACCAAGATACATATAAAATACGGATAAAATAATACAAAAATATATGCAAAAACACACTAAAATTTAGGTGAAAATAGCGACGATCAATAGTCACTTCACACCACCCAGGTCCTAAATTTTTCCCATTTACCCTGACAGCATCCATGTCAGTAATATAACCAATCGCAACAATTTCATACATATCCCCCAAACTTTTCAAAACAACTCTGGAATGAACCTGTATATCATATAATTGTATCATTAAACTTTCATATATAATGAATATATTATATAAGAAAGGTATGTCGCACAAGAAAAGTACCCGGATGTGCTTAGTACGTGATGTTGATGCTGATCCCTGATTGTTTGAAGATGAGAATGATATATTTTGACACTCATATGATCTAACTACTTATGCTTCCCTATTAACTTTTGCTATTAAAGCACCATATTTCTCTTTGTAATCCATCGCAAGTCTGTAACTTACATCACGACTCGGGAGTGGCCCATGCACATCAGACCAACTAACTCCAAGGCCATACATTCACAAAGATCCACTTTAATCCTTCTCCATCACCTTTTCAAACAAGTATTCACAGTTCTCTGCCTCAAATTCTGTTTCACCTTCTTCCAGAAAATCTTCATTTAGTTGTTCCATCTTATTATGTGATCAACAAACAATAATCGACTAGTGTATAGTAATAAAAAAATTAAACTAGATTATTAAAGTTGAATAAATTAACTCACAACAGCTTCTTTTATGTCTTTACTCATGCGAGGATCATTTATTTTATAATAGCATTCCTTAAATAACTCTGCTCTTGTTGGATATTTGTTATACTTCTTCTTTTGCAAACAAAACAAATATATTCGATATAAGTTTTTAAATTCATTGAAAATTAATAGTATTATATACAATTTAAGGAAAACTACCCATGCTTCTTTGACTAGTGCATAGCTCTTCTTTCCCATATGATGAATCAATTTAAGCTCAGCACGTGTCTTTTTATTTTTTCGCTAATTGCCTAAATAAATTTAAGATATAATTAAATAAATAAATAAACAAAAATGATATTAAGTATAACACAAATCGATATTATTCATTATATACCTTAGAGCCATCTTTTGCACGTGATGTAGAAGGTATTGTATTCCTTGTAAAATGATTGCTTTGGTAATCCTTTAAAAAATAGAACATAATTAATTCTAAACATATACCAATACTAGAATAAAATAATATATAATTATATATAAAGACTGATGAAATACAATCTAATTGAGTTTGACTTGTATCATTTGTAGCAGAATCACAATCTACGGGGAGAGGTCTCCTACAAGATCTCGCTCTAGTAGGCATGACCTACAAATCAGAAAGTAATAAATTAAAATAAATAAAAATTCAACAAATAAGAGTATAAAATATAATAAATTTATGAAACTCACCACATTAAATAGTCCACCTAATAATTCTTAAGCAACAAATCTATATTTATATTTCAACAATGTACAATAATCAACCATTTCACAAGAAATAAAAATTAAGAAAACTAGCTAATAACAAGTTATATGCATAATCAACATCATAAGAAACAAAATGACACATCATTTAAAGGTATAATACGTCCATATGACTTGCTAACTAATCAACAACTGTTCCTTCTACATCTCTTCTAACCCAAGTAGGTTCCTCATTTTCATCTAAAGGTATATCATGGTTATCATCTTGAAAATGCATCATTCCATCTACGCTCAAAATTGGATCCATATTAAATGAATCTCTAGCTTTTGTTCTCACAACAACATGACAAAATGTATCATTTTCATGTTCTTTCCAGTATAACATACAATTATTTGGGCATGCATCAATTTTCTCACAAGACAGCCCCAAAGCTCCAATTATCTTTCGCACGTCATAGTACAATTTCGGCAACAATTGTGTAACACTAGGGAATGCCTCTTTTAACAACTCAAGAAGCATTGTAAATGACTTGTTAGACCAATTTCTAGTAGATTTCAAGTGAAATAGTCTGATAAGAAATGAAAGTTTTGAAAATTTCTGACATCCAGGGTATAGTTCAGTTTGAGCATCTTCTAATAACTCATAAAATGCACGAGCTTGCTCATTCATCCCGTCATCTATATTAGTATCTTCTACTCCAAAAGCATCATGGACCAAACCATTCATATCATCCAAAGTATTTAATTCATCACATGATTGAGAACTACCTTTACCAAGTGACGTCTCTTCTCCGTGAGCAATCCAATTTTGGTAACCTTTCATAAAGCCATCTACTATCAAATGCTCTTTAGCAACCTCTCTAATTACCCATTTCCCATTCTTACAGAACTTGCAAGGGCATATAATCTTTCCATTTACACATACCTTAGCAAAAGCCATGTCAAGAAATTATCTTACCCCATTTTCATATTCTCCACTTGACCTTGATTTGAGCATCCAACTTTTATCCATCATGAATCTGTAAAATGAAATATCTTTTTAGCAAAGAGAAAAGTAATAAATTATATAAATATGGAAGAGTGGGAGATAACATGACAAACATGACGATATGTGAAAAATACAAGAAGAGAGACATTTTATTTATTTATTTGTTAAACAAGAGAACAGCAAGGCAGGGGTACTAGTTTGGGGGTGGTTGTGATGATGTATTGAGATGTAGATTAAAAAAAGTAGTGTGTTGAGCAGTGGTATTGGGAGCAAGGATGGAGTGGTGGCAAAGCAGACAGGTAGTATGAATACTAACACAAAATTTATGCTTACTAAAAATATTAAACCATCCAAAAAAAGTTAAAAATCAAATTTTCCTGATTTTTATTTCCTCTTTTGTCCAATTAATTTTCAAACTTGTAGAGAATAATATGCTTTAATTCTCTTTCTTGCATGGATTTTAATTGAAATTTAAGTCTAAATACTCTATGAAAGAAGTGAGATTATAATCAGAAGTAGATTTCCTAGGAAGTATGGATTGGCTACCTAAGCACATGAAATTTAGATGTCCAAATTTCAAACAGAAAGTCAGCCCGCAAACAAATAGAGAAGAGTGAGGAATAAATAAATAATGGAGATTGTAGAAGTTCAATTTATCTTGTAGAAGTTCAAAAAGATAGCAAGAAACGACATAAACAAACCCACTAAATCTATTTTGATCAACTTTAGATGTGGTTGATGTTGAGAGTGAAGTTTGCACAAAAAATCAAGGGTAGATGGCCTTAGATACATGAGTATGATATTTCAATATGATGATGATTTTGTTTAACTAGTTTCATCAAACTACACAAAATACATATATATAGACTAGTTAAAGGAATCGAAACTTATTCAATTCAGAGTAGTCTGTTTCTTATATTAAGAAGTTCGGAAAAGGCAATACAAAAGAATAATGATATCATCAATAAAAAGGATTTGGCATCAGAATTCAAGTTATCTTAGCACATACATTCATGAAACCAGGAAATTGGATTCAACCAAATTACACTAACTTCTTATGCTACCAGCCACTCAATTCAATTAGAATACAGGTGTATACCAAGGATTTCAGCCAGGCTGCGTAGTAATCAGAAGTACACTGATTTTTTTACCATATTCCCTTATCTAGTGCCTTAGTTAAGTGATACAAAATCCAGAAATAGACAAATGAGCAGATCAATCTTAGCTAATCACAATAAGTTCCTTAACCATGTTGCATTCTATCACCATTATCATACTTGTGATAAAACTAACCTCAACTAACTAGGAAACAAAATTTCTATTAGTTTAATAATCTATACCTGCAAATCCATTCCATCTCCAAATACTTAGTTGCTTGAAATTAGAACCAATTGTCTATGATTAAAGATGTATCAATAAAATGTGTGTGTGAGTATGTGTGAGAGAGAGAGAGTACCTCGTGCAGTGTAGGAAGATAACTCTATTCTGAATTAGAACTAGCAAAAGAAGAAGACGTCCTTGGCTACTCCAGAAGCATACAACATGACGATTAAAACTAGTAGAAGAGAAATGCAACAGAATTAAAATTTACTTAATTAGCGACTGCACTTCAAAATCAAAACACTAGCAGAACACGATCAACGATTCAAACCAGTAAAACAAAGAAAAACTGCACTGGCTCAATGAATGTCTTCATCATGATGATCAACATAATAAGAACGAAGAAGCTTCGATCAAAAAATAAGAACGAAGAAGTGTTTCCATGGAAAGAATATGTAAATTGATCATCATAATCAACGAATTTCATTATCGAATCTACAATCGTTACTGTAGATTGATTCATAGACTAAATGGGAAAAAGAATATTTCTCTCACCTCACCGCATGAAAATGAAAAAAGGAATTGGGTGAAAAGATTAAAAAGAAAGCCCTTTATTAATGATGGAACCAAAATGCTGCTTGATCCAGCGGTTGAGGAGGTTGTCATATAAAAATCTCAGCCGTTGAAAGAGTTTAAAAATATATTATTAAATTGAATATATTACAAAATAAAAAGTAAAATACCTCAATAAAATATATTAGAGACTCATAGTATAAATGTCTCAAAATAAATTTAGAAAAACAAAAACATGCAAAATTTAAATATTCTAGAGAAATTAATAAGTGTCACTAAATAATTTTCCCTCAAAATTTAAAAATATATTAAGTGTTCCTAAAATATAGAGATACAAATTAATAAGCGTCACTAATAAAGTGTCCCTCGAAGTCTTAAAATATATTAAGTGTCCCTAAAATATAATTTGGAGACACAAATTAATAAGTGTCACTAGTAAAATATCTCTCAAAGTCTAAAAATATGTTAAGTGTCCCTAAAACATAATTTGGGGACACAAATTAATAAGTGTTACTAATAAAGTGTCCCAATATCACATTTTTGTTGTAGTGCATAAATAACCTCGAACGGACTCCGCCCTGTTGTTTGACTTGAAGATTGATTGTAGGCAAACTCTGCTTGAGCCAAAATCACATCCCATTGATGAGAATTCTTCCCAACCTAACTCTTCAATTGATTCTCCATATTTGAAGCACCACAATCCACTCCGAACACTTTTTCAAAATCTGAAAGCCGCAAAATCGGAGCCTCCTTGACTCTTCTCTTGAGAAGCTCAAAGCTTTTCATTGCTTCTTCTGTCCACTTGAAGCTTTCACCTTTCAAACATTCATTTATAGGTGCAATAATTATGCTGAAAATTTTAATGAACCTGTGACGAAATGGAGCCAAGCCATGAAAATTTCTAGTGTCCAGAATCATCTTAGGTATTGACCAACTTAGAATGGCTTCAATCTTGCCTTCACCCGTCTTGATACCTTCGGATAACATAACATATCCCAAAGAGATTAGACTATATGCGAAAAAATGGTATTTCTTCAAGTTGGCATACGATTGTTGCTCCCGTAGCACACCGAAAACTTGTCGAAGATGATTCAAATGCTCTTCCGGGCTGGAGCACTCGTAAAGACCATCTCTTATCTTGAAGGCTATTTTCGACTCATCTTTAAGCCTTGTACGAATCGCACACATATGCCACGAACTATCTTTCTTTGGCATAAGAAGCACCAAAACAACACACGGACTCTTACTTTCTTGCACAAGACCTCTAGCCAAAAGCTACTCGATTTTCCGTTGTAACTCTTCATATTCTTTAATATTCATCCAATAAGCCACTTTATTAGGAATCGAAGCACCAGGAATTAAATCAATCCAATGCTTAATATTTTGCATTGAAGGAAGTCTTGAAGGAATCTCTTTAGGGGCCACATCGTGAAACTCTTGCAAAAGCGATTGAACTTGGAATGGTATGGGATTACTATCTTCATTTTCTTCTAGAATCACCAAAATTGCAAACACCTCCACGGGTTCATTCATTGCACTCTGAATCTGTGATTTGGAGAGCAGATTATTCCTTTCTCCTTTTGATGGTCTTGGAATATACTCAATCCTTGACGGTCCCAAAATGATTTTCTCATTATCTTTCATGAAAGTATAAGTGTTCTTGAAACCATCATCTTGTGTTTTCCTATCAAATTGTCAACGTCTACCAAGATGCAAATAATAAACATGAACATCACACCAAACTTCATTACCTTTACGAATCCGTGATAACTTGTAAGGTTGATGATCTTCGGTTTCCAGTTTCAACTTCTCCACTATATTAATAGCCACAATAGTTTCACAACTTACACCATCAAAAATGATATCACATACCTTGTCAATTGATGTACACCTTGTGTGAAAATTATCGTAACAAAGTCATGCATCATCCACAACATAGGTTGCATCGAGGCTACACCTTATCATCAAGGATTCTCCATGATCCTTGAAAGTGATATCATCGTTGTACTCATCATAGATTGGTGTTGTTTCTTCTTGCTCCTCTTCATACTCTTCTTCAGCGAGAGTAATTATCCCCGGATTTGGGCAATCTACAGCAAAGTGTCCAAACCCTTTGCACTCGAAATAAAATTTTTGATTAGCTAGACCACTTGGTTTCGCATAATCGATAGGATGGAACCTAAAGAAATTGTTAGCATCTTTATTTGTGTAAGGACCCGCATACTTTGATTCATCGCTGGAATCACCATGGCCTGAACTACATTCGCTTCTAGCTTTCCGACGATCAAGATGTATGGCTAACTCCTCAACTTGCTTGAAAGGACCCGCATACTCTGATTCATTGCTGAAATCACCATGGCCTGAACTACGTTCGCTTCTGGCTTCCCGACGATCAAGACGTATAGCTAACTCCTTAACTTGCTTCTGAAGTGCCTGAATTACAGCATCACGTTCATCTTCAAAATTTTCCATGTTTCCTCTACATCCACCTCTACCTCTCCTTGATGCCATAGCCAAAGGACGAGAATACCAAGAGCGTACGCTGGCTCTGAATACCAAATGATAAGGGGTTGATAACAAGGAAAAGAGAAGAAAGAAGAAAAAGATGCAAATTCGAGTTTCAAGTTAGGATAAACAAGATAATGAGAACTCCATTCTCAATCTTGATATAATATTCATAATTTTCTAATCTTCATAATCTAATCCAACTCTCCTTTACATCAGGTATTTATAGGAGAAAGAGTAAAGAAACTTAACAAATGAAACAACCTTCAAACTTCCATCATAAATGAAAATTAGAAGTTACTGGACCAGATATTGGATTGACTTTGAACAGCCATAACTCCCTCCATACTTGGAATCTGATAGTCAATAATATATGGTTGGAAAGATAATTTAATTGGCTTTCCAATACCACCAACCACGCATTAATTAGATCTCTTTGGAGAGATTTATGATTGAAACATTGAACTATTGTACACCAGCAAATCTGCCCTACATCAACTCAATATAGTAAAATAAGGATCTTTTGGTGGGACGGATGGATTATTATTTAAATAAGTTATTAGATATGTGCATAGTATTATAATTATAAGAGTTAGTCTCTTGTAAACTGGATTTACATTATAAATTCTTATAATCCCTGTGGTCCCTCTTAATTTAAAATTCCTAGCAATACATATGGTATATAGGATTGGAAATGGGGACTACAGGGTTTACATCATGAACCCGGTTTATACAAAACTTGTGTTATTATAATATCTTCTTAATTATAAAATAGCATACCATAATTTTTTAGGTGTGAAACCCTCAAGATCATTTCAACATTTAGTGCTTGCATGAATTCATGGAAAATTGGAAAACTTAAAGAATACATGATAATTTTTCTTAATAAGTCGTAAAAAGACTCAGAATATATATATATATATATATATATATATATATATATATATATATATGCAAAAACTTTGTGCCCTTGGGGACACCGTAAGCCCATTGTGCACCCAAATATCCTTTAGCATTAAATTGTATACCCTTTAGTATAAGAATGTGTACTCTTTATTTTCTGAAGAAAAAAAAATTAATGAAAGTGTATATACCCTTTTGAACAAAATATTGTACCCTTATTAACTAAAGTATAGTATACCATTTAGAACAAAATGTAGTACCTTTTATATTTTGTGCACCTCGGACACAAGATACCCACCCATATATATATAACTCTAATAATAACTTCTTCCTACACATTTGGGTGCCCTCTCAACGCCAAACTTGGTGATTGGTGAAATTAGATGGACTTTGCTTCTTCTCAGCAAAAAGCCAACAGAAAGACTCAAAGATAGGAACACTATAAGAGTTTTTAAGAAAAGGGTGCATAAAAAGTTTGATGATATAAAGCTTGAAATTAAGATTACCTGATCACTCTGTAAAAATGGACCACCCAAAGTTCCTAATTGCTTCTTCTATTTCTTTTCACCATTTCCAAGCTCAATCTTGGAGTCCACACAGTTTCTCCAGACCAACCTCCAGCTGATGGAGAATTCTTAATATCTCTAGGTGACAGAGTGGAAATTCGTGCACTTTTAGGTCAATTTGGTACCTCTTTGATGGTATTAGATGCTATTACTTGCAAAAATTATAATGCTATAGTTGTTACTGCTTGACAAGTATTTTTTCAAGTTTTGAATAGGAAAAGAGGGACAAAAAGGTCAAAAGTTGGACTAGGAGATGAAGCATTGAACGAGGGAGAAAAAGCAGAATGCTCAACCACTGTCGAGCAGAGCCGCTAGTCTCAAGCGATGGCTTTGTAAGAAATGGAACTTCATATGGAAAAGATAATTCTTCTGGAAGATTGGTGTCAGACGTACGTGTAGAATGCTCGGTGACTACCATGCATTAATGCTCAACCTCGAACGAGCCCACTTGGAAGGGAAGAAGACTGCTCAACAATTGAGAAATTGCTGGTCTATGACTATTGAGCAGGCCGCTCGATGCTGAGCAATAGGGGAAGCAAGGGTGCTTGATCTCAAGCATCATTAGTTGGGGACCAGGTCTATGTTTTTTATCCAGATTCTCATCCCACTATAAATGGTAGACTCTGGACATTAGAAAAGATTTTTATCGACACTTTCACACAATATACATCCCATCCTTCACCTTCACCTTCACCTTCACCATCACTCACCTTTCATCCACCACACTTTTGAGAGGAATCAAGACGATATTACCTACTTGGTTGGAGACGGGAATCCTTGCAAAGACGGAAGTTGAAGCAGGAGAGTCTACTCTACTTAGGGTTTAGCCTGATTCTATTTCTCTGGTTACAGTAGTTGGACACATGGTAGAGTTAATTGCATCTTTGTAATTTAATTCTTTGATACCATGGGCTAAGATCTTTATTGGTAATGTTAATGTTTTAAAAGTTTTAACTATGTGATTTGATGATTTTAGGCTTAGATTCATGACACTGTAAAATGTTTATTTCCTTATTGAATAAACGTTTTGAGACTTCTATGATTTTTTTTAACTATGATTCCTGTGATGTTTTATGAAGTTAGCTCGAATTAAAATGCTATTAGGAATCTTGATTTTGCATGAACGTAGTTGTTTTATGTTGCAGTTAAAGGGGATTAATCAATATAGATTTTAACTACTAGACAATCAGTATAGAATATATTTTGCTAGCTAAGCAAAACATCATTAATTGTTAGTATTTGATAAGTAGACTTAGAATTAATTTCTTACTACCTAAAGAGGAAAAAATCTATTGATGTGTGAGTACCTTGTAAGGGAACACCTTGATTGTATAAGTACATAGAAAGGGAAAGGGGATTAGCAAATAATCGATTCTAGGATTTTCAATTTATCATAAATGGTAGATTTCACTTAATCATAGTGGTATAATTTGATTTAAGGATCCTCCTATAAGAATCTGAAGGATAGTGAATCATAAGTCTAGAAATTCAGTTACATGGTCAAACTGACTTGCCTTAGCATTACTAGTCTTCTATCTTGAACCCTATAATGTTTTCTCTTTCAAACTTTAATTTTAGTTTTATTAATTTTATCCACAGAAGATTAGTAGTGACAATCTCAAAACTCAGATTTGTCTTAAATTAAAATAGTCATTCACTACACCAAAAAAGCACTAAGACAACAGCAAATATACAACATAGATTAGAAATATGTGTTATCATATACCTTATATGTGTAGTCTTAAATATATATGTTGTCTAATTTTTTTTTCACGCACAAGGACAACACATATTATCTGGTGTTGTCATATTGTGTTGTCGTATATACCACACTTCAAATTAATTCACTATAAGACAACATATATGATACCATATGTTGACGTAAATTTTTTAACGCACAAGGACAACATATATTTATCTATGTTGTCTTAAATTGTCTTAATATTTTATTTAAGAATACATATATTACTTTTTTAATATATTATAAATATAAAAAATAGAGAAATATAAAAACGAGACTTAGAAACTATTTCTTTTCTCCCTTCTGCCCTAATCGTGAGTGAATTATCACAGCGTCGCCCCCTTCGCCGCAAACCTCCATCGTCGTTCCCCGCCGCATCGCCCATCTCCGCTGCTCGCCGCGTCGTCGTCGCCCCCTTCGACGCAAACCCCCATCGTCGTTTCCCGCCGTATCGCCCATCTCCGCTACTCGCCACGTCGCCGTCGCCCCCTTCTCCGCAAATCCCCATCGCCATTCCCCGCAGCATCGCCCATCTCCACTACTCGCCGCATCGCCGTCGCCCTTCGCCCTTGCTATTCGCCTGTCGATATTGCCAGCCGCATCGCTCGCTGAGTCGCCTTTGTTGTTCATCCACTGCCAGCAGCTGCCCGTCTGCCACCAGTCTCAACCGTCCGTCCACTAGCCCTCCTCTCGCCAGCAGGCGCCCGCCCATTGCCATTCTCTCCCGTCTTCACTCTCGTCACAGTACTCTCTCTCCCACCTCATTCTTGTTGTATTTTCAATCAAGCACTAATGCTTTCCAAAATTTCAATCATTTTGTATATTGAATGATGGAGTATTATTTATACATAGTTGATAATATGCAATGTTGTGATGTACAGAAGACAGTGGAGAGAAAAGCATTGTGGGATTTGATTGGTTGAGAATTCCAGGTGATACCATGGCTGCTGAAATTTCTGAGAGAAAGAGAAGGGATAATGGATTTATGAGTCTCTTGTCATTTGCTGTCTGTGAATGGTTCTTGATGTTTTTATTGTATGTAGATGGCGCATTGTCATATTTGCTCACAAAATTTGCTCAATATTGTGAACTTGAAACCCCATGTCTGTTTTGCTCAATGCTTGATAATGGTGTTGGGGGAAAGAAACCTGGATTTTATTGGAGTTTATTATGTTGTAATCATAGAGAAGAGATATCTTCTTTAGTATGTTGTTTTGTCCATGGTAAATTTGCTGATGTTGGTAGTATGTGTGGTGAGTGTCTTAAACCAAATGTGATTGCCAAACAATCTAATCCTGAATCGTGGGTGGATGTTAATCGATCTGTTTTCCAGAATTTAATTTTGGATAAGCACATAAGGTGTTCAATAGAAGTTCGATAGAAGTGTGAAAATTCCAAGCAGAGGATGCATCAAGATGTTGCAGTGAGTTGCTTTCCTTATGCAGCTAGGCCAAAGTGTTAAGTCCGTTTGTTTGTATGCAGAATATGAAATTATGGTACTTTCAAGATTGTATTCATGAAATTGTTTCCTTGTGCAGGCTGCATCAGATTCTTGGGGCTTATCAGTCAACTTTATTAGTGTGATTTTACTGCCAATTGTGGGAAATGCAGTTGAGCATGCTGGGGCAATTATCTTCGCATTCAGGAACAAATTAGTTAGTTCAGTTACTCATTAAAAATTTAATTATGTAATATTATTCTTATCAATTATCAGAAATATTGACATTGAATCCATTAATGTTGCTACTTGCATAAAACTCAACTTGCTAAATTTTGGATTTATAAGAAACTGAATACTGATTCCATATCAAATTAACTATACAGTATACACATTTACATATGATCTTATTCCTTACTTTGTTGCAAGATATATCTTTAGGTGTAGCTCTAGGTTCAGCGATTCAAATTACCATGTTTGTGGTAAGAATAAGATCAATTATCTTCCTTTACAATGCAAATTATTAATTATTTTGAATACATCGATATAATATGTGTGTACATATATATATAATCATAAATTTTGAATTTCTTGAAAAATTAGGTCCCTTTAAGCGTGATAATTTCATGGATCATTGGTGTCAAAATGGATCTTAATTTGAGTCTCCTCGAAACGAGCACTCTCACTCTCTCCATACTTGTTACAGCTTTTGCGGTAAATTAATCAAAATAAAAGGACCAAAATCTAATTTTAAATTTCTAGTATAATTTTTAATAATTTTTTTTAAAAAAAAAATTTATAGGATAAAACTATCTAACCTCAAAATGTTTGAAGAGTTGCAAAGAGAGCCTCTGCAAGCTTATTTTTTGTAAGGAATTAGTTGACATGCATAGAGCCTAACTTCATGTACAGGCTGGAGTCATTGAGATTCAACCCTCAACACCAAGAGATTGATCAATTAAGAAAATGGAAAGAAGAGTTCTCATGAACAACAAGTTACTATTCTATAGCACTCAAAATCATGAAAGGGAAAGTCATTGTCCTTATGACAGGATATTATGAATTCTCTTTGGGATGTATTTGAATTTTGCCAACATGAGAGGGATATTTGATATTTAGCATGTTTTGGATTATTTAGAATCCTTTAATACATTTTGAATTTTATTATTTTGTTTATAAATTAATTATAAAATATTTTGTATAATAATTAATTGGTTCGACAATACGAATAAAATGTAGACGCTATGAATAATTTAATAATACTACATTAATAGAAAATACATATATATGTTGTCTTAACCAAATAAGACAACATATATAACCTATTGTCTTAAAAAAAAATTAAAAAGAAACACAACGACAACACATAAAGATGCACGACGACAACACATAAATATATGTTGTCGTTGTGCGTCTTTTTTTATAGAAAAGGCGCTCAACGAAAACACTTAATATGTGTTGTTGTTGTGCGTCTTTTCAAATGCCCTACGACAACAGGGGCTTCGACAACAGAGATTTTTTCTTAAAAGAGCTAACAGACAACACATTATATATGTTGTCTTAATGTATTTTTGGTATAGTGATTATTTGGATTTATTGGTTGGTCTAGAAATGTCTTGTGGGTTCGATAATTTGATTCGATCATATGCGCACTACAATTGATCTCTTACGTTTGAGGGTGAAATTATATTTCTTTCTAAAAATTAGTGAACAAAATTCTGGTGTCATTGCCCGGGATAGTTGTTAGAATTTTAACAAATCTATTTGTAGTTTATTTTAAACTTTTATAACAAGACAACACTTCAAAATAAAGATGAAAGATCAAAAAGAATTGTCGCTACATGAGTCAGAATATTTTTGATTTTGCATTCCGTCGAGCTCTTCAATGTTAATTATGAGTACTTGATGGAAGGTAATTCACCATTTTATTGCACAAGTGTTGCGATGATAAAAAGGAAATGTGAAGCGGGAGAGTATATGATCCAATGAGAAGAAGTTATCGTAAAATTAAAAAATAAATAATAGAAAATATATCATCTTATTTGAGGTAGTATTTTTTACTGTCATAGAAAGAACTTGACTGATCCATTTTTTTGAATAGGTGGGCCGGGTCATGAAATTGGGCCCTAAACTAAAAGTAAAGGTGATAAATTCAAATAAATAGAATAAGAAAAAGAAATTTAATATTAGGCGCTTATGCTTTTGCAGTTTGTCTATCTCCATAAAAAACATTTTCAAAATCAACCAATTACCAAGTCCTCTCCAACTAATTATGAGCCACCAAGATTGAAATATTGTCATTGTATTCTCTACATATGAATCAACCTCCCTAATCTTGAATATGAGATTTGACCACCTTACTTTCTCCTTCTTCATCATTACAATTCTCATCCCCTCCACAACATCCACCCCTTCCTGCAATCACACATGTGGCAATCACAATCTCCAATTTCCCTTCGGATTCTCTTCCGGCTGCCAAATCCGGCTAAACTGCACCTCCAACGGCACTATCACCGCCTCCGATCTCGCCGTCCATTCCGTCACCGGCGACACCATCCTAGTCAACCTCCCAGCCACCTGCAGTCGCCCCGTGGAGGCGCTCCGCCGCCTCTTCACTGCGAACTTCGCCCCGACGTCTGAGAACGCAATCCTCCTCTTGAACTGCGGAAGCCAGAGCAACGAGTGCTTCATTCCGACGGCGATGGTGGAGGCCCACTTCGGGATCCTCGATTGCGGCGGAAAGAGTGGCATTGGATGCTACTCGGAAACGGACAAGGGAACCTCGTTTGTTGATTATGGTAATCTGACGAGGAGTGGGTGTCGGAACGTCCTTTCGGCGATGTCGATGGAGTCGCCGGAGGCGGACGGTTCGTCGGTGTCGTTGGATGTACAAATTGTGAGATTGGGGTGGTGGGTTCGAGGGGAATGCCGGTGCTCGAAGAATGCAGAGTGCTTTTCTGTTTCGCCGCCGATGGAGGGGAAACCGCCGGCGTATCGATGTCGGTGCGTGGAGGGGTACGCCGGAGATGGATTTGTCGACGGAGTGGGATGCCACAAAGGTACGATTCCGTTCCGGTTGTTAAGAGACCTACTTTTTTTTTATATTATTTATTTATTTTTATATATTTTCCTTTAGTTTTTGTTTTACTTTTCACCTTTGACCAATTAAAGTTCATCTTTCTTAGAGAGGATTTGTTGTGTCATCAATTCTTTGCCACTTGAGATCCCTTCCACCCCATGTTACATTTAATTGTGTGTAAAGTGGGACACTTATCTCCCATTTCACTCCATATAATGTGTGAAATATGACACTTGTCTCCCATCCCACCCCATATAATATTAGATGTAACATGGGGTGAAATAGGGGATTTGAATTGATTCTTTGCACGCGATTCTTTGTCTATAATAGATGTATATAATAAGGGTATTTGATTTTGGGTTTAAAATTTTAAAAATGGCTAAATCACTTATTAATAATTAATCAACTCAATTTTACATCGTATTTTTTTCAATTAATGTTATTTTTCTCTTATTTCTTATCTTTATTTTTTCTTTTATAAAGTATCAATAAATATTCTCTTACAATTTATTGATCACATTTAGGGTTATTTTGTGGTGCACTGGTTGCACCTACAGATTTATAGGGTAAAATCAAGTGGTAGTGGGTAATTATTAATTTTTTTAAAATTTATTTTATTTTATTGAACGATGAGGATTAAGTAAAAAAGTGATTTAACGGTTGAGATGCTTCAGGTGC
Source organism: Pogostemon cablin (assembly GCA_023678885.1). Lineage (NCBI taxonomy): Eukaryota > Viridiplantae > Streptophyta > Magnoliopsida > Lamiales > Lamiaceae > Pogostemon > Pogostemon cablin. The sequence goes on along the minus strand of CM042969.1, from coordinate 16,286,135 downwards.
ACCGGTGCCCCATGTGCACCGCAGTTAGACTCACAAATTTAATATAAAGTTAAATTTATCTCACTAAAAATTCAAAACAAACATAAATTATCATCCTTTAATTGATTTTCAAAACTCATAAATTTTAAATTTAAGTTTTCAAAACTCACTCATACCTCTAACGAATATGAAAAAAGAATAAAATCTAACATTAACTCAGAGTTTGTCTTTTTCTATGCTTCTACAATTTGAATTTTCTTTTAGGGTTCAACGACACATGAAATTAAAGTGCAAAATGATACACTCTAAATGACAACAAATCTAAACCTCTACCTATCTCATTAGTTGCATGAGTGACCTTTCTAGAGAATCTAATAATTGTTTTTTAAGTTTATACTTTCATTTTTAGATTTAGTATGCATTTCTCTACTTTTTGTTGTAGTACATTATTTCTCCTTAATGTTTATTATATTTGTACAAAAAATATTGTACAAATTTTTTAAAATACATTTCACGTAACTTAATCTAAAATTTTTATTTACATGAGTAACAACACATAATAAAAGAAAATTTAGATGATAAAAAGAAAAGGCTTATATCAATGAATAATATTTGAATTTCGCTTTTTTAATACATGTCACTCATACCATTAGAAATAATGAAAGGTGTACGTAAAAAATGACAAATTGGGTGCCCTCTCGTTAAGAATAAAAATTTAAGCCATAATTTTAACTTTATAACATATATGTAATGAAGAGATGATTAAATATTCCCCAAGATCAAATTTATGTGTGACCCCTAAAGAGACATTCATAATTACTCCTTTCTTGGATGCCATTCATGGGTCCACAAGCACCCGTTTGTCCAAAACTTTGACTTAGTGTTTGAAAAATTGAAGTTAAACGGCAACTTTCAAACTTTCCTAATAGCCTTCATGACCCTAACACATACGGAGAGAGGAGAACCTAGATAATTTTTCACTTTAGTAAGGAGTTTGTGATTAGCTGAGATGACCCACAAATGTTTCAATATTAATTAGGTTTAAATTTTATTACTTTTCTTAAATTAAACTTAATTTTTATATATTTTTTAATTTTATTTTAAGATTTACTATAAAATTTAGGGTTACTAATTAAAAAGTAGTATCTCCATCGCTGGTTACATATTTTAAAATTGGGAGTCTTACTTGGCTGACCACGGATCACCGGGTGACCCTCTCACATGGGGTGTGCAGTGTGCACCCCCCTGTGAGAGGGTCATGGCTAACCCGTGGTCGGCCAAGAATTGCCCTAAAATTGGATGTCACATCCTAATAGTTATATTTACCTTTTTGGTATATGAGACTCAACACAAACTAATAAAAATATCTTCATGGATCCACCTACAACATGAATACCTACTATACATTAAAATATTATTTCTCTAACCTTAATACACATTAAAATATTATATTCCTTAATTCTCATGCAAAAAGCAAACGTAACTATTAGGATGAGACGGGTGAGTACAAAATATATTTCAGGATTACTATACGATACATTATCTAAAAGAAATTACTTACAACTATAAAATTATATATTCCATTATCCAAATTACTCATGTTAACATTAATGTGCAAAATATATTTTATGGGAATATTATAGTTATCTCTAAATCTCTTTAAACCTCCTTATCTCTCACCAATTTTGACACGATTAAAACCAAATAATGCACGCTTGATAAAAACATCCCCTTTTTTTATTTCTTTTATTTCCACTGTAGAAGCAATTTGAAATATATATTGAAAATATTATCATATTAATGAATATTGATATACATTTTGAAGATATTATTGAGTATCTGTGTATATATAATCACTGTTAATGTTGATATATTATTTGACTTTAACATTGGTTTGAATTTAATGCACATAGTTGTGATGATATATTAACATTTTTATTATATGCATACCGATGTACATTTGAGTATGTGCTGGTGATATAATTGACTGAGCATATTCCACTAATGTCCACTTATTTAACGTGTTAAGTGAACTTATTAAACTAATATTTTTTTTACTTTAATGTGCATTAAGGTCAACTTTAGTAGTTTTATTGAACAAGAATTTGAAACTAATTCCATTTGAACTTATTGAACTCTGAACTCTAATGTCCATTTATTGACCAATTATATTCTACTAATGTCATTTATTGACTAAGTATATTTGAACTTTAATACTTTCTCGTCTCATTTAAAGAGGGTCTTTTTTTTCATTTTGGTCGTGCCACTCAAAGGGTTCCTTTCCTTTTTTACACACATGGGACCCACACACCCCCTCTAATACAATTAAAATATGGAGCCCACACTCACACTAATAAAACTACTCACTACACATTAAATAATAATACTCCTTAATTAATGTGAAAAAAAGTAAAAGACCCTCTTACACCGGTAAGGAGGAAGTATTTTTTAAACTCTAATGTGCTCCTTATCGTATCGTATGCACACTAATGTATAGTTAAATATGTGCTAGTGATATAATTGATATAAAGATTAAACTAGATGAACATTGCTATGCATATAAATTTTATTCACATATGCAAAAGATTTGTGTGATGTAATTTTATATGGAATATTAAGATTTGTTCCAAATAAGATAATAAGGATAATCTCTAAAAAAGAAATTGATATCATGTATTCCCTCTATCCTATTGAAATGTACGCGCTTCCTTTATAATGTATAAAGGAAGCGCGTACATTTCAATGGGACGGAAGGAGTATTAAACACTTATGTTAATATGTAAACTCTATTACTCTTTAGTACATAAAAAAATTACTCATTATATACATAAATTGTTACTCTTCTAAATAAAAAAAATTACTCTTCAAATTCTTGTAAACCCGGATTTATCGATTATTTTTTAGTACATGAAAAATTACTCTTTAGAGAGATAAATTATTACTCTTTTGTATAAAAATTATTACTCTCCAAAAAGTAATTTTAATATATTAAAAAAGTAATTTTAAAAAATAGGGTTTACATGTAAATCCGTAAAAGATTTATGTGAGACACACTCTAATAATATAGATGAATATGTATTATTATCAGTTAGAATATTAACTCACATACTAATTAATAAACCCTAAAAAATTTAAATACATTTGGACTTCTTGAATAATATGCTAGTTAATCTAACTCTATAAGTAAAATTTAAATACATTTGGCTTCCTAAATAAATTTGCTAGTCCGTCATTAACTCATGGTATATACCCTACATGTGAGGAGTGTATTGGGATAAAAAATAAAAATAAATAAATAGTACTTCCTCCATTCTACGGCTAGGCTGCGTGTTTATACATATTTCATTAATAATAAAAATACATTATATATATCAATTACTTTTTATACTTTATTCATTAATTTTAACCCTATTATTTATTTTTAGAATAATTTGACGGGTAAGGTTCCACCAATCTAAACTGGTAGAAAGAAGAAACGCCCATCATCCCCCTAATTTTGTTTCTATTTACATTTTTTTCTTCTTATTTTAAATTTAATCTTAAAAATATAATTATAATTTCACTCTTATAGTTTAAGGTATACTTTATTATAGTAATTTGGGACATATTTTAATTATAGAGTTTATGATTAATTTTAAATTCTAAAGATATAATTGTATTTTAACACTTACAGTTTAGAATATATTTTTCTAGAATTTATGGTTAATTCTAAGGGTATAACTCTAATTTCACCTATAGTAGCTTAAGACATATTTCACACTTAGAATTTATAGTTAATTTTAAGGGCATAATTGTAATTTCACCCTCGTTGTTTAGGGTATATATTTCGCCCCTAAGATTAAGGATTAGAGTATAATTGCAATTTCATCCTTATAGTTCAGAGTACATTTCACCCGTATGGTTTAAAAAATAATGATCTTTTAAATATAATAAATTTAAAATAATAAAAAAAACATTAATTGAGGAAGGGACAAATTAATTAAGATAAAGTCTCTTGTGAGACGCTACCTTCATGAGACGGTTTGTGAGACGTGTTAAAGTATGTCGATTATTTAAATAAAGTATGTTAAATAGTTGTTAATATATGTTTTTTAAAGTATGTTGGATTATGTATTAAAGTATGATGTTAGTGTGTTATAATTTGATTTATTATCGACATACTTTAACTACAAATAAGCACACTTTAACCACAAATAAGCATACTTTAGTGACGGGTTGACCCGTCTCACATCCGTCTCACTAATAACCCGTCTCACAAGAAACTTACTCATTAATTAAAGGGGGACCATATGTTAATTAATGAGATACACAAGCTCCACTAAAGTTGCACTCTTTATTTTTCTTACATTTTATTCATTATTTCTAACCACTTTATTTAATTTTTTCTTTAAATTATCAGTTGACCCTTACTTTTTTTTACATTATATATTTAAAAATTAATATTTTTTAATCTTTTGTATCCATACAAGCAAGTGTAAAAATGCCGGATGGACGAAGTATTAATTTCGCGGGATTAGTTCTTACAATACAATGGAATTTCTCAATCAAACCTACTCAAATCATGAGAATTAGTTTATAAATGAAACCTATATTCAATACAATAGATATTATAATTAACCATGCATAATTTATCTTCTTTTGGAATTTATAAATATATATAGTAATATAATAACAAACTGAAAAAGTTAAAATTAACCAATTTTTAATATACACCATTAATTTTGATTACTAATTCTTTTTAATCTCATCCATTTATCATATTATTCAATCACATCCATTCATCACAATTATAAGATTAGATCTTGGCCATTACTTTTTTTATCATAATAATGATACCTTATTTAATTTAAGATGATACCTTATTTAAAATGATTCCTTATATGTGTTGAATGTGTGCTGAATATTATTTTTTCATTTTAAGTTTCTATCTTATTAAAATTTCCTTTACGAATTTTTTGAATCAATAAAGTAGTTTTAAGTTTTAACAATTAATTTATTATTAAATTATTTTCTTTATTTTGTTTTGATAGCATATTTTCTTCATTATTAATAATTTTGAATTAATATTATTGGTGAAATATTTTATATATTTAATCAAAACTTGTAAATTTTTCTGTCATATTTTTGTGATAGAATATATTATATTTATTTTATATTTAATTAGTAATAGTATAAGTTGATTTAAAGTATTTATTTTAATCAATAAAAAAGTACTTTGAAAAATAGTATTAAATGGGTATGAGTAATTTACGGGTATTGATAAAAGATTTTGGGACTGATACAAATATTGTAATGAATTTTTAAAATATTAATTTTTAAATGATATTTATTTATACACGAGTACGAGTATTATGAAATAAGCAAGTATCTTACATAATTAATAAACATAATTATTTATTATGTTAAAAAAAATAATTTTAAATGGGTATGTGTAATCAACGGGTATTGATAAACGGGTTTGGGACGGGTATGAGTATCATAATTTTTTTTAATAAAACGGGTACTAATATGAATAGTTTATATTTAAATGGATACGAGTACATAACAATTAATTCATTATTAAATTATTTTCTTCATTATTAATAATTTTGAATTAATATTATTTGTCCTAACATCTTAATAATTTTAAATGGGTATATGTAATCAACGGGTATTGATAAACGGGTTTGAAATTGTTTATTTATACATGGGTACGAGTATTAAGAAATAAGCAAGTGTCTTACATAATTAATAAACATAATTATTTATTATGTTAAAAAAATAAAATTATTTTATAAAAACACTCAATATTTACCATTACTTTCTTTCGTTATATATTTAAAATACACTTTTTCTTAATCTTTTACTACTAAAATGGAACATATACTAGCATGAATTGAGGGATTATATTATATAAAAATTCCAATTCAGAAAAATTCTTTGTGAAGATATATTTATTTTATAAAAAAGTAAATATAGAATAATTTATCTAAAAGGCATGATTTAAATTTCTCCTCCTATGGGTAATTGTATTAATGGGAGTCATGGTTTAAACGCTAGTTTATGAAATATCAAATCATAAGAATTAGTTTATGCAACGTGCATCCACGTTTAAATAGTGAAATTTTATTAAAATAACCACTTTTAAATAAATTATATTTTTTTACCCACTCAAAACTTAATATTCCCTCCATCTCAAGTTAACATTCACATTTATTTTTCACGTAGTTTGAGTGAATTACTCCCTCCGTCCCGGCGTAAGAGGGTCATTTGCTTTTTTGCACGTAAATTAAGGAGTATTAATATTTAATGTATAGTGGGTAATTGTATTAATGGGAGTGTGGGTCACATATTTTAATTGTATTAGAGGGGGTGTGTGGGTCCTAGGGCTGGACGGTACGGTATACCGAAAAAATTTGAGCATACCGTATACCGTATCGAAATTTTTGGTATTAAAAATATGCATACCGATACCATACCGAATATTTTGGTATACCGAAATTCGGTATACCGAACTTTCAGTACGTTAGTGATCAATACCCTTTTTTACCGAATACCGAAATATCTCTTTATACCTATAAATCGATCAGAAAAAAAATACAGCTGCTATACATTCCACAAACACCTAAAAATAATCATTTTAATTCAAAAATAAAAAAAGACATTATCAAACAACACAATTTGAAGGAATATATTTAGCCAAAATTTGGTAAGAGTTTAATAAATTGATAGCACATCTAATCAAAATCTCAAATAGCTAACATTAATGATATGGAATCGAGGCCTACAAAAAAATTAGCAGAAGCCCCAGATCAATACTATGCATAAAAGATTTACCCATCTTAACTTTTGAAATGATTTTGATAAATTCTTGGCTTTGAGCTTCTCTTGGATGGAGAAGAGGGGGTTAGAGGCGAGAGCGGCGGTGATGGGGGCAGGGCAGCAGCAGTGGTGGTGGGGGCGGAGCGGGGCAGCAGCAGCTGTGAAGAGAGGACTACCGACAGGAGTGAAGATGGTGAATGGAGAAGAGAGAGGGAGTGAAGATGGTGAAGGGAGAAGAGAGAGATGGGTCAGCAGGAAGAATGGAAGATGGGGATGGAAAAGAGGGTTGGAGGCGGGAGGAGTGTTGGAGGTGTTAGGGTTCTGGTCCTCTACTCAATAATTGAAAGTAAATTATCAGGTTAAAAACTAAAATAATTTAATTTATATATTAGTTATTTATAATTATAATTAATATTATTTTAATTAATGGTTTGGTATATCGGTATTTCGGTATATACCGAAATACTAATTTTTTAAAAATACCTTATCGTTATCGTACCGAATTTTTCGGTACCGCATCATACCGTACCGAAATTTTCGGTATGCTGAAAATTTCGGTAAGTTCGTTATTTTACGGTACGATAACTGTGGTATACCGATTTTTCGGTATTTTCGTCCAGCCCTAGTGGGTCCTATGTGTGTAAAAAAGGAAATGGTACTTTTTAGGTAGGACGACCAAAATAGAAAATTGGCCCTCTTAGCCTGGGACGAAGGGAGTATATTTTAATGTGTAGTAAGGTAAGAAAAATAATGTTTGATGTGAAGTAGGTAGTTATATTAGTTTTATGTGTGAGCCTTATATAGAATAACGAATTGTTTTGTGTGGGCCAACTTGACAAAAAATGAAATGTAAATCTTAACTTTGGGCAAATAAAAATGGAAAATGTATATCCTAATGCAAAATGGATGGAATATATTTTTTCTACCCACTCATTTCAAAAATACTTTTATTTATCATTGGTGACCCAACTTATTAGACTCAATTTTTTTGTTTAAATAAATATATATATACTCTCTTAATTTTCACATATTTTCAATCTTATATTTCCCTTTTAAATAAGTGAGACCCACACAAATTAATTATCTCTTTCTCCATGGGCCTATAAATCACACTAATACACCTACACACTTCACATTAAAATATTATTTCTCTCACCTCACTACACATTAAAATACTACGTACATTTCTTAATTTACGTGCAAAAAGCAAACGTAAAATTTGAAATGAGACGGAGGGAGTATATATATTTAAAAAATTATAAATCTCTATTAGACTCATTATTTTTGTCTATTCGGCTTAACTTTTGTGTCTTCATCCCAAGATTTTTTTTACTTCGTTAGGTCTAGTTTTTTAATGATCTTTATTCGAATAGTTTTTTGTCTTTAAAATTTGAAACGAGACGGAGGGAGTATATATATTTAGAAAATTATAAATCTCTATTAGACTCATTATTTTTGTCTATTCGGCTTAACTTTTATGTCTTCATCCCAAGATTTTTTTTAGTTCGTTAGGTCTATGTTTTTGGTTTTTTAATGATCTTTATTCGAATAGTTTTTTTGTCTTTTCGACCTCATTTGTGTGTATTCGTCCCAAAATATTTTACTCTATTCAGTCTATGTTTAAGTTTTTAATGATCTTTATTAGGCCTATTTTTTGTCTATTCGGTCAATAATTTTGTCTATTCGACCCAATAATTTTACTTTATTCGGCTATATTTTCTGAGTTTTTAAAATTTCTCGACGAGAATACAATGCATCTCTATTCGCTTATTTTTTATCTATTCAGCCTATCTTTTTGTGTATTCGGCCTATTATTTTTGTCTATTCGCCCCCACATTTTTTTTAGCCTTCATAATCTCTTTTTAAGACATTTTATGCATATTTGACCTCTTTTCTTTTTGCATATTCATCCAATTTTATATTTTTTATTTCTTAAATATGTTTTCTTCTATCATAATTGAAAATAAATTGAATTAAGGATATTTTGAGTACAAAATCCATAAAAGTGGGTAATAAAAATACGTTTCTATTTGGGTGGGTAAAAAAAACATTTTACATTTGAAAATATATATGGTTGATTTTGTCCCTATATAATACCTGTGTGTCCCATCAACTGACACCATTTTATTATTTTCTTTTATAAAATGTAATCCCTCTCTCTCATTGAAATGCATGTATTTATTTTTTGTACGTAAATTAAGATATATAATATTTTAATTTGTAATGAAGTGAGAGAAAAATATTTTAATAAGAAGTATGTATATGTATTAGTATAACGTGTGGGTCCCTTTTACCCAATATAAAAATGCAAACTTTGTATTATAACAGATCAAAATGTCAAAATGTGTACGTTTCAATGGAATAGAGTTAGTAAATTTTTTTAATTTTATTGATTCAAAGCCTAAAAAATGTTTATACATTACCATTTTTCATCCCTGTTATAAAATATTTATAAAATAATTTAATTAAATAATTATCACATTTATTAATAAAATATCTTTTTTTTTATGAGTGAGTATGGTATAAACTCGAGTTTACATGGAAATTTTATTTTATAAAATTACTCTTTAGTAAATAAAAATTACTCTTTGAAAAGTAATAATTTTATATAAAAGAGTAATTAATAATTTATGTCTTTAAAAAATAAATTTTTATGTTCTAAAACGTAATCAATAAATAAGGATGTACAAGAATTTGAAGAATAATTTTTTAATTTAAAAAAATACCAATTTTAAACAAGTACATGTTTACCTTACCCGAGACAGTTTCATACGGAATTTAATTCGCCTAAAAAGAAATAATACAATTTAATTGTTTTATCACCGACGTCATAATTAGGTGTAGTTAATCTGATCCACTAATATAATGGAGCCAAATTTTCTTCGATCATTTTGTCGTGAAGATATAAAATATTGGTAAATAACAATCTAGGCATGTTTAAGAATTATATATATATAGGCATTACTTTTTAAAATTGAATTATGTAAATATACTTTCATTTTAACTTATATATTATGTATATATTTTTTAAAATCTTAAATCATATATGTACGCCTAAAAATGTAGTAGTTTTAGTTTTTTTTTTCTACTTATATTTGTCCGCAAATGTGAAAAATATTAAAAAGAGGAAATACTTCCAAATAGAAGTCAACAATTGCTTGAAAATGAAAAAGTCCAACAATTGGGCTAACTAAAATTGGTTGGTGTAATAGATTGGTTGGTGCTGAATAATAGATTGGTTGGTGCTGAATAAGTCATACGTTTTGGTTCTGTCTGCTTCTGCATACGATTTAAATAACAACTTGTTATTCATATTCTTGATTCTTTTATACACACCCCCAAAATATATATATAAAATAAAGACGACAAATTTACCTTATATAATTAAAAAATTTAATGATTTTATGTTGCACGGCCAAAAATCTTAATTAGAAAAAAAATCGTTGCATTTTGTGTTCGGTAATTGAATAACTATAGTTTATTTGTCCGAAAACCTTACTATGAAATTTAGAAAAAAAGATAAAATTATCTAATTTTGAAGTATGTTTAGTAGAAAAAAAAAATAAATTAATTAATATTAAAAAATCCTTTACAACATAATCCCACTACAAAATACTCCCTCCGTCCTGTCCTAATACTTACGTTTTTTTTTTCGAAATTAAGGAATATAGTATTTTAATGTATATATTGAGGTGAGATATATAAAATTTTAATGTATAGTGGTAGTTGTATTAGTGTTGTAAATAGATCCATAGAAATATTTTAATTGTTTTATGTTGGTCCCCTATACAAAAAGAGAAATATAACTATCAAGATGAGACGCTCCAATTGAAAATATGTAACACGAGACGGAGAGAGTATACCAGGAAAAAAATCAAACCAAAATAGCATATAATCAATTATATTTCAAATTTCTCATTAATATCTTATAAGAATCGGTATTAAATCAAAAATATTATTTATTTTGAATCTAAAACGAAATTCAAGTAAAGTTATGAAACTAAATTTGAATACAAGTAAAGTTATGAGACTAAAATTCAATTATTATACATGTGTCATCTATGTAGACTTCTCCGGACAAATCATCGGTCATGTAATATCAGTTTGTGGAAAACTTTAATTTGGGACAACAATGACACAATTCATTACTTTTTTCTTTTTATCGAAAAATTTTAGTTGTTAGTATAGATAGTTCATGAAACACCTATACTCTCCACTTTCTCCATGCATTCTTATAACTCCCTTAATTCATTATTATCTAGTACTAAATTAATAAAGTTAACTTTCTTTAGACTGTAATTGAATTTGGTAAGAGTTATGAGATTAAATTGATTTTAACCCGGACTAAAAGTGCCAATTCTCTTAAAATGATAAAATTTTTAATAGAAAGCAATAACAACTGATGACAAAAGTAAAATATACTCTCAACAAAGACCTGCAAAAAATAAAATAACACTCCTCCAATGTGAGTTTGAGGAAATCACTGGTACTAATGTTAATCATAAGTGATGTTTCTCTGCAGAATCATTATCGTGCAATCCATCCAACTACTTATCTGGCAAATGTGGAGGAACAACGAGAGTTGTTGTTTCGGTGGGAGGTAAGACGTTTACTGTGTTTTACCTCATATTCCACGTATTACATGATCAATTACTAAATTATCTCTATAGTAGGCAATAGTATTTTAACAAAAACAAGTTATGAAACATCAAGCTAAACACTATCATGGAATAAGGGATTCAAACCGACTTCACATTATATATATATATATATATATATATATATATATATATATATATATATATATATATATCATTCCATCCCCTTATAATTAAAATGAATGCAATGCACAGGTGTGGCTGTTGGTGCTTCATTAATGGTTAGTTTAGGTCTCGTGCTCTGTTTCGTTCGGAAAAGATCGAAATCGAGGACGAGTGCGAGGAAGAGGAGGGAAATATGCAAAACCATAGGCATCAAAATTCCTATCCATCCCTACAAAGAAATGGAGAAAGCCACTGATTCATTCTCAGACAAAAGAAGGCTAGGAATCGGAGCATACGGCACCGTATACTCCGGTAAGCTAAACAGCGACGAATGGGTCGCTATCAAAAGGATCAAACACAGAGATGATGAAAGCATTGAGCAAGTTGTGAATGAGATCAAACTGCTTTCTTCAGTTAGCCATCCCAACCTCGTACGCCTACTAGGTTGTTCGATTGACAACGGAGAGCAAATTCTCGTATACGAGTTCATGCCAAATGGGACTTTATCTCAGCACCTCCAGAGACAGAAAGGCAGTGGACTGCCATGGCCCATTCGCCTCGCCATAGCAGCCGAAACAGCTCAAGCTATCTCCTATCTTCACAATGCAATGCACCCTCCCATTTACCATCGGGATATCAAGTCAAGCAACATACTATTGGACTACAACTTCAAGTCCAAAGTAGCTGATTTTGGGCTGTCGAGACTTGGGCTGACAACAGAGTCTTCCCACGTCTCAACAGCCCCTCAAGGTACCCCAGGGTACCTTGACCCTCAGTACCACCAGCATTTTCATTTATCCGATAAGAGCGACGTGTACAGCTTTGGAGTCGTGCTCATAGAGATCATAACAGCATTGAGAGTGGTGGATTTCGGTCGACCCCAGAACGAGGTAAACTTGGCTGCTCTGGCTGTCGATAGAATCGGAAAGGGGAGCTTGGACGAGATCATCGATCCGTTGTTGCAGCACGTAACGGATGATCCTTCGACAAATGCATCGATTCACAAGGTAGCAGAGTTGGCATTCAGATGCCTCTCCTTCCACAGGGACATGAGGCCCTCCATGATGGAAGTTGCCATGGAATTGGAACAGATAAAGTTGAGTATATGCAGTAGTGCCTCTTCAATGGAAACCATCATTCCAGCTTTTTCTCCTGTTTCTGTGGAGGATTCTTGGCAGAGTGATCAGACCTCACCCTCATCCAACACTTTGCTAAATTCCATTAATTAAATTAATTTTCTTTTTAAAATATTTATATATATATATATATATATATATATATATATATATATATATATATATGCTGACATATGTCACATTCATGTTGTAAACATGAGCAATGAGTTAAGGTTAATCATCATGCTGATAGACAATGCAAATCAGCTTGGGTGTGTGTTTTAACCTTTGTCATATAAATCATTTTCCTAACTAATTCATTAATATTCAATTGGCCAAGTTTCAAATCCAAAGTAAATGCACCTTTTTTTTTTTTCATAACAAAAATATTACTACTTGAGAGTTAATAGGTAAAAATGCATGCATTATGATAAAACCATACATCAAGGATATTGAATGGGGACTTCCAGTTTGTATATTGTTGAAGCTAAATGTTGATGCATCTGTCAGAGTGGATATGATGCATTAATAGCAGGATGTGGCGCGGCACAATAAAGGAGAAGTTTTTTGGTGCTTTGTTGAATGCTGCTCTAGTGTCTTTGAGGTGGAGGTTGCAAAGGCTCTTGCTTTGGATAGGGGTCTTGACTCTGAACATTGTTATGAAGTGTGGAGTTGTTGAGGATTAAATTGTTGTCAATTCTCTCAAGAAAAATTCAAAATTTTAGCTTAGTAAGATCGTACGGAATATTCAAAGAAAACTTTATCAATAAAGAAACATTTAATTTCTACAATTGGACAAAACAAAAGGCCAATATTGTTGCACAAAATGAAAAACCAATATTGTTGCTCATATATAGCTTTATATGTTTTCTCTAGTATTTTTTTTCCTCCTTTGTTAAAGTCGATAAGCTAATTATCTAATATACAAGCTATTTGGGCCAATAGGCAACAATACACAAAGTAGATATTTCAAAAATCAATACTACTAAACTAACATCTTATTATTAAATGGTATCCAAAGGACCAAAAGATCCATGTTGTCATAAAGCCTATATACACTTATTAACTAAATTTTCTTCTTAATTTTCCGCTTCAAAATGATATCAGAGCCTTAAATTTATTTATTTATGAATGAAAAATTTATTATAAACTCGTTAGTCTGAACGAGAGGTGAATTTCAAAAAATATGAATCTAAATGAAAGTTCGAAATCCTAGTGTAGCATGACTATTTTATTGTGGAAGGAGACCATATCCAAAATAGGATAGAAAATATGCAAGGATATTTTTCGGTACAGTAGAAACCCCAATAATATCAATGCTCCAAACTTCCACTCAAATATAACAATAGGCAAGAAAAAAATAAATATGCAGAAAACTAACGAAATCAACCCCAATAATTTTAATGTAAAAACACCTTCAATCTCAGGGCAAAAACAATGGGACCTAGTTTAGGAAACAATCCACTAATGCACAAAAAGTACACAGTTCAATATCTCTATCACAAGTAGAGGAATACAATCTCTTTATCACAAGTAGAGAAATACTATTATCTCCATCACAAAAAGAGGAATACAACTCTCTATCACAAGTAGAGGAATACAACTCTCTATTACAAGAAGATGAACATCAATGTCTCTATCACAAGTAGAAGAATACAACTCTCTATAACAAGTAGAGGAATAACAATTTATCTTTCTATCACAAGAGAAGGAATACTAATCTGATTTCGCCGATCACTTTATCAACGCTTCTGAACGGATTCACACCACATTCTTGGTGGCATCTTCTCCACCAGGGAGGAATCTCACATCAATGGACGTCTCTCGTGTAATAACCACAGTTAATTACTTTTATATATATATATATATATATATATATATATATATATATATTAAGTATAATATCTTATTACGATATATATTTATATATTATATATATAAATTTACCTTTGTATTACTATATATATATATGTATATTTTGTGTGTCAACACACGTGTTGCAATAGGCAACTTGTAGATGATGTAAGATAGACAATTGATAGATGATGTAACTCATCCAAGTTGGAGTCCAAGTTCAACTGATCTAATTGGATAAGAACAGACTATTTAATTATATATATATATATATATATATATATATATATATATATATATATATATATATATATATATATATATATATATGTATCTATATATACATCCTTTTTTTACTTTTTACTTTCACGTTTGGGTGTTAAGTGAAGAAGAAGCAGTTAAGAATTAAGGTAACTTTATATGATCTTTTCTTTATAGTTATACACACTTATATATAGATACACACACATATATATATACATATATTTATATATATGTGTGTTTGTGTGTGTGTTCATGCAGACACACATATACATACAACTATATAACACACGCACTGCTTCTCATACGTCTTTCCTTTTTATAATTTATTTTTATCATGTTATATACGAAAATGATCATCTCGATGCGTAGATTCCATATATATAATTCTTTTGTGAAATAGATTTCGTATGAGTAAGAAAAACTCAGTCGAAGTTTTAATCATTTAATAGCGTATTTTATATCGTTGGGAAATAACTTTGATATTATAGACCATTTTGAAGCTCTCCTCACGAGGATCACAAACATATAATTAGTTTTGAGTTTGGACGTGAAATGAAGAAGATGGGAAGAGACCCACTTCGTATTAAAATTTTGTCCCCTTTAAACTTCGTTATTTTCATCAAAAATTGGTATGCATGTGATACTCACCTTGCGAGGACTCCATACGTACTTTCAGATTTTCAAATGGAGTTGTAAATCTCGAGTTGGGTCATTTTGTAATAAGGTTAAGGTTTAGAGAGTTTAAATGAAAATTTAATATAATGTACGGACTTAAAGTATGTATTTCTATTTATTATTTTATTTTAACTTATTTTATTTAACAATTAATTATTTATATTTTCTTAAGTTAATAATTAATTAATTTTAAGGGAAAATAGATTTTTTCGTCCGCTAACTTTCATTCATTTTGAAATTAGTCTATTAACTTTTTTAATTTTGAAATTAGTCCATTAATTTTATAACAATTTTAAAATTAGTCCATTAACTTCATAAAATTCAACATTTTGGTCATTTGACCTGCTATGGCAGGTCATTTGAATATTTTCACCCCAATTAATCTATATCATATTTTTATTTAACCAATTTTATCTCACTTTTCATTTTTCACTTCCGTATACCAAACAAACAATATTAATCTCATTACTAAAGTGGAGCAAATTTGACTAAATATTGATACTTTCTCCGTCCGCTCGAAAGAGAATCCTTTTTCCATTTTGGTCGTCCGTTCCAAAGAGGGTCACTTTCTTTTTTACACACATGAGATCCACACAACCACTAATATAATTAAAATATGGGATCCACACTCCCACTAATACAACTACCCACTACACATTAAATAACAATACTTCTTAATCAACGTGCACAAAAGCAAAATGTCATCTTTCGGGCGGACGGAGAGAGTATAATATAAATTCTTAGTGGAGGCTATTTTTTTTAAAATAGTATATATATATATATATATATATATATATATATATATATATATATTACATATTTTTTATTTTTATTTTTAGAATAACCTGTTAATTACCTGTTGAAACGGACGATTTTGTTGAACTTGGTAAACATGATGGATGATTTTCAAAATTTTCAAATATAATGGACGATTTTCAAAATTCTGCAAATATAATAAACGATTTTCAAAAAGTAAAAAACTTATGGACTAAATTTAAAATTGGACAAAGTTAACGGACAAAAAAATATATTTTCCCTTATTTTAATTATATAATAATATTAGAAATTTAGTTTTAGTATAAGAATTATTATTTGAAGTATAACTCAGTTTAGTATACCCTTGCAGGCATACTTGAGACAAACAAGCAAGTTTAATCCGACCAACTGTCTCTAAGAAGTCCAAGGTGGGGTAACTTTCACTCTTTATCGAGTACTACATTTTATGTCATGATTGCTATGTTAAGATGTGATATGTGTTACTTATATGTCATGTTATGTGTCATATGTGCTTTTAGTTCGATGACAAATATTTTCCAACTAACACTTGTACGGGGTGACGACTCGGTGTACATATACCAACTAACACAAGTTACTTGCTATGTCAGTTCAGTACTAAAATGTATTTCAAAGTATGCTAACATCGTACTAGGGTGACGGCCTGTTGCACATATACCAGCTAACACAAGTTATCGGATGACGGTTCGGTCTAAAATATTTTTATTTAGTTATCGACAATGTGCAAAAATTATTTAATTAAATTGGCATATGTTACATTTTATGGTATATTTGACGTACATATTTTTTTTAACTGTGCAATCATTTAAGTTAACCCACTGAGTGTATTTTAGACGCTCACCCCTTATTGATTTTCACAACAAGGTTTAGAAGAGGAAGAGGCTCTTGCAGTTATCCCAAGCCCCCTTAGAAGACTTTATGTTATGACTTATATTTTAGTATTTTGTTAGAACTTTATTTCAGATATATCATCTGAACATACTTGTTTTGGATATTTCGCTCTACTCGGGAGAGTAGACAATGTTATATAAAAGAATCTCTATGCAATTTTTACTTTATTATATTATCGCTTTGGGGATTTTTATATTATTTTCGCTGTGCATTCTCGACCCCTTTATTATTATATTGGGATATGTATATCTAGTAGCGTCCCAACACCATAGCGTAACCCGGGGCGTTACAACGTGGTATCAGAGCGGTCTATCTAAGACTTTCTCAAGTACCTGACTTAGAATTTTATACCATACCCTAGGATTGACTATTCTATGACTATGACGTGACTACACTTTAGGATTTTTATAGGTGTTTAATTTATATACTAGTATATAATATCAGTAATATTTTGACCAGATCATGAGTCGGAGAAGACCACAAAACCTACCTACTAATGAGAATCTTGAGAACGTTCATGGTGACCCAGGAGATGATTTAGTGACAATCCTTCGGGGATTGGCTCAATAATTTCACGCAAACTCCGCACGACCACCACCACCACCAGAACCTATTCTTAGAAACGAGCCAACCTTGATAATTGAACAATTCTGACATTTCAATCCACCAATATTCAACGGAACGGAGGATCCCGCATAAGCTAAGAAATGATTGAAGTAGTTGGATAAGATTTTCACCTATCTCGAATGCACTGATGCACAGAAGATCACGTGTGCTATTTTCCAGTTCGTTGGTGAAGCTGATTTCTGGTGGGATGCTTATGGATGTACCAAGACACCTGAACAGAAGACAAGGATGACATGGGAAGACTTTAAGGATATGATCATTCAAAACTACATGCCTCAGTCATTCCGAGATGAAAAAGAAAGTGAATTTCTGCACTTAAAACAAGGAACAATGAGTGTTCTTGAATATGAAAGAAAATTCAATCGACTCTCCAGATTTGCTACACACCTTGTCAACACGGATGAGAAGAAAGCTAGAAGATTTGAAAAGGGACTGCGAACTAAGATCAGCACTATCTTGACTGGACAAGAGATGATGACTTTTGTAGATGCATTTTTCGGAGCTCTAGAAATTGAGTCTCAACAGAAGAATAACAGTAACCAGAACAAAAAGGCAATAGAGATACTTGCAAAGTACAAATGGGGAGGACCGGTGATCGGAAAAAGGAAACCATAAAGTTCAAAACAAGAAAATAAAAATTGAAGAAGGATCAGGACCACCGCCACTCGGAACAAATTCTCCCTCCCAAAATGTGAAAAGAATCACCTTGGAGCATGCTTATACGGAATCGAAATATGTTATTGATGTCGTCAACCTGGAGATACCATACTGGAATGTCCAAAGACTAAAGCAGCAGGAGGATCGAGTGCTAGATCAGCACGTGCATATGCTATGACACAGCAAGAAGCTGAGGAAAAACTAGAAATAATGGCAGGTATGCTATCAGTATTTGACACTCTTGCTCTTATACTTTTTGATACGGGAGCCACTCATTCATTCATATCTGCTAAGATGTATAAGAAAGTAGAAAATAATTGTGAGGAGTTAGACAAATCAACTCTTGAGGTTAGTATACCTTTGGGTAACTCCATCCGAACCATGAAGTTGTGCAAGAATGTGAAGATATGGATGAATGACAGAGTACTACTTGCAGACCTTCACGTAATTGAGATGAAAGATTTTGATGTAATTTTATGGATGGATTGGCTTAGAGCTAATCATGCTATGATAAGATGTCGTGAGAAGAAAGTACTGTTTCAACTCCTAGGAGATAAGAGGTTTACATTTCACGGAGCGAAAGCTGGAGTAATACAGCTAGTTATAACTGCAATGAAAGCAATCAAAATGATGAAGAAAGATGGATGTCAAGCATTCTTAGTAAGTATTGTGAAAAGTGAAGACGGAAAGATGAGTATAGAAGATGTTCCTATTATGCGGGAATACGAAGATGTGTTTCCAGAAGACTTACCAGGCTTGCCACCTGAAAGGCAAGTAGAATTCACAATCGATCTTGTACCAGGAGCAGCACCAGTTACAAAAGCACCTTATGAAATGGCACCAAAAGAGTTATAAGAATTGAAGATCCAGTTACAAGAACTTTTAGATTTGGGTTTCATACACCCTAGTGTTTCACCCTGGGAAGCACCCGTTTTGTTCGTAAAGAAGAAAGATAGTTCGTTTAGGATGTGTATCGATTACCGAGAATTGAATAAACTTACCATCAAGAATAATTATCCCTTGCCAAGGATTGAGGATCTATTTGATCAACTGGGCGGTGCAAGCGTGTTTTCCAAGATAGATCTGAGGTCTGGATATCATCAAGTGCGAATCAAGCAAAGTGACATTTCGAAGACTACTTTTAGAACACGTTACGGGCATTATGAGTTCGTGGGGATGCCTTTTGAACTTAGAAATGCACCAGCAATTTTCATGGATTTGATGAATTGTGTTTTCCACTCATATTTGGACAAATTTATGATCGTGTTCATTGATGATATCTTAGTGTATTCTAAAGATCGGGAATAACATGAAGAACATTTGAGAATCATTCTATAGACACTAATAAAGGAAAAGTTGTATGCCAAATTCAAGAAATGTGAGTTTTGGCTAAACAAAGTTATATTTCTTGGGCATATTATGTGAGCTCGAGGAATTGAGGTGGATCCGACCATGGTTGAGGCAGTAGAGAAATGGAAGACACCTACGAATGTAGGAGAAGTACGGAGTTTCATTGGATTAGCTGGATATTACAGAAGATTTATTGAGGGATTTTCGAAGATTGCAGGGCCCTTGACAAAATTAACTCGCAAGGAAGTTAAGTTCCATTGGACGGAAGAGTGTGAAAAGAGTTTCAACCTTCTCAAATAGAAATTGATCACTGCACATGTACTGACAATTCCTGATGGGACAGAAGGATTTATCATCTACAGTGATGCTTCAAAGCAAGGACTGGGATGTGTTCTGATGCAACGTGATAAAGTAGTTGCATATGCATCTAGACAACTCAATATCCATGAACAGAACTATCCAACTCATGATTTAGAATTGGCAGTTGTGGTACATGCCTTGAAGATTTGGAGACATTATCTGTATGGAGCAAAATGTTAAATTTATACGGATCACAAGAGCTTAAAATATTTTTTCGAACAGAAGGAATTAAACATGAGGCAAAGGAGATAGTTGGAATTAGTCAAGGATTACGATTGTACAATACTGTACCATCCAGAGAAGGCAAATGTGGTAGCAGATGCTCTAAGCAGAAAAAAAAAGGGAATTAGCCTACTCTATAACTAACCAAGAATTATTGGTGACTGAGTTCTCTCGGATGAGTTTAGAAGTCGTGATACCTCCAAGTAGCATTGAAGCAGTATTAACTGCATTACTGATTAAACCCTCCTTAAGAGATAGAGTCAAGGAATTTCAAGATGGAGACAAATTTTTCAAGAAAATTAAGGAACGCATGAAGATTGTGGAAGGAATGGGATTTTCTCTCACAGACAATCGGACACTCGTCTTTGGAGAAAGATTATGTGTTCCTAAAAATGAGAATCTTATTAGAGAAATTTATCAGAAACTCATTGTACTCTGTACTCGGTACATCCAGGAGGAATTAAGATGTACCAAGACTTGAAAAATGCATTTTGATGGAGAAATATGAAGAGGGATATAGGCTTATTTATCCAAAAGTGTATGACTTGTCAACTAGTAAAAGCAGAACATCAACGATCCTCAGGACTCTTGAAGCCATTAGAGATTCCTGAGCGGAAATGGGAGCACATTACAATGGATTTCGTTATTGGTTTACCAAGTTCAGTACGAGAAAATCAAGCTATATGGGTGATAGTAGATCATTTGACCAAGTCAGCGTATTTTCTTCCAGTTAAAATGACTCACGGAATGGATAAGCTTGCACAAATCTATCTAGAAGAAGTTGTCAGACTAAATGGTATACCAGTTTCTATAGTTTTGGATCGAGATTCAAGATTTACATCAAAATTCTGGCACAGCTTACAAAACGCGATGGGCACAAAGCTTAAGTTTAGCACAGCATTTCACTCTCAAACCGATGGGCAGTCTGAAAGGACTATTCAAACATTGGAAGACATGTTAAGGGCATGCGTCCTAGATTTTGGGGAAAGTTGGGAAAGATGCATACCACTGATAGAATTTGCTTACAACATGAGTTTTCAAGCCACGATAGGCATGGCCCCTTACGAAGCACTTTATGGAAGGAAGTGTAGATCTCCTCTCTATTGGGATGAAATTGGAGAGAAGAAAGTTCTAGGACCAGAGATAGTAGAAAGGACAGTGGAAGCAATTGAAAAGATCAGAAGAAGAATTTTGATCGCGCAAAATTGACAAAAGTCCTACGCTGATAAGAGACGCAAAGATCTGCAGTTCCAGGAAGGAGATAAAGTTTTTCTAAAAGTTTCACCAATGAAAGGAATTTCTCACTTCGGAAGGAAAGGAAAACTGAAGCCAAGATACATTGGGCCTAACGAGATTTTGGAGCGAATCGACGAATTGGCATATAAATTAGCTTTGCCACTTGAGCTAGTTGGAGTACATGATGTATTTCATGTCTATACTATGGAAATATGTATTTGATTCAAGCCACATTGTTAACCACGAGATTATAACAATCGACGATAACTTAAAGTATGAGGAATTTTCTATCGCCATTCTTGACAAGAAAGTTCATAAGTTGAGGGATCGTGAAGTTGTTTTAGTCAAAGTCCATTGGAGCCGACATAATGAAGAGGAAGTAACATGGGAACGTGAAGACGACATACAAAATAAATATTCGAATCTACTCATACCTGGTAAGTGAAATTTCGAGGACGAAATTTTATTTTTGTGGGGGTGGATGTAATAACCATAGTTAATTACTTATATATATATATATATAAATATATTAAGTATAATATCTTATTACGATATATATTTATATATTACATATATAAATTTACCTATTGTATTACTATATATATGTATATTTTGTGTGTCAACACATGTGTTGTAATAGGTAACTTGTAGATAATGTAAGATAGACAATTGATAGATGATGTAAGCCATCCAAGTTGGATTCCAAGTTCAACTGATCTAATTTGATCAGAACAGACTATTTATATATATATATGTGTGTGTGTGTGTGTGTGTGTGTGTATCTAAATATACATCCTTCTTTTACTTTTTACTTTCATGTTTGGGTGTTAAGTGAAGAAGAAGCAGTTAAGAATTAAGGTAATGTGTATGATCTTTCTTTTATAGTTATACACACTTATATATAGATACACACACACATACACAAACACACACACACACACACACACACACACACACACACACACACACACACACACACACACACACACACACACACACACACAAATATATATATATATATATATATATATATATATATATATATATATATATATATGTTCATGCAGACACACATATACATGCAACTATATAACACACGCACTGCTTCTCATACGTCTTTTCTTTTTGTAATTTATTTTTATCATGTTATATACGAAAATGATCATCTCGATGCGTAGATTCCATATATATAATTTTTTTGTGAAATGGATTTCGTATGAGTAAGAAAAACTCAGTTGAAGTTTTAACCCTTTAATAACGTATTTTGTATCGTTGGGACATAACTTTGATATTATATGCCATTTTGAAGCTCTCCTCATGAGGATCACAAACATATAATTAGTTTTGAGTTTGGACGTGAAATGAAGAAGATGGGAAGAGACCCACTTCGTATTAAAATTTTGCCCCCTTTAAACTTCGTTATTTTCATCAAAAATCTATATGCATGTGATCCTCACCTTGCTAGGACTCCATACGTACTTTCAGATTTTCAAACGGAGTTGTAAAACTCAAGTTGGGTCATTTTGTAATACGGTTAAAGTTTAGAGTAAGTTTAAATGAGAATTTAATATAATGTAGGGACATAATATCAAATTAAAATATATATATATATAAAAGAAAAGAAAATGATATTTTAAAATATTGCTCGTTAACAGTACGCATATATGCGTGCAATATATATATATATATATATATATATATATATATATATATATATAATTCTTTTTAAATATTAAATATAATTTTACCATTTTGTTATTTTAGATATTGAATCTTTATTTAATATCTGTTTTTAATAAAATTAATGTTATTTGTATTCATATTTTTAATATTACGATTTATTACAAAAGTTGTAATATGTGATTATTAAATTATTATTTTTAAAATTTTAAAGTATGTATTTCTATATATTATTTTATTTTAACTTATTTTATTTAACGATTAATTATTTATATTTTCTTTCGTTAATAATTAATTTATTTTAATTATATAATAATATTAGAAATTTAGTTTTAGTATAGGAATTATTATTAGAAGTAAAACTCAGTTTAGTATATCCTTGCAGGCATACCTGAGACAAACGAGCAAGTTTAATCCGACCAACTATCTCTATAAGAAGTCCAAGGTGGGGTAACTTTTGTTGGCGTTTGATCATATGGTTAACGTAAACTGTTAGGGTTCTATACGTTTATAACAAGCAGCGGAAGCATGTAAACAAGAAACGTATTACATTTCACCAAGGTATGTTGAAGACGATGAATTCTCGCCATCAGTCTGTGCAGCCTCACCGTTTTGGGCATAACTCTCTCATCCGATGACGGATTTGAGTGATCTATACGCCAAAACGATTCTTTTTTCTGTGACTTTACGTCAGTATATCATACATCGAATTCTAAAGTCTATATAATTTTATAAAAATCGTAGAATGTGGCGGACAGCAGTAGTAAACAACCTTTCAGTCTTCTACTGTATTCCCAAGTCCAATCTCGACGTCGTGTGGGCGACAATTTTCGAGACCTTCTCAATCTGCTATTCCCTCACCCTCCTCACAATATTAGGCGTGATTAATCTCTTAGATTAGGATTTTCGGACAGCTGAGATGACTTATATATGGGCTATAGTAGGGACCAGGAGGAGAAATTAGAGTTGGGCCTCCACTGGGCTTAAGTATCCAAGCTTAGCCCAAAGCTTATACTTAAGTCAAATAATAATAATAATATATACCACTAAAATATTATTACTGCACTATCGTTCTAATCCCATAATTACGTTATGGGCTCCTTCTTATTATGAGCCCGACAGTCTCCCCATGTTTAAGATATATAATGTCCATTAATTAATTAAGTTACTGACAACTCCATTAATTAATATCTCATCTGAGAGTAGTACCACTCAACCTCATTATCATACCAGAACAAATCCACCTGTAGGGTTTACATGATAATCCTTATGAGCTCCTCAAGGGGACATCATCAACCTACGACGGACACAGATTTCTTCTACAATCAACAGCACACCATAGAGACAGCATTATTTCCCAACTCACCGAGTTTGTTGATTTAATTACATGTAAATATTACCCATTGATGAATAAAAAAAATACATACTGCCTTACTTGTCGAGGTTATTGTATAAGGATTAAGAGCACGAACATCCATAATAACAGAGATCAAGTTCTTCTATAAGTCAGTATAAGTTGAACGATCTCAAGCGGTCTTGCTCAATACACACAAAGTGCACTAATGTGATTCTATAGCCAAGATAAGCTAATACCAAACCACACTACAACCATCCCGATAGAGAGTCCCCGTATATCTCGGTTTTGAGCATCTGCTTATACTTTA
This sequence comes from Pogostemon cablin, assembly GCA_023678885.1. Lineage (NCBI taxonomy): Eukaryota > Viridiplantae > Streptophyta > Magnoliopsida > Lamiales > Lamiaceae > Pogostemon > Pogostemon cablin. The sequence continues at coordinate 16,261,202 of CM042969.1, read as the reverse complement.
TAAGGAAACCGATAATATGATCTTTCGCGTGTTGTCGCACAACATATTATTTATAGTATAAAGTAAGTGAACTATTGCATCGTGCATATAAATAAATTATAAGACACAATCATTTGATCATATGATTCTCATTTCAAATTAATTGTTTAAACATTGTTCATACAAAAAGCTAGACTTTTAGTATACATTGTTCCTACTAACACTTGTACGGTGTGACGACTCGGTGCAATATACCAACTAACACAAGTTACTGGCTACATCTGTTTAGTACTAAAATATATTTCAAAGTACGCTAACATCGTACTGGGGTGACGGCCTGGTGCACATATACCAACTAACACAAGTTATCGAATGACGGTGCTGTCTAAAATATTTTCATTTAGTTATCGAACGAAAATGTGCAAAAATTATTTAATTAAATTGGCATATGTTACATTTTATGGTATATTTGACATACATATTTATTTTTAACTGTGCAATCATTTAAGTTAACTCACTGAGTGTATTTTAGACGTTCACCCCTTATTGATTTACTGAACAAGGTTTAGAAGAGGAAGAGGCTCTTGCAGTTGTCCCAAGCCCTCAGAATACTTTATATTATGACTTATATTTTAGTATTCTGTTAGAACTTTATTCCAGATATTTAATCTGAACGTACTTGTTTTGGATATTTCACTCTACTCGGGTGAGTAGACAATGTTATGTAAAATAATCTCTATGCAACTTTTACTTTATTATATTATCGTTTTTGGGATTTTTATATTATTTCCGCTGTGCATTCTCAACCCCTTTATTATTATATTGGGATATGTATATCTAGTAGTGTCCCAACCCCATAGCGTAATCCGGGGCGTTACAGCGTGGTATCAGAGCGGTCTATCTAAGACTTGCATAAGTACCTGACTTAGAATTTTATACCATACCCTAGGATTGACTATTCTATGACTATGACATGACTACACTTTAGGATTTTTATATATGTTTAATTTATATACTAGTATATGATATCAGTAATATTTTGACCAGATTATGAGTCGGAGAAGACCACAAAATCTACCTACTAATGAGTATCTTGAGAACGTTCATGGTGACCTAGGAGATGATTTAGTGATAATCCTTCGGGAATTGGCTCAACAATTTCACGCAAACTCCGCACGACCACCACCACCACCTGAACCTATTCTTATAAATGAGCCAACCTTGATAATTGAACAATTCCGACATTTCAATCCACCAACATTCAAAGGAACGGAGGACCCTGCAGAAGCTGAGAAATAGTTGAGGTCGTTGGATAAGATTTTCACCTATCTTGAATGCACTGATGCACAGAAGATTGCATGTGCTGTTTTCCAGTTCGTGGGTAAAGCTGATTTCTGGTGGGAGGCTTATGGACGTACCAAGACACCTGAACAGAAGGCAAGGATGACATGGAAAGACTTTAAGGATGTGATCATTCAAAACTACATGCCTCAGTCATTCCAAGATGAAAAAGAAAGTGAATTTCTGAACTTAAAACAAGGAACAATGAGTGTTCTTTAATATAAAAGAGAATTCAATCGACTCTCCAGATTTTCTACATACTTTGTCAACACGGAAGAGAAGAAAGCTAGACGATTTGAAAAGGGAATGCGATCTGAGATCAACACTATCTTGACTGGACAAGGAATGATGACTTTTGCAGATGTATTTTCCAGAGCTCAAGAAATTGAGTCTCGACAAAAGAATAATAGTAACCAGAATAAAAAGGCAATAGAGATACTTACAAAGTGCAATTGAGGAGGATCGGTGATTGAAAAAGGAAACCATAAAGTTCAGAACAAGCAAATAAAAATTGTAGGAGGATCAGGACCACCGCCACTCGGAACAAATTCTCCCTGCCCAAAATGTGAAAAGAATCACCTTAGAGCATGATTATATGGAACCAGAATATGTTATCGATGCTGTCAACTAGGACACACCATACTAGAATGTCCGAAGACTAAAGTAGCAGGAGGATCGAGTGCTAGACCAGCACGAGCATATGCTATGACACAGCAAGAAGTTGAGGAAGAACCAGAAACAATGGCAAGTATGCTATCAGTATTTGGCACTGCTGCTCTTATACTTTTTGATACGGGAGCCACTCATTCATTCATATCTGCTAAGATGTATAAGAAAGTAGAAAATAATTGTGAGGAGTTAGACAAATCAACTCTTGAGGTTAGTATACCTTCGGGTAACTCCATCCGAATCTTGAAGTTGTGCAAGAATGTGAAGATAGGGATGAATGATAGAGTCCTACTTGCAGACCTTCATGTAATTGAGATGAAAGATTTTGATGTAATTTTATGGATGGATTGGCTTAGAGCTAATCATGCTGTGATAAGATGTCGTGAGAAGGAAGTACAGTTTCAACTCCCAAGAGATGATAGGTTTACATTTCACGGAGCGAAAGCTGGAGTAATACCGCGAGTTATAACTGCAATGAAAGCAATCAAAATGATGAAGAAAGATGGATGTCAAGCATTCTTATTAAGTATTGTGGAAAGTGAAGGCGGAAAGATGAGCATAGAGGATGTTCCTATTATGCGGGAATACGAAGATGTGTTTCCAGAAGACTTACCAGGCTTGCCACCTGAAAGGCAAGTAGAATTCACAATCGATCTTGTACCAGGAGCAGCACTAGTTACAAAAGTACCTTATCAAATGGCACCAAAGGAGTTACAAGAATTGAAGATCCAGTTACAAGAACTTTTGGATTTGGATTTCATACAGCCTAGTGTTTCACCCTAGGGAGCACCTGTTTTGTTCGTAAAGAAGAAAGATGGTTCGTTTAAAATGTGTATCAATTACCGAGAATTGAATAAACTTACCATCAAGAATAAGTATCCCTTGCCAAGGATTGAGGATCTATTTGATCAACTGGGCGATGCAAGCGTGTTTTCCAAGATAGATCTGAGGTCTGGATATCATCAAGTGCGAATCAAGCAAAGTGATATTTCGAAGACTGCTTTTAGAACACGTTACGGGCATTATGAGTTTGTGGGGATGCCTTTTGGACTTAGCAATGCACCAGCGATTTTCATGGATTTGATGAATCGTGTTTTCCACTCATATTTGGACAAATTTGTGATCGTGTTCATTGATGATATCTTAGTGTATTCTAAAGATCGGGAACAACATGAAGAACATCTGAGAATTGTTCTATAGACACTATGAAAGGAAAAGTTGTATGCCAAATTTAAGAAATGTGAGTTTTGGCTAAACAAAGTTATTTTTCTTGGGCATATTGTGTCAGCTCGAGGAATTGAGGTGGATTCGACCAAGGTTGAGGCAGTAGATAAATGAAAGACATGTACAAATGTAGGAGAAGTACGGAGTATCATTGGATTGGCTGGATATTACAGAAGATTTATTGAGGGATTTTCGAAGATTGCAGGGCCCTTGACAAAATTAACTCGCAAGGAAGTTAAGTTCCATTGGACGGAAGAGTGTGAAAAGAGTTTCAACCTTCTCAAATAGAAATTGATCAATGCACCTGTACTGACAATTCTAGATGGGACAGAAGGATTTATCATCTACAGTGATGCTTCAAAGCAAGGACTGGGATATGTTCTGATGCAACGTGATAAAGTAGTTGCCTATGCATCTAGACAACTCAATATCCATGAACAGAACTATCCAACTCATGATTTAGAATTGGCAGTTGTAGTACATGCCTTGAAGATTTGGAGACATTATCTGTATGGAGCAAAATGTTAAATTTATACGGATCACAAGAGCTTAAAATATTTTTTCGAACAGAAGGAATTAAACATGAGGCAAAGGAGATGGTTGGAATTAGTCAAGGATTACGATTGTACAATACTGTACCATCCAGGGAAGGTAAATGTGGTAGCAGATGCTCTAAGCAGAAAAGGAAAAGGAGAATTATCCTGCCCTATAACAAACCAAGAATTATTGGTGACTGAGTTCTCTCGGATGAGTTTGAAAGTCGTGATACCTCCAAGTAGCATTGAAGCAGTATTAACTGCGTTACTGATTAAACCCTCCTTAAGAGATAGAGTCAAGGAATTTCAAGATGGGGACGAATTTTTCAAGAAAATTAAGGAACGGTGAAGATTGGGGAATGAAAGGGATTTGCACTCACAGAAAATGGGACATGTGTTCCTAAAAATGAGGATCTTATTAGAGAAATTTTATCAGAAGCTCATTGTACTCCGTACACGGTACATTCAGGAGGAACTAAGATGTACCAAGACTTGAAAAATACATTTTGGTGGAGAAATATGAAGAGGGATATATGCTTATTTATCCAAAATTGTATGACTTGTCAACAAGTAAAAGCAGAACATCAATGACCATCTGGACTATTGAAGCAATTAGAGATTCCTGAGTGGAAATGGGAGCACATTACAATGGATTTCGTTAATGGTTTACCAAGATCAGTACAAAGAAATTAAGTTATATGGGTGATAATAGATCGTTTGACCAAGTCAGCGCATTTTCTTCCAGTTAAAATGACTTACGAAATGGATAAGCTTCACAAATCTATCTAGAAGAAGTTGTCAGAATACATGTTGTACCAGTTTCTATAGTTTTGGATCGAGATCCAAGATTTACATCAAAATTTTGGCACAGCTTACAAAACGCGATGGGCACAAAGCTTAAGTTTAACACATCATTTCACCCTCAAACCGATGGCCAGTCTGAAAGGACTATTCAAATATTGGAAGACATGTTGAGGGCATGCGTCCTAGATTTTGGGAAAAGTTGGGAAAGATACATACCATGATAGAATTTTCTTACAATAATAGTTTTCAAGCCACGATAGGCATGGCCCATTACGAAGCACTTTACGGAAGGAAATGTAGATCTCCTCTCTATTGGGATGAAGTTGGAGAGAAGAAAGTTCTAGGACCAGAGATAGTAGAAAGGACAGTGGAAGCAATTGAAAAGATCAGAAGAAGAATTATGACCGCGCAAAATCGATAGAACTCCTACGCTGATAAGAGACGCAAAGATCTGCAGTTTCAGGAAGGAGATAAAGTTTTTATAAAAGTTTCACCTATGAAAGAAATTTCTCACTTTGGAAGTTTCAGGAAGGAGATAAAGTTTTTATAAAAGTTTTTATTTGCATATATTGTTTAGATTTTAAACCGTGATTATTATGGATTATATTCTACGAATTGAAAATATTCATTGATATATGAAAATAAGTTACATAAATTATCATTAAATAAATATCTTTAGCTAGATAGATTTAACAGAAATAATAATAATAATAATTAAATTTATAATAGCTATATCTACTCAATATATGCCTCAACTCTATCCTCTACAAACAAAAATATTTCACTTACAAAATTCAACTCAACATAGAATTTTATTCTTTTACTCTTTAGAATGGGATTAATGTGACGAATGGTTTAAGATGAGTAAATTATATATAATTTTATAGAAAGTTTATTGTGTAAAATTTTTAAATTATGAATTAAAATATAAGTATAATAATTATAGTTAATCAATAAATTTTCAAAATTTAAAGATCATGATAAGTACATGCGAAGAATGGTTTGCGTTTTTTTTTTTATAATTATGAGTAAAAAATATATTAGAAATTAAATTCTAAACTTATGAATATAATTATATAAAATTATAACTTTGCATCTCGAGTATTACGCGGGTTTTATACTAATATATATATAAAAGAAAAGAAAATGAGATTTTGAAATATTGCCCGTTAACAGCACGCATATATATATAATTATATAATTCTTTTTAAATATTAAATATAATTTTACCATTTTATTATGGAATAATTACTAATAGGTACACACTTTGTACCCCTAATTATATAAGATACATTGATTTAAAATAATTACTATCATATGGAGTACAAAATATTAAAGTAAAATACCAAATATAACCCTAAACCCATACACTTTTAAATCACAAACCCTAAACCCTCACCCACCACCGGACCACCACCGGACCGCCGCCGCCGGTCGGTTGCCGGAATTCTGCCACTGCCGGAGCTCCGGAGGCCGATCGCCGAAGCTTCGTCGGACCATCGCCGAACCACCCCACTTTTTTACTGCACACACTTTTTTTTAATGCACACACTTTTTTTACTGCACACACTTTTGCTGCACACACTTTTGCTGCAGCACATTGTAGGGGTAATATTGGAATATCACTACATATTTTTGTAGTTAGTAGTAATATTTTTGTATGTTTGTATATCATAGTAATTAAGGATTTTTTTTACCTAGTAGTAATTCTCCATTTTATTATTTTAGGTATAGAATCTTTATTTAATATCTGTTTTTAATAAAATTAATGTTATTTATATTCACATTTTTAATATTACGATTTATTACTAAAGTTGTAATCTATGATTATTAAATTATTATTTTTAAAATTTTAAAGTATGTATTTCTATTTATTATTTTATTTTAACTTATTTTATTTGACGATTAATTATTTATAATTTCTTAAGTTAATAATTAATTTATTTTAATTATATAATAATATTAGAAATTTAGTTTTAGTATAAGAATTATTATTAGAAGTAGAACTCAGTTTAGTATACCCTTACCTGAGACAAATGAGGAAGTTTAATCCGACCAACTATCTCTAAGAAGTCCAAGGTAGGGTAACTTTCACTCTTTACCGAGTGCTACATTTTATGTCATGATTGCTATGTTAAGATGTGATATGTATTACTTATATGTCATGTTATGTGTCATGTCTGCTTTTAATTCGATGACAAATATTTTTCTACTAATACTTGTACGGGGTGACGACTCGATGTACATATATCAATTAACACAAGTTACTGACTACGTCGGTTCAGTACTAAAATATATTCAAAGTATGCTAACATCGTATTGGGGTGACGGCCTGGTGCACATATACCAACTAACACATGTTATCGGATGACGGTTCGGTCTAAAATATTTTCATTTAGTTATCGAACGGTAATGTGTAAAAATTATTTAATTAAATTGGCATATATTACATTTTATGGTATATTTTACATACATATTTATTTTTAACTTGCAATCATTTAAGTTAACCCACTGAGTGTATTTTAGACGCTCACCCCTTATTGATTTTCAGAACAAGGTTTAGAAGAGGAAGAGGCTCTTGCAATTGTCTCAAGCCCTTAGAAGACTTTATATTATGACTTATATTTTAGTATTCTGTTAGAACTTTATTTCAGATATATCATCGAACGTACTTGTTTTAGATATTTCACTCTACTCGGGAGAGTAGACAATGTTATGTAAAAGAATCTCTATGTAACTTTTGTTTTACTATATTATCGCTTTGGGGGTTTTTATATTATTTCTGCAGTGCATTCTCGACCCCTTTATTATTATATTGGGATATGTATATCTAATAGTGTCCCAACTCCATAGCGTAACCCAATGCGTTACATCTCGCGCGCCATTGACGGCGCTCTCACCTCATATTCTAGAGGGCTCACACCACTATTGGTGGAGAAGCTCCCCTTACTGGGTGATCTCTCTTTTTAATCAATGCCATTGGAGGCTTTCCATCCTCTAGGAAGCACACGCCTTATTAGAGATGTCAGAATGGGTTGGTGGGTCAGTTTATCCTAAACCCATCATAACCCGCTCTTATACGGGCTCAAATGGGTTGGGTCATACGTGGGTCGGATCACTTGCGGGTTGGGTCACTCGCAGGTCAGGTCACTTGCGGGTTGGGATGGGTCACTGGTGGGTCGACCCACGGGTTGGTCCAATTATTTTATTTTTTCATTAGTATTTTTTTTAAAGATGTTTCACTTACCACCCACTCTACCCCCACCCCACCTCCCCCCCTAACCCCACCCACCCACCCCCTTCCCAAAAAAGTATTTATTATTTTAATATTAAAATTTTTATTAAATTTTAATATTTAAATAATAAAAATTATTACCACAACAGCTTATTACCACAACAGCGGTAGGAGTAGGATGAATGATAATATTTTTATTATTTTAATATTAAAATTTAAATTTTAATAAAAAAAAATTTTTTTGGAGGGTGGGGGTAGGGGTAGGATGGGTGATAATATTTTATTATTTTAATATTAAAATCTAAATTTTTTATTAATTTTTTTTTGGGTGGGTTGGGGGTGTGGGGTGGGGTGGGGTGGGGTGGGTGGGGATAGGAATGGGTGGTAGATTATTAGGTTGGGGCGGGTTAATACACTATCTACTGTGACCCACTGTATAGTAAACTTAAATGTGGTGGGTTGCTTTTGGGGCGGGTTGACTCATTGGGTTCAACTCAAATGGACAACTCTACGCCTTATCCCACTTCTGGATGCGTAAATAGCAACCCAAAATTGAATTATTATGTAATGGGCCTCCGTTAATATTTTAATATCTTGGCCATCTATTTTATTCTTCTAACTTAAGCTCTTTATTTTAACTCTTAGGGTCAATTATAATTGGGCAACCCAACATATTAGCCCTGTTTAGAAGAGAACTCAAATATTTTAAGATTTTGAGAAGACAAAGATCAGATAAATGCGACGAGGTTATCCAAAAGGTAGAAATCGAAGGCAAAAGGTGTGAAGAACGCATGATGTGATATTCTAACTTCGAGGGTCAGACGAGAGATGAATATCACGAGCATTTTCGAAAAGCTGAAATGCTATTCTCTAAAGAGATTCAAAGAAACGAAGTTGAACTCATAAATTCACCAAGATCTATAGATGTTAAATTATTATTTAATTAAGGAATGAATATACAAATCTGATTTGTCTCACCATTCATCTTATGCAAGGACATCTCACAAGATTTTTTTTTTTATATATATACTCGTATATACTTCATATTATAAGATTGATAATTTAACTTTAGATTTCAAAATACTATTAATTACTTAATTTTTTTTATTTTATAAAAGTATAAATTATTGCTCCTATTGTTTTATTTTCTTTTATTATATTAATATGATAAGTGGAGTATATTAGTTGTATGATATGTATTCTATTTATTTTAAATTAACTAGTAATAACTACTCCATATAAGATATTTTTAAATAAATCTTAAAATATATTTATATTTATATTTATTATTTTAATTTATTTTAAATGTACTTATAAAACCACAAGTTATGAACATTAAATTAACATTTACATTTTATTTTAAAGTTAAATATTAAAAAAATAATTAAGTATTCATGTAAATGCACATGTATAGTATTTATTCTATCGAACGTACTGATCTTAATATAATCGAAAATTCATACCAAACCGAATAATAAGAGAACCGTACCATTAGCGTAACGAGTTCCAATGTAGTATTGGATTTTCTATTAAAAAAATCCATACCGTATACCGTAATGAGCACCCCTACCTTACACATATAATATATTTTATAATTTAATTATTACCCAAAAATACCTTACTAAACACTCCTATCTTACACACAAAATTCATTTTGCTATTTTGACGTCTAGAAGGTATTCATTTTTCATTTTCAATAAAATAATTCATACATGGCATAACACCCACCACCACTAATAAAACTACACACATTATATAAAATAATAATAAATAAATAAATACTCCTCCTTCCATGATAATGTTTACCATTTTTCATTCTAAGCATCCCATCATTAAGTTTACATTTTTTTTATAGTAAATGTGACCCATACAAAATAATTAATACTCCATCTGTCTCATCCAAATAATTGTTACTCCCTCCGTCTCACTTAAGATGACACACTTTTCATTTTGGGCTGTTCCACAAAAGTTTGCACATCCCAAAATAAGCAAAAAGTAAAAAACAACCACCCTTCCCCATACACTTTAATTACAAAAAAACCATCTCTACCTACCATACTTTATCATTTATATATTACATAAAAATACCATTATACCCCTAAAAGTTATCACTTTCTTAATCTCCGTGCCGAAAAGAGGTGTGCAAACTTTTTAGAGACGGAGGGAGTATATATTTTCAATTTGGGCATCTCATTCTAATGGTTACATTTCTTTTTTTAGTATATGAAACCACACAAAACAATTAAAATGTTTCAATGGGACCACCTACAACACTAACACAACAACTCACTATACATTAAAATATTATATCTCTCACCTCAATATACATTAAAATACTACAAAAAACAAACGTAACTATTAGAATGAGACAGGGGGAGTATATCTTTATGGACAACACACATAACACTAATGCAATTATCCACTATATATTAAAATATTATATTTTTCACTTCATTACACATTAAAATACTATACTCCCTCCATTCTGTTTTAATGTTTACGTTTGTTTTATGCACATTAATTAAGAAATAGTATTTTAATGGATATTGGGTAGAAAGATATATTCCCTTTGTCTCGACTAAACGTTTACGTTTGCTTTTTCCATGAAAATTAAGAGAGATAATATTTTAATGTGTAGTGAGGTGAGAGAAATAATATTTAAGGTGAAATGTGTAATTGTATTAGTATTGTGTGTGGACCCTACATAGAATAATTAATAGTTTTGTGTGGGACCAACTTAAAAAATAAAATATAAACCTTAATTTGAGACAAATTAAAAAGGAAAACGTAAATTTTAACGCGAGACGGAAGAAGTAATATTTAATGTAAAATGTGTAGGTGACGCACAAAATAAAAAAAAATATAAAAATTGAAATGGAACAAAGAAAGTATTTATTAATTTCCATACAAAATTCGAGTATAAACTTTCGAACAAGACGGTCTAATTTGATGAATGAGTGAAAAAATATTTGGATATGAGAGGAGCGGAGTAGTAGAAATTGATGAAGTGTTTTGCCACGAACACGTGCAACGGCGGGTCCTATAGTTTGGGCGGTAGCTGTAGAATAGAGTGGGGAGTGGTCGGAAGCCTCAAATAGGTACAGTAGACCTTTGAAATTTCATCATTTTCTTTGACTTCCGAAGGCATTCTGATTTTGTTCCGTCCAATCGGATCAGAGTTCAACCTAATGTCGCATCATATTTGTCCGATATAAACGGTGTTTTTATTTTTTTCACCTGCTCAAAAAATATTACTTCATTTTTTCAATGTTTACGTTTCTTTTTTCACGTTGATTAAGGAGTATAATATTTTAATAGATAGTTGGTGGAAAAATATAATATTTAATGCAAAGTGAGTAGGTGTATTAGTGTTGAATGATATATTAATTGTTTTAGGTGGGTCCCATATTCCAAAAAGAAAAACGTAAATATTGAAATGAGACGCGCAAAATAGAAACGTAAATATTGAAATGGGACTGAGGGAGTATTATTTAATATGTAATGAGCATTCTTTGTATAGTAAATAATTATATTAGTAATTGTGTAAGTTCATATTTTAATTGTATTAGTAAATGTATAAGTCCAACGTGTGTAAAAAGTAAAAGAAACTCTTTGAATGAAATTAAAAAAAAAAACAGCCCTTTGAAGGGATGGAGGGAGCAATGAATTAACGTTTTGTTTAATACTTCCTCCGTCCCAAAGAAAAATTCACAGTTACTGTAGATACAAAGTTTAAGAAAAAGTTAACTTTTAGGGGTAATTTGGTTTTTTAGGTAATAAATAAATTATAAAATAAGTTATGTGAGCTGTAAAGGTGTGACAATTTTGAAATTAAAATGTGTTGTAAGCTTATTGATTTGTGTGTATTTCCTTATTTTATGGTGTGAACTTGTTTATGGGACGGACAAAAATAGAAAGTGTGAATTTGTTTATGGGACGGAGGGAGTACTAGTTTTTTAAAGAGGACAAAATTAAAACTCCCAATTTTAGATGTAAAACATTTTTTTTTCCAATAAAAAAAATTACATACTTTTATAGGTTTAAACCCAAGATATCCTTCGTTAAATTGAGTTAGAAGAAAAAATAAATCTTTTAAAAATTTGAATGCATAGGAAAAAAAAAGTCTAACATTAAAATGGATTGAATAGAGTTTGAGTAGGAAAAAAAATATAAACTGAATTAAAAAAAAGACCAAATTGAGATGCATAGTATTTTTGTCGACGGATTTTAAAAACTAAAAAAAATAGATTAATAGAGTAAAAAATTTGGTCAAATAAACAAAATATAAGCCGAATCGACAAAATTTTTTTTGTCCAAATAGAGATGCGCCGTTGACCCGATTATATATTGAGTAGTTAGAAAACTACTATACCGAAAATCCAAAATAAATACTCTCTCCCTCCGCCCAATAGGTATAAATTTGCTTTTTCACATAGATTAAAGAGTAGTATTATTATTTAATGTGTAGTAGGGATAGTTGTATTAGTGAGTTGTGTGAGACTCATATATTAAATGTATTAGTGATGTGTGTGTGTCTCATGTATTTAAAAGGGAAATGTATACCTTTGGTGCGGACGCCTAAAATAGCAAACTGTATACCTTTCCGACGGACGGAGGGAATATATACAATTATTTAATATTCTTTCCGTTTTTTTATATTGTACACTTTCCATTTTAGGTTGTTTCATAAAATTTTTCACTTCTGTAAAAAAGTAAAAAATCAAATATAATCACCATTCTCTATACACTTTATTTACAAAAAAAACCTTCCCTATCTAACATATCTAACGTATTTTATCATTTTTTTTATTACCAAAAAATATTATAGTACCCCTAAAAGCAAATGGGATCACCTATTTCATAATGGTGTTTCATCTCCTATTTCACAAATTAAATGCTTGCCATGTGTCATAATCAACGCCCAAAATTCAATACATGTCTCAAGAGTTTAATGGTCATTTGTATAGTATAATTTTTTTTATATTGTGAAACACCAATGAAATACAGATTGTGGAGAATTCAACTTCCCCTAAAAGTTATTAATTTTCTTAATATCTATATTGGTTGAGGAGTGCAAATATAAATGGAACGGAGAGAGTAGTTTTCAAACCTCACATAAACCTAAAACAAACATAACGTAAAGCAATTGTTTGAAATGTTTCTAGAAATAAATTTTATGAGACGAATAAAAAATGATAACAATCTAATATAAAAAATGATACTATTTCTTACTTCTGGAAAAAAGTGATATCACCTTTGATGTTGCACGTTAATTAAAAAAATGTAACTTATAAGGGTATTATTGCATTTTTTTAGGTAATAATAAATGATTAAGTGTATTATGTGTACTAGGTTGAGTTTTTTTTTCTTGTAAATAAAGTGTGCGGAATGAAACTATATTTTATTCATGACATTAGTGTTCATCGCTAATTACTTAAAAATTCTCACTAAAAAACAGACCTTCAATTTTTTTATTGAAAAGAAGATATTTTTAAAGAAAATTGTAATGCATTAATCAATGTCATCATGAAATAGAGTAAATAATGACGAATAAAATTACATATAATGACAACAACAAACTGCATTGCTAAAAGATACATTTTAGCAATGAAAGTAAAATTCATCACTTTTGATTGCAAAATATGACGAAAATCTTGCGTCACAAATCACAAAATGTGTACTTTCCTGTAGGTGTAACATAAATACATTAATTATAAAAGTGTTACTTAAAAATATTTCTAATATAATAGTGTTATAGAATGATATTATTTATATAAAAGTGTTAATTAAGAAGTGTAATTTATGCAAAAGTATTATATGAATGTGTTACATATTAGAAAAGTATTACTCGTATATGTTACTTATATAAAATATGTTACAAATGTGTTAAATATTATAATAATAGAAAGTATTACCAGGTTGTGTTAAATAAATTAAAAGTTTTATTAAGAAGGTGTTATCTAATGTCACTTATGTTGTAGTGCTTCATATATTTTATTTGGCAACAACAGTGCATTATCCACCATGCTTAACCCTGCAGCCTGATGGGGAGATCGCCTATAAAGACACCTCCTCCAAATATTTGGGACCGCCATCTAATTTCGGAGGGTGGCAATATGAACTAAGTCAGATTCGACCAACATATTCAACCGACAAGTCATAGCATAGGCCCAGAGTAAGAACGAGCGTCCCAAAAAGATGTTTCACATGAAAAAAGACGGAGAGCTCACACCCACATGACATAACATACATGATAAGGCTGAAAGTCCTCCAGAGTTGTCTGTCTCTACCAAGTCTGTCGGGCTCCCTGCCAAGCTGGCTGCCGAGATCGAGGCCTCCCGATCGAGCTACCAGCCAACCTGCTGAATGAACTGCCTCCCCGATGAGGTCGCGCTACCCGCTAACCTGCCAAACAATCTACATCCCAGGCCGCGCTTCCAACCGGCTTGCCGAGCCATCTGCCTCCTCGGCCGCATTGCCCGCCAGCTTGCCAAGCTATCTGCCTCCCTACCAAATTTGCCTCTCTACAGGGCCCCCTGTCAAGTTCGCCGAATGATCTACCATGCTGCCTGCCAGAGTCGTAGCCCCCTGGAGCTGAAGTCCTTAAGGAGGCTAGTAGATGACCTGCCAAGTCAGATATCACCTCCTCCAGATATCACCTCTTTATCCAATCATGTCAGGCTTATCTTGTCAAGTTTATCTTATCTTGTCAGACTTTACAATAAATGTCTGCCAAGCTGTGAGCCCAAGACATTTATTGCTAGGATAATTGGGCCAAGTCACCTATATATATAGGAGAATTTCCCAACACCCATCATCAATCCCTAATTACCATCATTGCTTCTCCCCAGTTTAAAAGAAGAGGATTAACTCCTCTTATGCCAAAAAAAAGAGAAAGAAATAAACTCTCCATCTTAACTCCCATACACCTGGAAGGATTCTTGTGTCTTCTTCCTTCATGCTTTCTTTCAATATTATGTTTGATTAAATCATATTACACTCACATTAAATACCTAATTTATACATTAAAAATCGACTATCAACATACTTTAACTACCAATAAGCATAATTTACTTATATAACAATCATACTTTAAAATGGGTCACCACTCGTCTAATATAAGGATTGTCTAACAAGAGGCTTTCTTTACCATTCATATTTTTCTGTTTAAAAATTGCAACACATCAGTTCGCTCATTGTCATGAATTGAGGATTCCTCACTCTCAAGTAGGATATGCTTATTTCATGGGAGTGAATGATTTCCAAGGAAATTTTCTATACAACTATGAAAGAAGTTTCCACATTTGATTAGCCATTTGTAGTCGAGATGACTAATTAAAGAATTTATCAAACTACAGGGAGGAAGGTACTAGGGTTTAAGCGATCTCGTGTTTATTACAGTTTTATAGAGATGATCATAAAGGGATAGGATTAATCAAGAAATGACAATTAAACAATAGGATAGATGAATGAGAGATGGATGAATGAGCCAAGTAGATAGAGAATGAGACTAGCAATACTTAAAGTATGAAAAATCTAGGTATCATGCAACTAATTCATATGTGTCATGAACTAATAACTAAGGGCCAATACGAATTCTACCTAAACTCCCTCTCGAGATGGATACGTTGTAGATCCTCACAAAGGTCTCAAAATAGCTCAAAGGTTGGTTCTCAATCAAACAATTCCAACTAGGTACTAAGTTCAATTGGAGAGTCCCTTTACACGATCAATTGATCTCTCGATCTAACCAATCGAATGTTCTATCAAAGGGTTCTAAATCCTAAAGGATTTCTCAATCTCTTTACAATTTATAATGCACATGAAGTGTTTGATGAAATGATTCAATGAACTATTCTAAACATATAATTGATTTCTCAATCTAATCACATGCCCATAACAATTAATCACACAAATCAATAATACAAATCAAGCAATTAATAATCAATGATAGTAAATTAACAAATCCAATCAACATATGAATTCAATTGCAAAATACCCAAAATTATCCAATACAATTCATATTGCCAATCTCACAAGGGAGATTAGCCTCTCATATTCATAAGAAAATTAACATAGACATTAAAATCCTTACAAAACATGATAAATAATAAGGTTTCAATACAAAGTTTAGATGAAAACTCCCTTGGATGTCTCCAATGGTGATCTTCTTCTTCCCCTTGCAATTCACCTCTCTTCCTTGCTTCTCTAACTACTTGGATGAATGATTTGATGGTGGGATAAATGTAGATGATATGGATGAAGAATGGAGGAAATGGATGGTGAAAAATGAAGAAAAATGTGTGTGATGTGTGTGCTGGGGTGAAACCCTCGAAAATCTACTCAAATATTGAAGTATTGGGTATTTATACTCCTTGGGAAGCTTCTAGAAGAATTCTGTTTTTTTTTTACAAAAAAAGCACCTACACGGCCCGTGTACGGTACACGGCCACAAGGGTGGCCGTGTAGGCGTTTCTGGTGTCAGAACTCACCCAAAACACACAGGGCCGTGTTCGGTACATGCCCGGTGTAGTTGCTGGCCGCGCAGTCTCACTGTTTCGAGCATAACTTCCACATCCGATCTCTGATTTGAGTAATTCTTGCGCTCACGCGATCTTCTTTTCCTATAAAGATCTGACAAAACTTCCAACATTTGAAGATATAACTAGTCATGCAAAGTAGCACAACCGTGCTGAGTAGGAACAGCTTGCGCGGCGTCACCATTTTAATTATAACTTTGTCGTTTGGGCTCTAATTGTAGTTTTCTTATACCAAAACGATTCTCTTTTATGTGGCTTTCCAACAATGTATCACACTTCTAGTTTTGAGCTCCAAAGGAGTACAGAAAAATTACAAAAGTTGGACATGCGTTTTTCAGCATTTTGCTTTGATTCATTCTCCCTCGTTTCAACTCCGAATTGAGATCCACTTTTTCCTACGTCTTCCTTGTCACACCTAGAATCTCTTTTTACCTGAAAATCTTATATTTAAGCTCATTCTCATACATTTCCATAAAAATACAAAATACAACCAAAAAGAATATAAATACGGATAAAATAACACGAAAACACATATAAAAAGACACTAAAATCCAGGTGAAAATATCACTCATCATTACCCTTTAACTATGTGATTTGAACTATCACTCTTTAGTTATGAAAATTGTTACTCTCTAGTCAAAATAATTGCACCTTATACTTTTGTTATACAATAACTGCTATTCTTTTGTTACACATAAATATTATTACCTCTTTAGTTGAGTGAACTTTAACTCTTTTAGTTATTAAAATTGTTACATTTTAGTAATATGAATAGTTACCATTTAGTTATAAAAAATTATTCCTTAGTTATAAAAATTATTATACTTTAATTGTAAGAGCAATTCTTTTGGAACAACAAAAAGATTTTTATTAAAATCATAAAATGGGTATAAGAAATACCCGCAATATTACACTTTGAATCTCTTTAATACATTTTACATGAATCTTCAAGATACAATATTATTTAAGAACATTCAACAATGGAGAACTGCTCTAAGATTACACTCCCAATTGTCAAAAGCATACCAATCAATTGATATCTCCTTCGTCTGAATCCAACTCCAAACACGAGTATTGAGCTCCTTTACTAAATCACTTATTTTAACTTTTTCATTTCGAAACACAATAGTGATCACAATTTTCTTAATGTACGATTAGAGCTATCGTAGTAGTGGTTGACCAAGTTTAATATCGATCCACTGGAGATCAAAATTAAGAGTGTATTCGAATTCATTTTTAATCATGCTTTGTATAAGTGATCGAATTTTGAGATTTGAGAATTAAACTACCAATTTAAACTATCAATTATCTAAACAAGTACCAAATAGTAATAATTAACAACTAAAAATGATCAAGTAGAGTATCAAGTAACCAAGGAAGAAATTGAATAGATGTAGTAACAATTTAAAGTGATGCAAGACTAACTACAATCATGATCAAGGGCACAACCTAGACAAATTAGATTCTAATGGCATACACCAATGATAATGAAATAGAACTAATCACATATATTCCCCTAAAAACTATGGTCAAGGCAATTAGGTTCTCAACTCATTACAAGTTTCAAGCACATAAGATTGTATCTCATTCTTAATTCCCTTAAATGGTACTATGATCACAAGAATAATTCTCTTCACTCAATTAACAATCAATTATGATCAATCAATTAAATGTTCTCACATATATGTTCTAAGCACAAGAAGGTTATGACTTAACTATTCCTACATAATATGCATAATCCAAATTATAGCATGATTCAATCAAAACCCTGATAAGAGTGAAAATAAGCGTATTTTAGTGTCCAATTTAACACCTTTTTTATAGGAATTATTTGAGAAAAAGGTGCACTTGAGGTATTTAAATTGTGTAATTTTTCTGTGTTCGTGTGGAGACGCACGTCCAAAGTGTGGAGACGCACGTCCAATATTACAGAAAAATAAGCGTGTTTTAGTGTCTAATTTAATACCTTTATTATATTCAATATATTTGAGAAAAAGGTGCACTTGAGGTATTTTATTATGTTTTAGGTGTAAAAAGGGATCAAAAGTGCAAAGTTGGAGAAAAGGTGCAATTTGTGCAATGATGCTGAAAAACGCACGTCCAATTTGTGTAATTTTTCTATGTTTGTGTGGAGCTCTGAGCTAGAAATATGATACATGATTGAAAAGACACAGAAGAGAGGGTCATTTTGGCATAAAGAATACCTCAATCGGATTTCAAACGAGAAAATTATGATCAAAGTGGTAACGTCTCGCAAGCTGTGCCGAACAGAACGACTGTGCCACGTTTCATGACTTGTTATACACTCAAATGTTATAGTTTCTATGAGTTCTTTATATGGATAGAAAGCCAAGGAAAAAAGAATCACATGAGTGCAAGAATTACTCAAATCAGAGTTTGGATGTGGAAGTTATGCGCAAAACGGTGAGATTGCGCAATCTTACTCGATCAATGGAGTCCGTTCGACCAGAAGAAATCTGGTCGAATGGGAGAAGTCTGGTCGAACAAAATGCCGTAAACTTACAGAAGGGTTGTTCGACCAGCGTTCAACAAGAAAGGTCTGGTCGAACAGAATTGCGCTTGTGATATTTTTGGTAATTCTGAGTTTCCTTAGCTAAATTTGACGTATGTCTCAAGTAAAAGCCCATCCAAGGTCCATAAGGAGAGTTCACAAGTATAAAAGGGGATATAAATCACATTATTAGGGGAGATGAGATTGGATTGGAGAGAGGCCACAACAATACTATACCCCACAAGGGGGGATCACCCCCCAACCATCATCCACATCCTTTCCTCCATTCATCCATCACTTTGAAGATTCTTTTTTGGAATCAAAAGGAGAACCAAGAGGAGGATTCAAGACGGAGAAGGACGCGACGATGCCCACATCTAGAGTTTACTTTTTTTCTAATTTATCTTGTATTTTTCGGACTACAGGTAAGATCTATCCAACACCCATGATTGTTCTTCGCAACATCATGGGCTAGGACCTTTTTGGTAGAACTAGGATTGTGAAGGTTTTTATGAATTAATTAAACTTTCGTGTGTATACTCTGTACAACACTACTTGTGGTTTAGTTTATATATGACTATGCATTTTTAATCCATATTCAGAGTCGTTTTGTGCATCATTAACATTTGAATAGAGTCTGAATGTTCAACTTGGTTGTTGATTGAGCGCGTTCACTGCTGAACAGGATTCCATGTTATGATTCTAAGTGAGGGGACTCCGAAGTTTCATTAGAACTATCATATATGAAGAGTTGTTAATTGAATTGAATTCGAGTTAATAAGTAGGATGAATAGAGTAATTTTATAGTACCTATAACGGGAGATCATATCAGATTAGAGTACCAATTGGCCAGGGAAATAATTGATACTGATAGTATCTAGAAAGGGGGATGAAATTATATTTCTTGCTCCAAGGTTATTCACACGTGTTACACGCATATTTACTTATGTCTATAGAGTAGATTTGCATGGTTTAGTGATGCGTCCATATTCCACAAGGAAGAGCCGGACATTGATACACGCAAGAGAGATTAATGAGTGAAACCGGATTATCCTAGAACTACCTATTCTTCATTCTTGAGACACTTTTGAATACTTCTAGTGTTTATTTTATTTTAATTATTATTTTATATTTTTGTTAGTAGTTTAATAATTCTAAACCTCAAACGTTATTGCCTTTCGCCTTAATTAATTTAGATAATAATTATATTGATAATACGCCGTCCTTTGGGTTTGATATTTAACTTGGTCGCTTGTTTAAGCTGCAACTGATATCCTTAATACTTGGGAATTAATTTTGCGTGCAAAGAAAACGCGCATCAAGTTTTTAGCGCCGTTGCAGGGGACGGCTGTTATTATTAGTTTATTATTTCTAGTTTGATTAAGACTTTTATTTGTGATTATTTATTTTCTATCTAACCTTGAATTATTCTAAGGTACTTGTGCACTAGGAAAAGGATAAGAAAGAAAGAAAGAAAGGAATAACACATTGTGCTAAATATGGCCAGAGCAAGGTAGAATCCAGACAATATTACCATACGTGAAATTTTCACGAACTATGGGATTGGCGACATGGGGTTGATAGGTGCAAGGGGGAAGATGATAATTTTGAGATACACATGGTGGAGAAGAATCCCTTTTCTGGAGGTTGCTTTGAAGATCCATATCAGCACCTCAAAAAATTCCTTGGTTATGCAAACACTCAAAAGGGAGCTTGAGCTAATGATAATGCTAGACAGATTGCCCTATTCAAGTTTTTATTAATTGATAAGGCAGAAGCTTGGTATAAGACTTTTGATGCCACAGATTACACTACATGGGACCAACTGCAGCAGAAGTTCTTGGAGATATATATGCCACCCTCAAGGATCTTAAAAATGAGGCAAGAGATCACCCAATTTGTTATGAATCAGGGTGAGAAATTTCATGAGGCGTGGGACAGGTTCAAAGACATGCTCAGGCGGTGCCCACAACATGGAATGTCTAAGGCGCAGTATATAAGTATCTTCTACTATGGATTGAATTGTGAGTTGCATATTTTTTCTGATGCATCATCAGGAGGAGTACTGTTATCTAAGACAGTACTTGAAGCAGAAAAGTTGTTTAAATCATCTCTATGAATTCACGTGACTAGCCTACGGAAAAAGTAAGAGGATCATATGTACTTGATACGGTGGCACAGGTTGAGCATCAAGTGGTGAAGCCGAATAGGAATAACGAGATCGTCTCTAGTTTAGCTAACATAAACAAGCTACTAGAGTCCCAGCAGAGGCAGATTACAAAGTTGATACAAAGGGGGCCTAGTATATAGCAGCAAAAAGTGAAGACTGTTGAAAATACCTTCAATCGATACATGGCTGAGACTGATACAAGGGTTGACCGCATCGAAGCGAGAATGAATGTTGATCTGCAGATTTATCTAAGCAGCTGAAGGACCTTACCTTGATTATAGGACAGATGGCCGCGAATGTGAATCAATTAACACAAACATTGGAGGATAATGCCATCACATTGAGGTCTGGGACGCAGTACAAAGGTCCGATGAAGCCGGTGAGCGGAAATGAAGAAAGCAGGAGCACTGTTCGACTAACACCACCTCGTTTAACCAGACCTGATGGTCGAACAGCTTTCGAAAAAACAAAATCCCGATGTTCTATTTTATGTCCCGCCATTCGACCAAAGCACCACCGTTCGACCAGATCATTTTGGTCAAACAATGGTCGAACAGGAATCTACGGAGAAGACATATCGCGCTCAGTTTATAGGGACTCTATTCGACCAGACTCTTCCTGTTCGACCAGAATATGCTGGTCGAACATTGGTCGAACAACAACTGGAGAATTTGAAGCCGCGTACAGAGTCACTGTTCGACCAAACACAATCTGTTCGACCAGACCATTATGGTCGAACAGGGGTCGAACAACTTCATTCAGCGCCCGTTTTGATACCGAATGCTACACCTATTTTTTTAGAATACTCCAGTACCATCACAAGAGTAAAATATCAAGCTTATAGTTGAGATGAAGTGGGAAAGAACAATGAAGTTGAGAGCCGAGAAGCTTACATTGCAGATGGATAATGAAGATGTGGTTTTTACTTTTGATCATGCAATGAAGATGCCCATGGAGACTCAATCATGCAAGAGCATAGATGTAGTTTCTAACTTGTTTAATCTTGATTTTAATAGGACATATGATTTTGAATTTGAGTGGAAGATTGACAAGGAGAATCTAGAAAGCCATGGGAGGAAGGAAATTCCAAGGATCATATACTTGTTACCAAGAAAGGTGAGGTGTTGAGTGTAGACAAGAAGAGGGAAAGAAAGTACTTGAAGGTGAGGATGCGAGAAGACCTCCCTCTAATCCAATAGTTCAAAAGGTTACATCTGTCGTGACTCCCCGACGTTAAACATGAGCGCCTGTTGGGGGCTTGTCCCTTCTATTTTATTGCTTTATTATTTCTTTCGTGTGAGTGAGGAATTACTATATTTGAGGTGCTCACATTTCAGCAATTACATCTCTTTTCAAACTTAGTTTCAACTTACGTTTTTACTAAATTTGGGGGAGTGTGATGTACTTACCTCGTCTTATGAGCACCAAGGGTGTAATTTTTCCTTTCGTTGGTTGTTTGTTTGTTAGGAGGTTGATTTTTTGCGGCGTATTAATATTTTAACTGGTGTTGGTATGTCGATTTTTTGCAACTTACCTAATGTTTAGTGTGTTGTGTTGGTGTGTTTAGTGTGTGGAGTCGATTAGATAGTCAATTGTGTCTTTCTTATAGATATCCTATATTATTATTTATGAAACCTATGATGATGAGGTATATTGAGCTTTGATGATAGAAACAGGTAAACTGAGACTTTGACCTGACGAGTTGAACACTTCGAAGAGCTCGTACGTGTTTTGAAAGAGAAGAATCAGGTGCCCTCGTTTTCTTTTTCTAATTTTTATGTGTGCTTTAAATTCATGAAGTGGAAGGATTGAGTTTATGGTTGTGATACACATGAGCTTATATTTTTAAATTGTGCTTGAAATTCATATGCTTTTGAAATTGATGAAGGAAGTGTACTTGATTTATATTGTGGTATGAAGTTCTATGTGTACTTGTGAGATATTACTTACCCTGAAAAGTGCTCTGTTACTTGTTAAAAACCCATGTGAGATTTTGAGCCTCGTTGATCATGAACATAATCACATGATATTTTCTTTTCTAGCGAGTATCGTTCTTGTGCGTGTATTCTAGAACTTGTCTTAAGTTTCCTTGAATAATCAAGATTAGTCTAGTGGATTATGGAAATGATATTAGGCCATCTTTAAATAACCCATCTTTTCCCATATTCTTTACCTGAATTCATTAAATCCCTTGTCAGCCCATTCGAGCCTTTTTAAATCCATTCTTTTGATAGCCAATAAAGCTAAATTGAAGAGAGTGGTGATTTGAGGGATGATAAGGATGATGAAGGAAGAATCTTAAGGATCAAAAGGAAAATTCCTGGAGTAGTACTCAAATCTAGTACTCCATGGAAACGAACACCCTAGGGTAGTGCTTAAATCTAGTACCCTATGAAGGATGTGAGAGGTAGTGCCCGAAACTGGTACCTCAAAAGAAAAAAAGAGAAAAAAAGGGTGAAGAAAAGGAGAATGATGGAGTTGAAGAGTTAGAAAAAGTTGAAAAAAATATGTTGTGCTTGAAAGAGAAAGATGGGAGAGTTTGATGATAATGTTGTGCTTGATTGAAGTGATGGGGAAGAATGAAAGATTGAGCGAGACTGCAGCTTGATCGATCCTAGTTTTGAGTCACTTAGCCATATATTTCCTACCTTTTCCAAAGAGCCCATATTACAACCAAATAAAAGACCTTTTTGATCTATGATTTTCTAGCTACAAGTAAAAGGAGAGTTGAGACAATAGGAAAGCTTATGGTTACGCATGTACTTGAATTGAATTTGAGCGTAAACACCTTAACCCATAAGTGTACATCTTTTACACTTGAGTGCGAGTGATATATACTTCCCATGAGAACATGTCAATGGAGCATTTGAATTGGTGGTGATTGTCTTATCTTTTATGCTATGAATTGATTATTACATGTAATGAGAGTTGCATGACCTAAGTTGAGGACAATTGTACTGTAAATGAGTATTGTTCATAGTCCTTATTTTCCCGCTAATTTTCTTAATCTTTCTCTCTTTATTTTTATTTTGTTGCCTCGGGACGAGCAATGGGTAAGTTTGGGGATTGTTGAGAGTGAAAATAAGCGTGTTTTAGTATCCAATTTAACACCTTTTTGATAGAAATTATTGTTATATATTAGCACAAATGTCTTATATTCAATATATTTGAGAAAAAGGTGCACTTGAGGTATTTTATTGTATTTTAGGTGGAAAAAGGGATCAAAAGTGCAAAGTCGGAGAAAAGGTGCAATTTGTGCAATGATGCTGAAAAATGCACGTCCAACGTGTGTAATTTTTCTATGTTCATGTGGAGCTTTGAGCTAGAAGTGTAATAAATGGTTGGAAAGCCACAGAAGAGAGGGTCGTTTTGGCATAAAGAACACCTCAATCGGATTACAAACGAGAAAGTTATGATCAAAATGATGACGTCGCGGAAGCTGTGCCGAATAGAACGGCTTTGCCACGTTTCATGACTTATTATATACTCAAATGTTGGAGTTTTTTTGAGTTCTTTATATGGATAGAAAGCCAAGGAAAAGAGGATCACATGAGCAAAAAAATTACTTAAATCGGAGTTTGGATGTGGAAGTTATGCGAAAAACGGTGAGACTACGCAATCTTGCTCGACCAATGAAGTCCGTTCGACTAGAAGAAATCAGGTCGAACGGGAGAAGTCTGGTCGAACAAAATACTAAAAACTTACAGAAGGGTTGTTCGACCAGCGTTCGACCAGGAGGTGTTGCTCGACCAAGGAAGGTCTGATCGAACAGAATTGCGCTTGTGATATTTTTGGTAATTCTGAGTTTCCTTAGCCAAATTTGATGTATGTCTCAAGTAAAAGCTCATCCAAGGCCCATAAGGAGAGCTCACAAGTATAAAAGGAGATATAGATCACATTATCAGGGGAGATAAGATTGGATTAGAGAGAGGCCACAATAATACTACACCTCATAAGGGGAGTTCACCCCCAACCATCATCCACATCCTTTCCTCCATTCATCCATCACTTTGAAGATTCGTTTGTGGAATCAAGAGGAGAACCAAGAGGAGGATTCAAGATGAAGAAGGACGCGACGACGCCCACATCTAGGGTTTACTCATTTCCTAATTTATCTTGTATTTTCCGGACTACGGGTAAGATCTACCAACACCCATAATTGTTCTTTGCAACATCATCGGCTAGGGCCTTTTTGGTAGAACTAGGGTTGTGAACGCTTTTACGAATTGATTGAACTTTCGTGTGTATCCTCCGTACAACACTGCTTGTGGTTTAGTTTATATATGACTCTGCATTTTTAATTCATATTCAGAGTCATTTTGTGCATCATTAACTGTTGAATAGAGTCTGAATGTTCAACTTGGTTATTGATTGAGTGCGTTTACCGCTGAACAGGATTCCATGTTATGATTCTAAGTGAGTGGACTCCGAAGTTTTATTAGAACTATCATATATGAATAGTTATTAATTGAATTGAATTCGGTTTAATAAGCAGGATAAAGAGAGTAATTTTATAATACCTATAAAGGGAGATCATATCGGGTGAGAGTACCAATTAGCTAGGAAAATAATTGATACTGATAGTACCTAGAAAGGGGGGTGAAATTATATCTCTTGCTCCAAGGTTATTCACATGTGTTACACGCATATTTACTTGTGTCTATAGAGTAGATTTGCATAGTTTAATGATGCGTCCATATTCCACAAGGCAGAGTCGGATATTGATACATGAAAGGGAGATTAATGAGTGAAACTGGATTATCCTGGAGCTACCTATTCTTCATTCTTGAGACACTTTCGAATACTTCTAGTGTTTGTTTTATTTTAATTATTATTTTATATTTTTGTTAGTAGTTTAATAATTCTAAACCTCAAACGTTATTGCCTTTCGTCTTAATTAATCTAGATAATAATTAAATTAATAATATGACGTCATTTGGGTTCGATATTTAACTTGGTCGCTTGCTTAAGCTGCAACTGATATCCTTAATACTTGGGGATTAATTTTGTTGCAAAGAAAACGCGCATCAAACCCTAAGCACAATGTATATTGGAATTACCATCCTAACATAATGAATAAAGAATTTAATCACACACACCATAATATGAATCAAGTAAATCATAAATCATGAGAGAAACTCCAAAGTTATATCTATAATACCATAAAAAAAATCCAATAAGTCTAGAAATCTTTAATCCATCATGAGGCTAGTCTCACAAGAGGACTAGCCAACAAACATCATCATGCTTACAATATTAAAATGCTTACATGAATCCATTGGTTCTAATAAACTAAAGAAATAACAAATTAAAGGCAAAATTGCTCCCCTAATTGAATTGGGGAGAATTCGGTTTGAATATTTTATACTCACGAGCAAGAATACTCGATCATTGTAGAAGTATATCCCAAGAAATAAAATTATCGAACCACAAAGGGGTTAGATTTGGATTAGTAAAATACGTGAGCTCATGTTTATGTCACTTTTGTAAGGATGATTGGGGGTTTTGAATATGAAATTAACAACTAAAGCAAGTAGCAAATAAATAAAATAGCAAATAAGAGATTGACAAGTAAATATGATTAATGAGAAGAGAATATGTGCTAAAGTTCAAGTATGGAAAAACATGGGATTAGAAACATCCAAGCACATTCAATTCATATTACCATGCAAAGGGAATTTAACTCAATTGATGTAGATTAAGGGTGATCACGATTATATCCTAAGCTTCCTTTCGGGTTACAAAAGTTGTTGATCTACTTGAGACTCCCAAAAGCACTTAAGATCAAAGTCCAACATTAACCTCTTCCATCTAGGTACTAATTAATTCCCAATTCTCCCTTCTAAGGCACTAATTAGGATTAACTCTCTCTTTTTGTGTACTAGAACTAACGAATGGATTGGTTCCCCTCATCGAATTCAAATATCCTTTCGGTCAAACCCAAACTCGATGTCTATTCATGCCTTTCTAATACTTAAGAGGGTCGTTTCCGTCTCACTCCAAGCAATATACACATGAACATTATAATAACACTTAATTATCATAAATCATCCATTGATCAACAATCCATAAAACCAATAATCATTCATGAATAACAAACCATGCCATCACAACATCAAAACAATTAAAGCCCATGAATAGAAACCAACATCAATTAAGTCAAAAACCAATTTAATCCACATAATAATATAAACCTAGTGTGCTCTTCATATTCCTAATCCCACTAGAGAGATTAGCCTAACATGATAATGATAACAAAACACATGAATGATTCATTACACATATCCATAGTCTTAAATCCAAATGAAAAACAAAAGAGATGTAAATCTTCCCTTGCAATTCTTGTAGAGAATCTTCAATACTCATTGATCTCTACCTCTAGCTCTTGAATTCTTGAGATCTCTAACACCCAAATGAAAGGGATGAAGAATGGATGAAGATGATGGTGTAAAATGAAAGAAATGATGTGTGATCTAGGTATAGGAGTGAAACCCTTGTGTGGAATATCCAATCTATCTTGAAATGTTGAACTTGAGGCTATTTATACCCTCTCCAAGATGGGCCACGAATTTAACATGAACTGGGCTTTTTACACACACTTACATACATTGGCAGGTGAAAATCTAGATTTTTGGCCCGAAATGACCTAGCTCGACTTGGCCTTCCTTACTCGAGTTAGCAGCTCGAGTCGAGCTGCATGCAATGCAACTCGAGCTAGCCCAGCTCGACTCGAGTCAGCAACTCGAGCACTCACCTGTTCGGTCATGTTGCGAGGCTCTAAAACTTGATTTCCTTCGGAGGCCTTACTCGACTCGAGTTGCCAAGTCGTGTTGCGACTTGCAACTCGAGTAAGCACACTGTATGATTTTGAACTTCTGCCCTGCTCCACATGACTTGCTACTCGACTTGGAGAGACGCAGCTCGACTCGAGCTGCAAGTGGAGTTGGCTCTCCCAAGTCGAGTTAAGCTATTGGACGATTCTGGACAACTTTCAGGCACCTACTCGACTCGAGTTGGTAACTCGAGTTGCACCTTGCAACTCGAGTTGGGTCCCGTGAGTTTGTTTCTTGCTCGTTTCAGCTCCTGACTCCATTTTTGACCTTTTTTTAACATGTTTAGGCTCATTCACACACATTTCCATGAAACACATAACATAACAAAATAACACATGAAATACGGATAAAATAATACTAAAATACATGCAAAAAGGCACTAAAATCTAGGTGAAAATAGCGACGATCAAACCCCCCAAACTTAAAGTGTTGCTCGTTCCCGAGCAACGAAAATGACAAACCAAGAGGAGAAATTTTCACCTAGGAAAAAACTAAACGAACATAAGCAATAACACATCGTTAGCAATAATAACTACAAATTATGCTAAGTCATCCTACAACATTAAAATCATAACATGAAGAATTAACAAATTCAATCAAAAGAGAATAAGGTATAACATAGTCCTTTTTTTGGTCCAAGCCTCACATCGGATACCAATTTCACTCAACACTCTATGAAGTAGGGCTAAGCAATACTCATCAACCGATTGGCTTGACTCGCTATAAGCTTGCTCGCTGACTACCTTCACGAACTACCAAAGTTTTAATTAATGATCAAAAAGGTCTTTCATTAAGGATGTAATGATAGGCTCTTTGGTAGGGTAGGAAGAATATGGATACAAGTGACTAATCAAGTGTAAGTAATCGAAGAGGTAACTACTTTCTTCCATTTCTTAACTTATCTTTCTTCCTTTCTCGACTTTGGTAATTACAAGAACTAAACATCAACTTTTCTTAGATTGAGCTTCTTTTGATGCATGTTTCCTTTCTTTGAATTTTGTTTACTTGAGCATTTTGATATTGCTTTGCTCCTTCTCTTGCTTTGAGGTTGCATGTGCATTCTTATTTTTGCACTGTTCATCCTTTTTCTTACTTGTTTACCATGTCCTTTTCTTTTTTTGCAAATCAATCAATCCTTTCTAGCTACCATCTCCTCAATCACTTACACAAAAGGGTATATATAAGCTTAAGTGGGTAATTAAGGCTTGTAATGTGCTAAATTCACAAGAAATAGGCTTATAGGCTCAAAGTGGTTGACTAGGGATGATGTTCATGGTATGAAAATATATGGCAATGACTATAAATAACAAGGATGGCCTTACATCATTTCATTAATCTCCACAAATCGGGTTCGTTCCTATAGTCCTTGAGCAAGTTCTAGATTATCAAACGCAATCCATCCAATCATGAAGGAAAAAAAACATGTATGCACGGTTGAGGCTCAACTGCTCACAAGCTTATGCATTGGACCTTAAGGAACTTATTACACCACATTCATCGCAAAATTGAACAAGTTAAGTAAAACATGTCACAATTTGAAAGTGTAGAGATTCTTAATCATAAATTGTCATCACTTATCACAACAACATGTCATCACTCCCATTCAAAAGTGACTCACAACATCCCAAAAATAAACCACCAAACATCCCAAGACAAAATTAAAGATACACGCAAAACATAAAAATAAGGACTCAACAAACAAGACACAACAAAAACACATAACATGCAAAAATACAAATTACATCCATCCATAAGAAAATTAAGCACACATTCATCCACATCTTTGATTGAAAATTGAAATCCTAGAGTATGAAAGTAAACAT
Source organism: Pogostemon cablin (assembly GCA_023678885.1). Classification (NCBI taxonomy): domain Eukaryota; kingdom Viridiplantae; phylum Streptophyta; class Magnoliopsida; order Lamiales; family Lamiaceae; genus Pogostemon; species Pogostemon cablin. The sequence goes on along the minus strand of CM042969.1, from coordinate 16,231,536 downwards.
CCCACAAACATACATGCTAATCAAAATCACTTCATGTCAAGCAATTAAAAGTTATAAGGTGTAGAGTACTCCCTCAATAGGCATTTGTTAGTGGAAAGCGTTAGCTCCGAGCTCCATTCATGTTTCCAATACCCTTCATTCATGCTCAAACACTCACAAAAACCATTAGCTCAAAAATGTCATTAAAATTATGGACTATCATGCACTTCAACACAACCAATCGGACCAAAATCCTATCCAAACTCATGAGAAATTTTTTTTTAAAATTGACCCAATTTTACAAGCATCATAATTCAAGTGGTGAGTCACACCACACACTCTCTCCCCAAACTTAAATCGAAACAATAGTTGAGAATTAAATTTGCAAAAAGTGGTGGGACTTACCGTTGTAGTTTCTATCAATGATCTTCTTGTAGAGAAACATATGCATCCAAATGAATCAAGTTATCTCCACCACGCACTAGCCCCCTCAAACTTAACTCAAGACAAGAGTCGAGAATTAAGTTTGCACAAAGTGGTGAGACATGCCTACTCGAATCCATGAAGCACTTCTCTTTCCTTCAACATGCATTTTCTCACAAGCACAATCCACCTACAAAACCAAAAAAAACAAGCATAAAAAGATAAAAAGAATGGGTTGCCTCCCATTTAGTGCTAAGTTTAACGTCTTCAAGCTGGACGAAGTGCGAGATTATCTTTCAAACAAAGTATCCACAAAGAGGGTCTCCCTTTGTGATGGATCCACATAATGTTTCACTCGATGACCATTAACTAAGAACTCTCCCCCGTTCTCGTCCATAACTTTTAGAGCTCCCCATCAAGAACTTCCTTCACCACATAGGGCCCTCTCCATTTGGACTTCAACTTGCCCGGGAAAAGTCTTAGTCGAGAATTGAATACCAACACTTTTTCACCTTTTTCAAAACTTTTCTTCCTCAAACGAGCATCATGTCACCTCTTGGTTTTCTCCTTAAAAATCCTTGAATTTTCATAAGAATTTTCTCGAAATTTCTCAAGTTCATTCAATTGCAAGAATCTTACCTTCTTCGAAGCTTTCTTCGAAGCTTTCATGTCAAAATTCAACTCTTAATGGCCCAATAAGCTTTATGCTCTAGCTCCACGGGAAGATGGCAAGACTTGCCATAGACAATTTGAAATGGAGACATGCCAAGAGTGGTCTTGAATGCGGTTCGAAAGGCCCATAAAACATCATCAAGCTTAGTAGACCAATCTTTCCTACTTACTGTTTTCTCCAAGACTTGCTTGATTTGTTGGTTAGAAATTTCAGCATGACCATTCATTTGAGGGTGATACGGAGTAGACACTCGATACTTCACTCCATAAGTCTTGAGAATTTTCTCCATGAGCTTATTTATGAAGTGACTACCCCCATCACTTACCAATATTCTAGGAACTCCAAACCTCATGAAGATATGCTTCTTTAGAAATCCCATGACCACTCTTGCATCATTTGTTCTTGAAGGTATAGCCTCAACCCACTTCGAGACATAATCGACCGCCAACAAGATGTATAAAAATCCATTAGATTGAGGAAATGGTCCCATGAAATCGATGCCCCGTACATCGAATATCTCCACTTCTTGAAAGCTCTTAAGGGGCATCTCATCCCACTTGGAGATTCCCCACATCCTTTGGCACCGATCACAACCCTCTACAAATTTCTTACAAATCTTGAACAATGAAGGCCAATACAACCCCGATTGTAAGATTTTTGCAGCGGTCTTTTGAGCTCCAAAATGGCCTCCACTAAGTGAAGACTGGCAGAACTCCAACACACTACTCCATTCTTCCTCGGGCACACATCTTCTTACAAGAGAATAATTACACATCTTGTACAAGAAAGGATCATCCCACAAGTAGCTTTTAACATCATGAAAGAACTTCTTGGATTGATACTTATTAAGCTCATAAGGCTTCCTTCCACTAGCCAAGTAATTCACATAGTCCGCATACCACGAACTTCCTTTTTGCTCCACTAAAACCTCAATTTGATAGCAGTCACACCTCAAGATTTCTTCATCGGGGAAAACCTCCTTGATTAACTCATAAGTGCTTTCGCAATGCTTCCTCAACTCTAGCCTTGAAAGATGATCGACTATCACATTCTCCGTGCCCTTCTTATCTCTTATTTCAATGTCAAATTCTTGAAGAAGTAACACCCATCTTTTCACCCTTAGCTTCACATCCTTCTTCGCCATAAGATACTTGATGACAATATGGTCAGTATATACAATAGTCTTCGTTCCCACTAAATAGGGATGAAACTTATCAAATGCGTATACCACCGCCAAGAACTCTTTTTCGGTAGTAGTGTAGTTCCGTTGAGCCGCATCAAATGTCTTGCTTGCATAGTAAATGGCCCGGAACCTTTTCTCTCTTAATTGCCCCAAAACTACTCCAAGAGCTACATCACTTGCATCACACATCAATATAAATGGCTCCTTCCAATCGGGGGTAATCAAGATGGGCGATGAAATCAAAGCTTCCTTTAGTACCTGAAAAGCATTTAGACAATTTTCATCAAACTTAAATGGAACATCTTTTTCAAGGAGATGAGATAGAGGTTTAGAAAATACGAAAAAATCCTTTATGAATCTACAATAGAACCCGGCATGACCAAGGAAAGATCGTATTCCCTTCTCATTTATTGGTGGTGGAAGCTTCTCTATAGCAACAATTTTAGCTCGGTCCACTTGCAATCCCTTTGAAGAAATGTGATGTCCAAGTACAATGCCATCATTTACCATGAAGTGGCACTTCTCCCAATTCAACACTAAATTAGTGTCTTGACATCACTTCAATACAATAGCAAGATTAGACAAACAAATATCAAAAGAAGAACCAAACACCGAAAAATCATCCATGAAAACCTCCATGATATTCTCAACCAATGCTTCAAAGATTGCCATCATACACCTTTGAAAGGTGGCCGGTGCATTGCAAAGTCTAAATGGCAATCTTCGAAAAGCAAATATTCCATAAGGACAAGTGAAAATGGTCTTTTCTTGGTCTTCGGGTGCTATGAGAATTTGGTTATACCTGGAATACCCATCAAGAAAGCAATAAAACTCATACCCGGCCAACTATCCAACATTTGGTCCAAGAAAGGTAAGGAAAAATGGTCTTTACGTGTGTTCACATTAAGTTTCCTATAATCAACACACACACGCCACCCCGTCACCGTCCTAGTGGCTATGGTCTCATTTTTCTCGGTCTTCACTATAGTCATACCCCCTTTCTTAGACACCACATGAAACGGACTCACATAGGGGCTATCACTAATAGGAAAGATCATATCGGCGTCTAACCACTTAAAAACCTCTTTTTTTACCACTTCTTGCATAATAGGATTAAGTCTTCTTTGGTTTTGAACACAAGCTTTCCCTTCATCCTCAAGCCTTATCTTATGCATGCAAATTGTTGGACTAATCCCCTTCAAATCATCAATACACCAACCAATAGCCGACTTATGCTCTTTAAGGACATTAAGCAATTTATCAAGTTGACTAGAGGTTAAAGAAGATGATACAATTACCGGATATGTCTTATTTTCACCAAGGAAGGCATAAGCAAGATGATCGGGTAAAGGCTTCAACTCCACCTTCTTTTCCTTTTTCTCTTCTTGATTGAGTGGATCTCTAAGTAGTAAGAACTTTCCATTTCCCCTCGAGATAGCGGCTGCAACCTCTTGAGCTTCACTACAATCACCTAGATCAAGCAAACAATTAATCAATTCATCATTTAAATCAAGAGAAGTAGTAGAAATATTAGAAAGAGATAGAGAATTGCTTAAGCAAAGTTCAAGTGGATCCTTGGTTACAATGGAAGACCAACTTTCCTCGACACTTCCCTTTACAACATCCACACTTTTACACTCTTCATCATTCATTGGATATTGCATGACCTTGTGTAGAGAAAATACCACCTCCTCATCATTCACTCTCAATTTCAACTCTCCTTTGTAGACATCAATAAGAGCTCACCCGGTAGCGAGAAACGGTCTCCCAAGAATCAATGGCACATTCTCGTCCTCCTCCATATCTAAAATAACAAAGTCCACCAGAAAGACGAACTTATCCACCTTCACCAACAGTATTCAATTACTCCTTTTGTATGTGTCATAGATCTATCAGCCAATTGAAGGGTGATGGACGTTGGATTTACTTCACCTAACCCAAGCTTCTTGAATATAGAAAGAGGCATTAGATTAATGCTTGCACCTAAATCACATAGAGCCTTGTTCTTCTTGCACTTTCCAATTTCACATGGTATAGTGAAACTACCTGGATCCTTCAATTTTTTTGGAAGTTTCCGTTGTAGAATGACACTACACTCTTCGGTTAGATTAACCATTTCATTTTCTCCAAGACTTCTTTTCTTTCCCATGATGTCCTTCAAGAAACGAGCATAATGAGGCATTTGCTCCAAAGCATCGGCGAAAGGGATATTGATTTGAATCTTCTTGAAGATTTCAAGAAACTTTTTGAACCTTTCATCTAAACCCTTCTTCAAGAACCTTTGAGGAAAAGGAACTGGTACTTGAGTCTTGGGTATCAACTATCTCTTTCAACTTCAACTTCCTTTTTTCTTAACTCCTTTGCCTTTTTCCACTTTGGAATTCTCTCTATCTTCTCTTCATCTTTCTTTTGCTCAACAACTTCTTTTTTCTTCTTCCTTCCTCCACTTCAATCTCCTCTTGCACCAACCCTTCTTCAACCGTTCTTTCCACTTCCCTTTCAACAACAACGCTATCCTCTTTAGGCATAGGAGGCTCCTTATACTCTTTTCCACTTTTAAGAGTGATAGCTTTGCAATCTTCTTTAGGATTAGTTACCGTGGTAGATGAGAACTTTCCTTGTTGGTGTTGAGATCCAATGGAAGAAGCAATTAGCCCCATTGGATACTCAAAAGCTCTCATCCTATTGTCGGATTTCTTTTCATTTTCCTCCATTCTAGCCTCAAGCTTTGCCTCCCTCTTTTCCATTTGAGATTCAAGTTTAGCATCTCTCTTTTTCATATAAGCCCTTGTATCTTTCATGAATGCTAGCAATATCTCTTCCAATGATGATTTACCTTCTCCATTGAGCGGCTTAGCACTCGGATCCATGCCTTGAGGAAGTGCCACGTCGGCTTGAGTATTGGAGTAAGAAAGATTTTAATGCTTCCTCGGAGCTTGATAATTTCCTCCACTAGATTGATTAAAATTATTCCCCCGAGCATGCCCTTGATATACTCCTTGAAAATTACCTTGGTTAGAAGGATAATTACCTTGGAAATTCCCTTTATGTTGGGAATTCCCTTGGTAATTTCTCCTATCTAAATAGGCAACATCCTCTACACCTTGCATAACATTGCTCTCATCATTCAAATTAGCACTTGTACTTCCCCCTTGACTCACTCCTTGAGTGATCAAATTCAATTGCTTTGTTAAAGCATGGATGCCCTCATTAAATTCTTTCATTCCTTTACTTTGAAACACATCACTCTTCACTTTATTAACACTCTCCACTTGAGCCACCTTTCCGAATGCATAACCTCCCATTACACTCTCAGAAGGCCATTGATAAGCATTCATTGTAATATCTTCAAAATTTTCCATAGCTTTCATAGCATCCACTCCAAATATAGACCCTCCGGATGAGGCATCTACATGCATTCGATTTTATTGACTCAACCCTTGATAAACGAAAACCACTTGTTGATTCTCATGAAAATCATGTTGAGGACACTTTCGTAGCATCTCTTTGTATCGTTCCCATGCTTCATAAAAACTCTCATCCAGAAGTTGCTTAAATTGAGTGATAAGGTTTTTCATTTGGAGAGTCTTCAAAGGGGGAAAGTATTTGTTTAGGAACCTTTGCTCAAGATCTTCCCATGTATTATAACTTTCCAATGGAATTGTATTGTACCATGCTTTGGCCTTGTCTCGTAAAGAGAAAGAAAATAACCTCATTCGAATAGCATCTTCCGACACTCCATTCATCTTGATGGTATTTGCAACCTCCAAGAATGTAGCTAGATGGGCGTTCGGGTCTTCAAGAGGACCTCCCCCAAACTGATTTGCTTTGACCATGTTGATCAATCCGGTCATAATTTCAAAATTATTAGCTTGAACCGGAGGAACCATATTATGCATGGCTCTCGGTTGGAAGTAATCCCGAATTGCTCTAGGTCTTTGTAACTCTTGTTGTTGGAGTATCCTTTGAACTTCTTAATTTGCAAGAAATTGTATGTAGTCTTGATTTTGAGCAATGAAATTCCTAAATATCTCCGCTTGATTCTCTTGCACTCCTTCGTGTACCCCCCTTTGATCTTGTAATAGATCTTGAGGTGGGTCATGGTTAACATTATCTCCACGTTGATTCTCCATCTTTTCTTTTTTAGCTTTTCGTCTCTCTCGTTTCCTTTGTCGTGCGGTCTTTTCTATCTCCAAATTCAAAGGAATAATCGATTGATTTCCCTTTGATCTTGTGATTATAAAACACCTTCGAAAATTCAACGAGTTAGACCACAAATAAAAATAGTAAATAAGATAAAATAAGAAGTATCCTTATCAAGAACAACTAAAATAATAACACAGTATTCGACTAATCCGTTAAACTCCCCCGGCAATGGTGCCAATTTCTTGTTTGAATATTTTATACTCACGAGCAAGAATACTCGATCGTTGTAGAAGTATATCCCAAGAAATAAAATTATCGAACCACAAAGAAGTTAGGTTTGGATTAGTAAAATACGTGAGCTCATATTTATGTCACTTTTGTAAGGATGATTGGGGGTTTTGAGTATGAAATTAACAACTAAAGCAAGTAGCAAGTAAATAAAATAGCAAATAAGAGATTGACAAGTAAATATGATTAATGAGAAAAGAGAATAGGTGCTAAAGTTCAAGTACGGAAAATCATGAGATTAGAAATATCCAAGCACATTCAATTCATATTACCATGCATAGAGAATTCAACTCAATTGATGTAGATTAAGGGTGATCACGATTATATCCTAAGCTCCCTTTCGGGTTACAAAGGTATTTGATCCACTTGAGACTCCCAAAAGCACTTAAGATCAAAACCCAACATTAACCTCTTCCATCTAGGTACTAATTAATTTCCAATTCTCCCTTCTAAGGTACTAATTAGGATTAACTCTCCCTTTTTGTGTACTAGAGCTAACGAATGGATTGGTTCCCCTCATCGAATTCAAATATCCTTTCGGTCAAACTCAAACTCGATGTCTATTCATGCCTTTCTAATACTTAAGAGGGTCGTTTCCATCTCACTCCAAGCAATATACACATGAACATTATAATAGCACTTAATTATCATAAATCATTCATTGATCAACAATCCATTAAACCAATAATCATTCATGAATAACAAACCATGCCATCACAACATCAAAATAACTAAAGCCCATGGATAGAAACCAACATCAATTAAGTCAAAAACTAATTTAATACACATAATAATATAAACCTAGTGTGCTCTTCATATTCCTAATCCCACTAGAGGGATTAGCCTAACATGATAATGGTAACAAAACACATTACACATATCCATAGTCTTAAATCCAAATTAAAAACAAAAGAGATGTAAATCTTCCCTAGCAATTTCTTGTAGAGAATCTTCAACACTCATTGATCTCCACCTCTAGCTCTTGAATTCTTGAGATCTCTAACACCCAAATGAAAGGGATGAAGAATAGATGAAGATAATGGTGTAAAATGGAAGAAATGGTGTGTGATCTAGGTGTAGGAGTGAAACCCTTGTGTGGAATATCCAATCTCCCTTGAAATGTTGAACTTGAGACTATTTATACCCTCTCCAAGATGGGCCACGAATTTAACATGAACTGGGCTTTTTACACACACTTACACATATTGGCAGGTGAAAATCTGGATTTTTGGCCCAAAATGACCTAGCTCGACTTGGCCTTCCTTACTCGAGTTAGCAGCTCGAGTCGAGCTGCATGCAATACAACTCGAGCTAGCCCAGCTCGACTCGAGTCAGTAACTCAAGCACTCGCCTGTTCGGTCGTGTTGCGAGGCTCTGAAACTTGATTTCCTTCAGAGGCCTTACTCGACTGGAGTTGCCAATTCTTGTTGCGACTTGCAACTCGAGTAAGCACACTGTATGATTTTGAACTTCTGCCCTGCTCCACACGACTTGCTACTCGACTTGGAGAGATGCAGCTCGACTCGAGCTGCAAGTCGAGTTAAGCTACTGGACGATTCTGGACAACTTTTGAGCACCTACTCGACTCGAGTTGGCAACTCGAGTTGCACCTTGCAACTCGAGTTGGGTCCTGTGAGTTTGTTTCTTGCTCGTTTCAGCTCCTAACTCTATTTTTGACCTGTTTTTAACATGTTTAGGCTCATTCACACACATTTCCATGAAAACACATAACAAAATCAAATAACACATGAAATATGGATAAAATAATACGAAAAGACATGCAAAAAGACACTAAAATCTAGGTGAAAATAGCGACGATCAAATCCTTCCTTCAAGATGCATTCCACCTCTTCAAGCCTCAATTCTCCTTAGGAATGGGATGGATAGATGAATGATGTAAAGATCTATGGAAATTGGTGAAATAATTGATGGAAATTGGATGGAAATTGATTGGAGATGATAGTGTGTGTGAAAATGGTGAGAAAGTGTGTGAATTGAATGTAGAAACTGCCCAGAATTAAATCCCTCGTCAAATTCACGCAAATGGAGCATTTATAGACCTGGAACCTTCTAGAATAATTGATGATTTAAATTCAAACTTTATGCCGAATTTGACTCCAGCTCTGCAGCTCAACTCGAGTCGGTGCTTGTTCTTTGGCAGGTTTGCAGCGGTTGCGGAGCTCGACAAACAGGGGAGGTCGAGTACATGTTTCTAATGAGTACAGTCGACGCCGATGGTCAACTTGTTGTAGCTCGACTCAGGCTATGTGCACAGACTCAACTCGAGTTCTATCGCTTATTTCACGGTTTCTCCCGTTTCGGCTCTCGACTCAATTTTGCTCTATTTTTCACATGTTTCATGCACAATTAAGCTCATTTTTACACATTTATCAATTTATAGCACAAATCTCCATATAAACATAAAACACCACCAAAAGATATACAAAACGGATAACATAATACGAAAATACATAAAAAGATACTAAGATCTAGAAGAAAATAGCAACGATTAAATAGCATTCCTAGTCTTCCATATTAACCTAACAAGATATTCCCAAATACAAATAACAATTTTCATTCCTTTGTTCCCTCTCAAAATCATATTAAAATGTAGTAAGTTTGTTGAGGGATTTGAGGATATAACAGTTGATATTCTAATATATTTGAAAATATGCATCCATAAGTTGTGAGAAAATGAACATTCGAAAAAAATATGACATAACGTTTCCAATTTCAAACCACATAAAGGACATAAAATGCTCACATTGGGATGCAATACTTTTCGAGCATGGTCGTTGTAGGAATGCGTTCCCACAAAACGCACCAAGCATGCACCCAAACTTTCATTGAAAAATAAGGATTCCAAATCAATTTAAACTCCTTTTTTTAATTTTAGAAGCACCCACCTTATTCATTAAAATTCATTCGTACGCTGCCTTCGTATACTCCATCCTTTGATTTATTCTATTTTAAGTATCTTTGACTCCTTTGTTTTGGAATATACCTACTAATTATAAGAGCCATTACTTGATTTTTAATTTTAAGAAAGTTCATATGATTAAAGAGCAAGATATTTAACAACTTATGTAAAGTAGTACTAGTTCTTAAAACTAGTTAACATCAACAGCATTTATTAGCACTAAAAAATAGCCCTATGTAAAATGTAATATTAATATTAAATGTTAAGTAGTAATACAAGGATAATAAAGGATGAGTACAAAGATCACAAGTAACGTGGGTAATAAAACCTGGATAATGATTAATGAAATGAATGTAGTCCAAAAAATTTAACTACCTCCGTTTTTTTTTAACACTTTTCATTTCTTTGTTTCCACCATTTTTTTCAATTATAACGACACTATACAGTATTAATATTTTTAAAGTTGTGATATTATAATATTTTTATATTTTATTCAAAACTTAACAACTTTATTTAATTTTTCTTTTTGAACTTACATTATTAACCTAAAAACAACATTTTCTAATCAAACACGCTCATATATGTGTGCAAAACTAAGAGATGAAGGGAGTATAAGCATTGCAGAGTTTCTTGGTCTCACTCCATACGGACCATACCTTGTTCTTATACTCTCTTCCTTATTAAATGTATGAATTATGATTGAAAAATTAATTAATGAGGTTGATTTAAATTATTTTTCTCTGTAAAACTTACAACAAACAACTTAGGATATGAAGGAGCTATGATGGGAATGGGATATAGAAATATTTAATATAGTGATGTATATATTTGTTTTCTTCCATTCACATTAAAATATTTAATTTAATATAGTGATTTATATATTTGTTATCTTCTATTCACATTAAATATCATTATAGTGTAGATTTTGTTATGATTTATAAATAGGGGATCATATTGTATTAGGAGAATTGAATTAATAAAAAAATGAGAATTTTCTATTTACCTTTTTATATAATATTCCTGTAGATCCAACGTAGTTGAGTTATCTATTTTTCTGTATTCTTTATGAATTAGCATAATATAATGTTCATCTATGTATTTTGTGAAAAAGAATTGATAAATGTGTAATTTAAAGTAATTTTTGAGATTTTCATATAAAATTATTCTTTTTTAATATAAATGATTTTATGGGATAAATAATTGAAGAAAATACGAAGAATTTTGTGGAGGCAGGTGATTGTTATAACAATAGCGTGTTAAAGAAAGGGAAATTGACTGTGCATTACATTGTACTAGCAGCTGTTTGAATAAAAATAAAATTTTACCAATTTCAAAATTAGGGAAATACTGATTTTAATACTTCCTCCATCCAATTTAATTTATACACATTTTTATAAATTTGAAAGTCTTATTTCAATATATTAACAATTTTTTTTGGTAGATGAAATTACAATAAACAATTAATATATCTTTATGTGAGCACACAAATAATATTAATATAACAATTCATTCTACATTAAATATTATACTAGTATATTTCAACTTAAAATATTACTCCTTCCGATCTCACAAAAGTTATGAGATATTCCTCTTTGATTGTTTCACATAAGTTGTTATATTTTTTCTTTTCAAGCATATGAGACTCATATAAAAATATTAATATATTTATATGGAGTCCACATACTCTCCACACACACCACTAATACATTTACCCACTGTAAATTAAAATATATTATTTATTAAAATATTATATTCCCTAATTTCCGTGCTAAAAATAATATAACAATTTTAATGAAACGAAGGGGTTCGAAATGTGAAAAGCTTACCGAAACAAAGATGAGAGTATAATTTCACTAGACCCCAACCCAATGAATTCAACTTGAAAACGTAGCTCAAAAGAATTACTAATTGAGTTGGTGCATATAAGTTGGAAATACTAATTGAGAATTTACCAAAAATAGAGAATATCAAACTGAGCTGCAAAACAAAGTTCTACAATCACAGCGATACTCACGGGCCCCACAAGTTGTCATGGACTCATGTGAGTTTTGCAGACCCAGTCTTTAATTCGGAATGAATACAGCTGATTTCTGGGAAACAGGAAAAATAAAGAAAATTATAGTAATTGGTGTTTCATAATAAAATGCACACATTTCACGATTCAATAAATCAAATATACTATTCATTTCCACAATAGAAAAGTGAAACCCACGACTGAAATCGGGCCCACATTCCATTATCATGAATCATAAGCTCTCCCTATATAATACCCCTCTCTTCTCTGTCCATATTCATCGGTCAACTTTACTACCATTATTATTTTAATAAAAAACTCAACAACCTATTCTCAACCTCAACCATGGCTGCTGCTGCTTCTTCTTTATCCTCTTTCACTATCTCAAATCACCTATTCTCCTCCCAAACTTCATCCAGCAAGCAACCCTCAGCCGCAGTCAAACCCTTGAAAAAACACAAAGCCACCGTGATCACCGCCACCATATCGGAAAAGCCACCGGTTTTGCAAACACCGGCGGCGGAACCCGCCAAGCTCCCGATCCGAAAGATCCCTGGCGATTACGGGCTCCCTCTGATCGGGCCGTGGAAGGACAGGCAAGACTACTTCTACAACCAAGGCAGAGATGAGTTCTTCAAATCAAGAATCCAGAAATACCAGTCCACTGTCTTCAGAACCAACATGCCACCTGGCCCTCTCATCTCTTTCCAGCCCAACGTCGTCGTTTTGCTCGACGGCAAGAGCTTCCCCACCCTCTTCGACACCGGGAAGGTCGAGAAGAAGGATCTCTTCACCGGCACTTACATGCCCTCCACCGATCTCACCGGCGGCTACAGAATTTTGTCCTACCTCGACCCTTCCGAGCCCAATCATGCCAAATTGAAGAAGCTCATGTTTTACCTTCTCTCTCATCGCCGCGATCGAGTAATTCCGGAGTTCTATAACTGCTATTTGGAGCTGTTCCAGAACTTAGAGGATGACTTGGCTACCAAAGGGAAGGCCAGTTTCGGGCCTGCGAATGATGTTGCTGCGTTCAATTTCTTGGCCCGATCGTTCTACGGCGCTAACCCGATCGACACTCTGCTCGGGTCGGGCGGCCCGAAGCTTGTGAGCAAATGGGTTCTGTTTCACCTCCATCCACTCCTCAGTCTGGGTTTACCCAGACCGTTGGAAGATGGCATACTCCATACATTCTCTCTCCCCCCATTTCTAGTGAAGAAAGACTACCAACGAATCTACGATTTCTTTTATCAGAGCTCCACCCCCATTCTCGATCAAGCCGAAGCCCTCGGTCTCTCTCGCGACGAAGCCTGTCATAATTTGGTCTTCGCCACGTGTTTCAACTCTTTTGGCGGGATGAAGATCGTCTTCCCCAACATGATCAAGTGGCTGGGTCGGGGTGGGGTGAAGCTCCACACCGACCTCGCTCGTGAGGTCCGATCGGCGCTCGAATCGAGCGGCGGCGAAGTGACGATGAGGGCGATGGAAAACATGCCGTTGGTGAAATCGGTGGTGTACGAGGCGCTGCGGATCGAGCCACCGGTTCCGTCGCAGTACGGTCGAGCCAAGCGGGACTTCGTGATCGAGTCACACGACGCTGCGTTTCAGATCAGGAAGGGGGAAATGCTGTATGGGTTCCAGCCGTTCGCGACCAAAGACCCGAAGATATTCGATCGGGCCAATGAGTTCGTTCCGACCCGGTTCGTGGGGGAAGAGGGGGAGAAGCTGTTGAAGCATGTGCTCTGGTCCAATGGACCGGAAAACGAGGGCCCCACCATCCACAATAAACAGTGCGCCGGCAAAGACTTCGTGGTGCTGGTGTCGCGGTTGCTGGTGGTGGAGCTTTTCCGGCGTTACGATTCGTTTGATGTTGAGGTGGGGGAGTCGCCGTTGGGTGCCTCAGTAACGGTAACGTCGCTTAAACGGGCCAGTTTCTAGAACAATCGTCTCCCTGTAATTTCTTGAGCTCTTCTCTCTTGTTTTTGGATCGATGGTGGCTGTATGTATTGCTGGTGGTGGTGGAGGTCAATAATTTAGATTGTTGTGTTTGTTTGTACTGTTTAGAGGTCTGTAGCTTCTATAATTAATTAATCAGTTTTTATATTTATTCTTGGGTTTAATTGAGAATAAAAACCTCACTTTTGTTTCTACTACAATTTTGTCCCAACCTTTGGGAATTGGCAAATAAAATTACCACATTTTAGATAATTTGCAAATAAACTTCATGGGCAGAAAAGATGCTGCCCCAAATGATGAGCTGGCATTGGAATCCATGTCACCAGCCTCCTCACCCAAATCGACGGCGTCATGACAGAGGCTACCACTGTTACCGATTCGGTTGACTGATTTGTGCCGCTTGTTCGTTGACTACCGTCTACCCTATTATCTCTCTTTCTCCCTCTCATTCTTACCCTTACAAATTCTTCAAATCCAAGGTTTAATTAAATCCACATCCCATCCCCCAGCTTTGTAACTTCAAGATCTACAGTTAATTATAAATGGTAGAGGAGTAGATGCTCTGCATCCGGGTTTCGAAATCCCCGGGCAAGATGCGAAACCAAGGTGCAATTTTGCTCTACTCTAATTCTTGATTAATTAAGATGTTTCTTAATTTTGTCTTTAAATTAATTAATTTACTGTCCTTAGCATTTGTAGGGAACCCTTCCCAGCAGAAGCATCCAATGAAAACATTGAGATAGTTGGCAAACAAAAACACTTGGAAATGGAGCAGAAAGATCTAACGCACTGTTTGGAGAGCAAAACAGGGTACAGTTTGGATAGTTGGAACCCATTTACAGTCGTCTCGGTACTGTCGACGCCACCCAAACATGTTCACTAACTCACAATATTCTGTAATAAATTTCTATATGTTTCAGCATCTAGATGCATATCTCCGGATATTATCAGAGCGACCGACGGCCATAGGCATTCACGTCCATCAGGATGTTGGGAACTACTGTATTCTGGACATGCATTTCTCTGTAAGTAACAACCACATTAGCAACGTATGTATAAATTTTCCATGTAATTTTGAGACCAATCGTATACAATGATTTTCCTCTAAGGTCCGAGTTCAATCCGTATGGAATGAGCACACGAGGCGGTACAAAGATGATAGAACGGCATTTGCCAACATAAGTGATGACTTGTTGATAGATCTTCGTGCGTACGCAGCAGGGAGGATACCCGTGTGGAGGGGGTCCATGCCATGGATAGAATGTGATGCGGTATTATATCTTAACCCATGATGTGATCAAATAATTATATCTCCTATTTTGACCATGGATTCTACATCTTATATATGCATTGCTCGTAACTTATTTTGACAGATTATGTTCATAGTCCACACGGCTGCACACTACTACCCACGTGCACTGATTACGAAGAATATGAGCTTCTTCTGTTTTGACTCCTTCCGGCATAGGTGGGATGACGAACCCGACATGAGGGATCATCAGATGACAGAGACTCTATTATTCAGACGCGTCATTCCAGCCTTGCTGCGCGAGATTGACCCCCAAGGGATTCCGTAGACTTTCCCATTGAGATGCGTCATTCCAGCCTTGCTGATCACCGTCTCTGATTGCATACTTATTACCAGGAGTCTCGATACCGGTAGCTTTTTGGCAGCAGAAAAAAGTTCCACGAGCTCGTCATGCACACACTTGCAGAGAATGGTACACTCTTGCTCAGCTTGAGTTCGCCGTTCGTAAAACCACCTCTCAGTGGTTGTGCGTGCAATCTCTAATAGTGTGCATATAGGTAGCATGCGCGCTCAGAGTATGGCATTGTTATATGACTCAGCTGACATAGAGTTCATAAACTCGTACCGCTTCACGGGATAATGGACCCTTGACCATTTCTCATATCCATACGACCCAAGTAATTCCATTAACTTTTGCGACGACCGGTGCCCACTCAATGAGTTCATGCAGCTGAAAATAACAAATATGGAAAGGTAAACATTTGTAAAAATCCATTAAATGGGTGAGATTCGTAAAAGTGACATTACGACGAAGTGGATTTGGAAGACTAACCTGTCAAAGTCCCTCGATAGGTTGCATCCATCGCACTCTGAAATCTATACAAAATGTTCTTTCCATAACCTGCCAACCTATTCTTTAAATGATAACCACACAAACCATGATGTGCATTAGGATAGACAATAGAAATAGCATGTACGATACTATGATGACCGTCTGACACTATCAAAAGATCTCGTGGACATCCGTATGCCTCTCGAACCCTTTCTAAAAACCATGTCCACGACATGTTGCTCCAGACGTCGCCAACCCCTGAGGCGAGTGGAAATTCTGATGGTTTGGATCATTCATAACTGCGATGAAGACAATGCCTTTGTGCTTTCCCTTCATATGAGTCCCGTCTATGATAATGACTAGACGACCAAACTCTAGAATTCCCCACCTAGATGCTCCAAGAGCGTAAAATGAAAATCGTAAACGGTCCTCTTCATCAACAGAGATACAGGTGTGCGTATCGGAATTTGCCAACTCTGTACCGACAGCTCATTTCATATTCGGCCTTACGTACACCTGTATCCAACAGCTCGGCATTTCGCCTTTAACGCCACGTTGTAGCTAATGTCGAACCCGAAATCCTTCAATATCTCCTGTCTCATCGCCTGGGGTCGGAGCCCAGTAATCTTGTCAAATTGCCTAGTAGCAAAATATTGACCGATGACATTGGATGACACCTGTATAGGAGTGGGCCTGTCTGGATCATTTAAACACTTGTGATGTTGAACGAATTTAACTACCCCCACAGCCCATAGCTCATTCGTGCGTGCATCGCAAATTGACAATCGGTTTTACCTTTGAGCTTACATTCCACGTTATATCTGGTCGAGCTAGATCTTTCAACAGTGGTCTCAACTCCGTTCCGCAAGTTATACATTCCTACATCAGTCTGCAACTTCTTTTTTGTATCAAATACACTTTTCTCGTGAAGAACGCCAGACGCATCAAAGTCAGGGACAGTCATCTGATCTTCTCTGTCAGCTACAACCAGAATGCCTATAACCGTATCAGGTGCATTAGTTCAAAGTACAAGTTTACTTTAGTTCTCCTCTAAATAAACATAGTATTTATACCTGGAATCAACCAGGGACGGGTGGTGGGCTGAATACTTTGACAATCTTGTGGCTGCATTTCAGGACAGGATAACTCACGACTAATCGATTCAAGAAAGCTAGGGCCGCCTCTCTGACGTATGTAATCATAGATTTCTTCATACAATTGGATTCTTCTCTCCTCAGCACTATCATCACTTTCGCTAGAATACTAATTACAATCATGCTATATGTCATCTTCGTTGTTTTTATGTTCTTCTTCGATAATCCTATTCCCGGGCTCAACATCATTATTATAAGCATGTACATCATCCTCACCCTCATTAGAGTTGTCATCATCTTCAGCATCTACAGATTCCCTAAAACCACACCGCTGTATCTCTGAGGTCGGACTGTATGCCACATTCAAATCAAAATTATGCCTAGCACTAAACTGTGCCCTCGAACATGGATCATTGCTCGGACCATCACTTTCGTCATTATAACCCAACCTTAACTCCAAACTATGCCCTGAACCTTGTGCAGGAGGTTCAACGAATGTATTGCCAGTGACAGGAACGAGTGTCACGTACAACATTCCTACATCAACACAGTTTAAAACTTCTGCCACACGAGCATCATTCTTTATCTTATATTTAGACATACGACCACTGTACTCGACGAGAGATTGAACTTCATAACCCCAATTATCCAAATCAGCTTGTATTATGTTATGAATTTCTAATAGCAAACTAGTATAGTACAGATTGTCATCCCACAAGTATAACCAGTGAACCTGTCTACCTTTGTATAGTAACCCATCCCAATATCCACCCCAACACATCCCAGCTTGTTTATAGCTTATCTGTATATTTTTTCAAGAAAATGTAAATGACGACATCATAATTAGTTGCAAGTATTCTATTCGGCCAACAATGTACTCTATTCGGCCAATGTATTATTTTATTCGGCCCTACACTGTTTCACTATTCGGCCTACCTTCAGATGCCTTTCAAATTCTGTATGTTTTTATTCTATTCGGCCTACGTCTCTCTTATTCGGCCTATAAGATTGTTCTATTCGGCCAATCAAAATTCTTCTATTCGGCCTAAATATTTTTTTAAAAATAAAAATTAAATGTGGAAATTTAAGTTCTTCTATTCAGCCTGCGTTTCTTGTATTCGGCCCATAAGATTGTTCTATTCGGCCTACAACACTTGTTCTATTTGGCCTACTTATTTTTTATATCGTAGGATATATTTTTGGGCCATTTCGGCCAACGTTTCTTCTATTCGGCCTTCAAAGTTGTTCTATTCGGCCTACAAATCCTGTTCTATTCGGCCTACGAGTTGCTAATTTAAAAAAAATAAAATTTAATGTGGATACATTTTACACTCACATACACTATTCGGCATACTATTATTTCTATTATAAAATGTTAAAATACACTCATGCGGCATGTAAAAATAATCAAATTAATGCATTCATAGCTGTTAAAACAAGTTTACAACATACCTTGTATACTGTTCCCCAAATTCTCACGCCTCTAAAAATCTAGTTAAAATAGTTGCTCCCCGCATGCTCAACACTAAAAAAAAACTAGAACAATAAAAATGAATATATGTGTATGATGCAGCACCATGGTTGGACCGCTATTATATATATACCTCATTTTTTGTAAGCATATGAGGGAACACATGCCTACATAGTTGTACTTTGACATCTTTTTCTGAAATAGAGAAGAATTGGATTCCCTTAGTGTACTTTTCGTATTTTTGGTCATAAAAGTGAGGAATCTGATTCCTCAAACATGTAAAAAAGTGGGTCCCCTCTAGGGTATTTTGGTCTATTCCATAAAAAGTGGCTAGAATAAATTGTATATAACATCTGTGGCCACTTAAAATTACTTTTAAGTAATAGTAGCTACTTTTTGCCATTTTCACTTATATTTTTTTGGGTTCGATCCAATCCAAAATATAGATCTGGAATCTAGATTTGGAGTTCGACGTTACAAAATATATCATTAAAAATAAAAGGTGAAATTGTATGTTGTCAACTTTTCATCAATATTTACTCCTGTTGCAATAGTATTTTTTCCCAATCTAACTTACAAACTTATGTTTTATTCGTATATACTCACTCCGTCTCATTTCATTTCGGATGCCACACTCTCCATTTTGGATTATCCCACAAAAATTTGTACATTTCTAAAAAATAAAAAGTCAAACACAATCACTCTTCCCATACATTTTATTTATAAAAAAACACCCTTACTTAACACCTAACATACTTTATCATTTATTTATTACAAAAAAATACCATAATACCCCTGAAAGTTATCACTTTTCTTAATCTTCGTGCCGAAAGAGACATGCAAACTTTTGTGAGATGGAGGGGGTATTTGGTAAAGAGCAAGTGAATTCTAATAGAGTAGTTTACTGTGACAAAGCTAGATAGCTAGCGATTCAGGAGAGGTCTAAAGGCTAAGTATATTCGTGATGACTTGAAGATATAAAATTGCTAGATGTTTGCCAACAAAAGCAAGACTTTTAATGAAATCTCAAGTACATGACTCAACATGAAGCATAATGTTTATAGAACTAATCTACTATCCACTAACTCAACTAATCAACTAAAAAGCAGGAACTATCAAACAGAAAATCTAAAGCACTAACCCACTAGATTCAACTCCATAAGAATAGATAAAAGCTAATAATCTAACTGAAATATAAACCCAACATTCCTCCCCTTAAACTAAACAATTTAGAAACTTTCAGTTTAGATCAAAAGCACACACACCAAGCAAGTCCCGTAACTTCCGAAACAAAGACACTTTGAGAGATTTAGTGAATATATCAGCAAACTTAGTCTTCACATCTGCATAAACTGAGATTAATAACTCCATCATTGGAATGATCTCTAAAAAAATGATACTTCACTCCAATATGTTTGTTGCGCCCAAAAAACAAGATTCTTAGAGAGTTTAATTGCTGAATTGCTGTCACAATAAATATGAGCGGCTTCATCTTGGTTGAATTGTATCTCTTAAAGAATGTTTCTCAACCAAATAGCTCAAGCACATGAAGTTGTTGCCACGAACTTAGCCTCCGTCGTCGATATCGTGATGATTGGTTGCTTCTTTGAAGACCATGAAATAGCTCCTGAGCCAAGCATAAAGACATGCCCCGAAGTGCTTTTTTCTGTCATCTTGATCTACAGCATAATCACTATCGGTGTAGCCAATCAACTTGAACTCTTTTTCCTTCTTATAAAATGACCCATATTCAGTCGTTCCTCGTAAGTAACTTAATATCCTTTTAATAGCTATAAGATGTATCTCCTTTGGACATTCCATATACCTACTAATAAGGCTTACAACATGCATTATATAAGGTCTTGTGGTTGTCACATACATCAAACTACCCACCAATTATTTGTAAAGTGTGCTGTCAATCTTCTTCCCTCTAGGATCCCGCACAAGCTTCAAACCTGCTTCAGTTGGTGTGCTAACAGAATTGCAATTTTCCATATGAAACCTCTGCAAAATCTCTTTCACATACTTCCTTTGAGAAATAAAAATCCCACCTGCAGATTGTACCACTTCTATTCCCAAATAATAATGCATCATTCCAAGGTCAGACATTTTAAATTCAGCCATCATAGATTTTTTTAATCTTCAAACATGGCATTATTATTTCCCTAAAAAAATAAGATCATCAATATATAAGCACGCAATGAGCAATTTACCTCCATCTCCACTTTTAACATAAAGTGTATGCTCATATGGACACTTTTTGAATCCTTCCTTAGAAAAGTAAGCATTTATGCGAATTTACCAAGAACGTGGTGCTTGTTTTAGCTCATGTAACGCCTTCTTAAGTTTGTAAACCTTATCTTCACTGCCAAATTACTCATAACCAGGAGGTTGATAAAAAAAATACCTCTTTTTCAAGATCACCGTGCAAAAATACAGATTTCACTTCTAATTGGAAAATAGGCCATGAGTGTTGAGCTGCCATCGCTATCACAAGTCAAATTGTATCGTGTCTTGAAACGAGGGCAAAGACTTATTATAATCCACACCATACTTTTGACGATAGCCTTTAGCTACGAGGCGTGCCTTGTATTTGTCAACTTTGCCATTCTCCTTCAGTTTGGTTTTGTATACCCATTTGACACCAATAGTCTTATGGTCTCTCGGGAGATTGATCAACTCCCATGTATTGTTTCGTTCAATGGCTGTGATTTCTTCATCCATTTCTTTTCTCCATTTCGAGTCTTTGACAACCTCCTCGAAATATGTAGGATCACAATCAGAAAATAAAGCAAAGTATGTGATAGGATCCTCAATTTGATTAATCCACATTACCTCACAGTCCATCATCCAGGCTGGTCTTTTCTTTATGCGTTCGCTTCTTCATACTTCAATAAATTCAACTCCTAGTGAGTTTTGAACATCCGGGGTAATTTCTTGGTTTTGTTCCTCTTGTGGCCTCTCCTCTTTAATTTCTCCATCAAAATTGACAGGAATTTGATGGTTAGAAATATTTAATTTTCACAACCAGAAATTCCCTTCATTAAAGATGAAATCACGATTCATTATCATCTTTTTAGAGTTATAATTGTAAATCTTATATGCTTTTGATTGATCAGCAACACCTAAGAAAACACATTTCACTCCCAAGTCATCAAGCTTTATCCTTTTCTGGTTCGGAACATGAGCATAGGCCACACATCCAAAAATTTTGAAGTGTGCCACTATTGGGCATCGTCCACTCCATGCGTCCTCCGGTGTCATATTTTGAATAGAAAATATTGGACTTCTATTCAAAATATGAATGCTCCAATTCACTGCTTTAGGCCAAAAATGTTTTGGCATGCCACTACTTGATAGCAAGCTTCTGACCATGTTCAACATGGTGCGATTTTTCTGCTCGCAAACTCCATTTTGCTGTGGAGAATATGCTGCTGTAAGTTGCCTCTTGATTCCGTTACCCTCACAAAAATTTTCAAATTCATGTGAAGTGTATTCTCCACCACGATCAGTCCGCAAGATTTTCAATGGTTTGCTAACTTCTTTTTCAGCAAACACTTTATAGCTTTTGAAGGCTGCAAGTTCGTCTGACTTCTGTTGCATAAAATACACACATATTTTTTGACTAAAATCATCAATGAAACTTATAAAATATCTTTTACCTCCACTTGAAGTTGGATTTATTAGCCCACAAATATCCGAATGAACCAGCTCCAATTGTGTTGTTGCTCTCCATGATTTTCCTTGAGAAAATTAATTTTGATGTTGTTTGCTAATAGCATAATCTTTACAAACTTTTGTTGGAGATGTAAATTGAGGAAGACCATCCACTATACTCTTCTGCAGTAAAGTCTTCAATCCATCAAAGTTTAGATGGCCATAACGAAAATGCCACAACCATGAAGAATCAGCGATTCTTGCTGACAAACATGAATGAGTCCAATTTTTAAGATATAGGGGAATATTAGATTTGCCGTCATCTTGACTTGAGCAATTAAGCCCAATTTTGAATCTTGATATTATCACACTCCACCCTTAATAGAAATGGTGAAGCCTTTTTCTTGCAATTGGCCCACGCTGAGAAGGTTGGTCTTTAAGTCTGGGACAAAAAGAATATTTGAGATGGTGTGGGTGAAGTTATCCTTCGTATGAATAGCAACCCTTCCTTTACCCATAACAGCTACAATGGATTTATCTCTAAACTTGATAGTTTTGCGGAATGAGTCATCTAACTCTGAAAATGCTTCTTTATCGCCACACATGTGGTTACTACAGCCCGTGTTAAGTACCACATATTTTGTTGCATTACTTCTTTCTCGTGACATACCATCAAGAGAGACACATCTTCTTCATTTTTTACAAAATTGCTTCTTTCTCCAATTTGTTTATCAGAATTAGTTGGACACTCAGATTGGTAATGGCCATACCTATGACATTTGTAGCACTCCATACACTCGAGCCGTATGAGGCGGAAGTCTCACGTAGATTGATAATGGTCATACCTAGCTATGACATTTGTAGCAATCCACATTAGATTTATCTGCTGACTTTGATGTGTGATGCCTCCTCGACCTCGACCCCGACCTCATCCATTTCCTCTTTCATGAAATTGATTTCGTGGTGTTATGTATGACCACGATCATTATATTCTCTCCCTCTCCCTCTTCCCCTTCCTTGGTTTCATCCTCTATCATTTCTTGCTTTGTAGTGATGTGGTGTTGAAGCTTTCAAGACCTGCTCCTCACTATCTTGCTATTTAATTTCAGTTCATGGATCAATAGAGAACTTTGTAGTTCATCAATTGAGAGTTTTCTCAACATCATTAGCTTTCTCAATAGCATTGTCAGATTATTGCTTCACAAATTTGCTGAAACTCACAATCACTCCACACTTGTTGAATGGTTTGCAGTGTGTGTTTGATGAAGTGTGTAAAATGAATAAAAGCAAGATGGATTTATGTGGTTTGATTAATTGAATCTACATCAGCGGAGAGGAGATGACACTTTTATTGAACACTTCACAAGAGAAAATCAAAGCTCTCAATCAGCTAACACTAAACACTAACAAGCAGCAAATGAGATATGAATTTTCACGGCCAAAAACTAAACAGTAGAGCTTTTTTTATAGGGTTGAGTAGCTGTTAAATATTCCTTCTTGAGAACTGTAATTGTTGCCAGCCTTCAGCCTAATACTCAATGGATAAAAAAGCTAATAACCGGTTACAGCCAACCTTAAATGAACCAACCAAGGAGCTTCACATCAACCTTGATCACATGCATTCCTTATTAAAAATTGCTTCATGTTGCAGCCATTTATACAGCTGGATGATTGCACCATGCATCCATGTTGTACATCATACCTTGCATAAACCCGATGTATAATCCAAAACCATGCAACAGCTCAATTGGATCAAGTATATCATGCACACACCTCACAAATCTCCACCTAAAGACTTGTATCCAATAAACCAAGCCTTTAGCTCCTCCTACACTGCTCCCAACGAGCAATAAACTCACCAATATTTTAAGGTAACAGCCACCCATCACATATTCTGAAAAATTTAACAAATATCCACTAAGTCCAAGCATGGCTCAAACTTAGCAATACACTTTACTTTGGTAAAGCTTCATTCCTTCCTATTGTTGCAAGTCCTTTTCCTCAGCTTCATTACACATGCTTTGACAGTAGCACACACTCTTCTACACTTGTATTTGATGTCATTTTTACAACTTTCAACATGATGAGCCTCCACCTCAAGTTCTGGTGCATCATTGGATAAAGTATGCTTGTGATCTGTTTTTTCAAACTGATCTTCCATACTCACTTCACTAGCATGCTCCACCTCAAGTGTTGTAGCCTCAGAAATCTCCACTTCTGATCCTAGACCTTTAACTTAAACACGATCAGCCCATTCATCTTCCGTAGGACTGTCAGAAACTTCAAGCTTTGAAATATCTCCACCATTGAGTGAATTGTGAATCACTTGATCATGCAGCATCTTCACTGTCTTGCCATTTAAAAAAATACAAACCATCCCTCCTTAAACCGTGAAGTGCTACTCTCCCATTCTTCGAAACAGTAAGAACTCCACCTTGAGACTTAAAATTGTAACCGAAGTACTCAAGCATTCCAAGAGAAATAAGATTTCTCCTAAGCTTAGGCACATACCTCACATTAGACAATTTTACAGCACCATTAGACAACTCTATCATCACTGATCCTTTACCTTTTATGCAACAAATCTGATCGTTCCTGAGACGAATGATCGTAGTCATTTTCACCTAGATTTTAGTGTCTTTATTTGTGAATTTTTAGATATTTTTATCCATATTTGTATGATTTTTGGTGGAGTTATTGTAATTTTGTAAAATATGGTATGAATTGATAGAAGTGTGTAAATGAGCTTAAATATGTATAAAATAGGTCAAGAAATGGACAAAAATAGAGTCGGGAGCTGGAACGAAGAGGCTGGATAGGACTCAACCACACTCGAGTCGAGCTGCATGGTCGAGCTTGGGCCGTACGCCGCATACGGGCCTATAATAGGGGGCCGTGTGCTGGCATCAAAAAATGCTACACGCCCATGAGCAAGGCCATGCGCGGAACACGAATCGAGCTCCGTCAACATATAGTAACACGACGAGAAATGTGCAGGAACTCGAGTCGAGCTCTGCAGCTCGAGTCGAGTCGTGTACGAATTCAGTGATAAGTCAAAAAATTCCAGAAGCTTTTAGAAGGATCCCAAGAGGTTTAAATACCCAATTGGTGCGGGAATTCATTAGAGATCAGATTAGAGCAGTTACACACACCAAAACACCACATTTCCTCACATAGTAGGTCCATCTTCCATCTCTACCATCTAGATCCATCAAATCACCATTTGATCTACATTTTCAATCCATAAAACCTTCATTCCATCCATCCTACCACCATTTGAGAAGACTGGAGTATCAATTGTTGAAGAAGTTGATCAATTGAAGAGGAGGAAGGCTTTTCCTATGCAAGGGAAGCAAATCTACTTTCCAATTGTTAATTTTCTTCTTATTATGGCTCAAATAGAGCAAAGCTTGATTTATATTAAATTAATTACCATGTTTAGTAACTAGGTTTATAGTAGGGCTAGTCATATGAGTGGTTGAGGGGAAGAGCTAGATATGTAAAACTTGAGTAGTTATTTGAATTGATTTGTGGATTTTCTTCTATGATATATCAATCTTTTTTCATTTCAATGTATGTGTGATTAAATTCTCTATTCATTATATTAGGATGGCCATTCCAATGTTGTGAGTGAAGTTTTAATTGAATCATATATTGAGTTGTGCATGCATGTTAGTATAAGGGGAGGTAAGTCATACCCTCCTTAGGCTTAGAACATTCATAGAGGGACACTTAAGTAATTGAGTGAAAAGAACCAACTTATGATCATAGTACCTTAAGGGAATTGAGATTAAGACCAATCTTAGGAGACTTAGGCTTGTAAAAGAGTCGAGAACCTAGTTGCCTTGGACATAAGGACTAGGGGTAAATTTTTGATTGCTTTTAATCCACAAGTTAATGAGAATTACTATGAATGGCTTTGCATATCTAGCTCAAGTCTCAACTATAAGTATGATTAGCCTAGCTCTCTTCTCAAGTGTATTCTACATCCATTCCATTAGTCATTTGCTCGTTATTTGATCATTTACTTAGCTAGTTTACATTCTAGTTACTTGAGTAGAATCTTAAGCATTAGTTTTAATATCAAACCTTCAAACATATTATCTTTACAAAGCATAAATCGATGAACAATTTGGATAGTAGCCAATGTTTACTTTCCCTTGGGACGATAATCTTATAAATTTTGCACTTGGTCACGCGTATACAACAACGATAGAGTACACTTGCTCTTGACATTTTACTAAAAATGCGACTAAGTTCATGGCGCCGCTTGCCAGGAAAATGTTAAACATTTGGCTGTAACGAGTTTGAAGTTGATTAGTTTTGATAAGGATTTCTTTTATTTGTTATTTGTTTACTTGTCTTGGTTGTTTTGGGAGCTAACTTGGAATTTATTGTAGGTGCATGCGAACTCGTTCAAGGTCTCAATCCATTGAACCTTTGAATTTGGAATTGGAAGCTACCTTGAGAAGACAAAGAAGAGGAGTGTTAGAACCTACGAAGGAAAATATGGAAGAAGTAAGGGGATAATGCAAACATGGTTGATGAAGGAGGACACAATAATTCGGAGTTTGTGCCACAAGTTTATGCTCAACAAATGTACTTGCAAAATCAACAAATGCAAGCTATTATTCAAAACTTGTTGGCACAACAAGAAGCAAGGAATAATCCTCTGGTGGTGCAAATCCAACCCCGTGGAAATGGACATAATGGAGGTGGAATGAACATTCGAGATCATTTCCAACCTCAGTTTGGGAATTATGCGATGGGGCCACCATTAAATGTTAATAATTTTGAGATCAAGACGGGGTTGATCAATATGGTGCAAGCAAATCAATTTGGTGGTGGTGCTATGGAGGATCCGAATGCTCACTTAGCCCAATTTACAGAGTTAGCCAACACGATAAAGATAAATGGGGTAAGTGAGGATGTGATCAAAATGAAGCTTTTCTCATTTTTATTGAGAGATAAGGCTAAGGCTTGGTATCATACTATACCACCGGGATCCTACACCACATGGAGAGAGTTGGCACAAAGATTCTTGAGTAAGTATTTTCCACCATCGAAGATGTTGCATCTTAAAGGGCAAAATTTTCAATTCAAGCAATTGCCACTTGAGACATTTAGTGAGGCATGGGACCATTTCAAAGAGATGCTAAGGAAGTGCTCACAACATGGATTCCTCGAGGAGCAACAAATAGGATTTTCTATGCCGGTTTACACGAAGTGAAAGGATGCTTATTGATGGAAGAAGTGTGCTTGCAACAAGTGAAAAAGGTAGAAATGCCTAAGAAAGATGTGACCGATAGGGCAATCACGGAGATCTTAAAAAGGATGAATGCTAGCATGCAAATGTCTCCAAATTCTATGCCGGTGGTGAATCAACAAATACTTGCAAATTCTCAACAAGGTATGACTATGCCTAATTTGGGTCCATCTCTCAAAGTTGTCAAATGCCTACCTCTATGCCTCAACAAGGTATGTCCTCTAATTTTGGAATGCAAGATGCATGGTGTTCACCGGATATGAGGCTTGAGGAAGTTGCCTTTATATAAGGAAGGAACTTCCAAGGAAATTATGGTGGAAATTTTGGAAGTCATGGAGGAGGATATCCACAAAGGCAAGGAGGATGGGGCCAAGGAAACTTTCAAGGGAATTTTAATCAACCTCATATGTATGAGAACTTGTCTTATGGAAATCAAGGGAATGCACTTACTCTACCACCGGGCATTAATCCGGGGGAGAAAGCTCCAAATGGTGAAGGAAAGGCTACAAATGAAGATCAATTCACAAAATTTTTTGAATTTATGAAGCAAGAAAAAGAGGTGAATAATAAGAGGTTTGATTTCATAAAACAAGAAAAGAAGTTGAATGAGAATCGATTCAAGGCTATGGAGACACAAATGAGTCAAATGGCAACTGAGCAAGGTGAAATGCATCGAAAGGATAAGTTTCCCTCCACTACTGTTACTAATCCTAAGGAGCAATGTTTGTATGTTACGGTGTGCAATATGGAAAGTAAGGTGGAGAAAGGGTTGGTGGAAACAACAAACATCGGTTCAAAGGTTGAAGAAGTAGTTTGTGATGAAATCATGTCAAAAGTGGAAGAGGAAGTTGCCATTGATAAAGATTTGTCTTTTGATGATGAGGAGATAATTGGTGAATTCTTGTCTTTGTTGGATGATGAAAGCAATTGTGATGAAGAGGTGATGTTGAAAAAAGATCATGACATTGTCAAAGTTGAAGCTTCATCAAAGATTGAAGACCCCGGTAAATTCATTCTTACTTATAAAATTGGAAATGGGGAATATTTTAATGCTATTTGTGATCTTGGTTCAAGCATTAATGTGATGCCTTTAGAAATTTTTGAAAAACTTGGCATTGGGAGGTTAAAGAAAACGGATGTGGAAATTGGAATAATGGATGGTTCAATGACAAAGCCCCATGGAGTTGTGGAGGATATGCTTGTAAAAATAGAGGATTTTGTCTTTCCGGTGGATTTTATGATAGTTGAGAAGCAAGCAGATTCTTTGATCCCATTGATTTTTGGAAGACCGTTTTTGGCAACCGGAAGAGCAAAATTTGACATGGATAGGAAGGAACTCATACTCCGATCAAATGAAAAAGAATTGGTGTTATCAAGCAAGAATTTGAAAGGGGAAGATCTTCATTTGAAGCCACCTATTAAGCCTCCGGATGATCGAGATCGAGTGGTAAGTGAAATTTTGAAAGATGAAGATTTAACTAATTTTTTACTTGAAATTGCAAGAAATGTTTCTTCAAAAAGGAACAAGCTTGGGGGAAATCCACAAGTTGATTGGAAGATTGATAAAGGGCCTCCGGGATTTGCAAACGTGAGAAAAAGAGACAATGAAGTGAGTTCAAGTGTTAGAGGAGCAAGAAGTATGGATAAGAAGGTTGCTAAGGAAATGTTTAAAGTGAAGATGAGGCCCGATGGGGTCTTTGATTTCTCCGATTGTTAAAAGCTTGAATGTGTCTAGCTCGACGACGTTAAATCGAGAGCTTGATGGGTGGCAACCCATTTTTGTAAGTTTTCTTGTTTAGTTGTGTTTTTCATTTAAGTTTTGTATGTAGGAGGATTGTGCTCAATGGAGAAAAATACATATAGAAGAGACGAGATATGCTAGATTTGGAATGAAGATGTATGTCGCATTACTCTTTACAAACTTAAATTTAACACTTATGTTAATTTAAGTTTTGGGGGAGAGTGTGTGATGGCCATACTTGAATGTTGGAATGCACATATTGTTGGCGTTCGATCATTTGGTTAATGTGAACCGTTAGGATACATATGTTTCTAACACAGCGGAAGCAATAAATCATAGAAACGATTACCGTTCACCAGGGTATGTTGATGAAGATTAATTCTCGCAGGTAGCCTGCGCAGTCCCACGAGAATAGCCATAAGTTCCTCGTCTGATATCAGAATTGAGTGATCTTTGTGTTCAGACGATCCTCTCTTCGACGGCCTTCCGTAAGTATATTCATCATCAAATTCTGAATACTGTACGAATTTATACAAATTTCGAAAGGTCGCGGACAGCAGCAGCAAACTACCTTCTGATCTTCTGCTGTATGTCCCAAGTCCGATCTCGACGTCGTGTGGGCGACGATCTACAAGACCTCCTCAATCTACTCTCAACCCTCATCACACGTGAATAATCAATTAGATTAGGGTTCCAGATAAGTTGAGGTGACTTATATACATGGGCTACAGCAGGGACCAGGAGGAGAAATTGGGTTGGGCCTCCATTGGGCTTAAGTATCCAAGCTTAGCCCAAAGCTTATACTTAAGTCCAATAATAATAATATATTCCACTAAAATATTATTATTGCACTACCGTACCAATCCCAAAATTACGTTTTGGGCTCCTTCTTATTATGAGTCCATTAGTCTCCCCATGTTTAAGATATACAATGTCCATTAATTAATTAAGTTACTGACAACCCAATTAATTAATATCTCATCCAAGAGTAGTACCACTCAACCTTATTATCATGTCGGAATAAATTCCACCTGCAGGGTTTACATGATA
This sequence comes from Pogostemon cablin, assembly GCA_023678885.1. Lineage (NCBI taxonomy): Eukaryota > Viridiplantae > Streptophyta > Magnoliopsida > Lamiales > Lamiaceae > Pogostemon > Pogostemon cablin. The sequence goes on along the minus strand of CM042969.1, from coordinate 16,201,594 downwards.
ATCCTTATGAGCTCCTCAAGGGGACATCATCAACCTATGACGGACACGGATTCCTTCTACAATCAACAGCACACCATAGAGACAGCACTATTTCCCAACTCATCGAGTTTGTTGATTTAATTACATGTAAATCTCACTCATTGATGAATCAAAGAAATACATACTGCCCTACGTATCGAGATTATTGTATAGGGATTAAGAGCACGAACTTCCATAATAACTGAGATCAAGTTCTCCTATAAGTCAGTATAAGTCGAACGATCTCAAGCGGTCCTGCTCAATACACACAAGTGCACTAATGTGATTCTATAGCCAAGACAAGCTAATACCAAACCACACTACAACCATCCCGATAGAGAGTCCCCGTCTATCTCGATTGTGAGCATCTGTTTATACTTTATAAGGAAATCGATAATATGATCTTCCGCGTGTTGTCGCACAACATATTATCTATAGTATAAAGTAAGTGGACTATTGCATCGAACATATAAATATATTATAAGATGCAATCATTTGATCATATGATTCTTATTTCAAATTAATTGTTACAATATTGTTCATACAAAAAGCTAGACTTTTAGTATACAATCCAACAATCTCCCACTTATACTAAAAGACTATGATGTCATGTCTTCTGCCATACATCTGATTTTCACTCCCACTACATGACCATCAAAAGCTCTCGCCTTAAGGTCCTTGTAAATGGATTTACTAGGTCATCATCCGATGCAATCTAGGCGACAACAACCTTCCCCTCATCATACGATTTCTCGTAATAGGTGGTACTTGCACTCCATGTGTTTAATTGCCTTATGGGCTCGTGATTCCTTCAAGTTTGCAACTGCACCAATATCATCAATATAAATTGTGATAACCTTGGGCAAACTTAGAATCACACCAAAGTCCATCATGAAGTTTCTAGAGTCATACAGATACTTTGGCTGCCTCATAGGCTCCAATTTATCATCTTTCCATGATGGAGTCCGGAGTCTGAAATATATTTCTATATAACACTCCTCCACATTATGACTCAACTTCCTAAAATTAAATGCATAACCTTTGAGGTAGATTTACTGTCGTCCCTATCTAATTTGAAAAATCTGAATCTATGTAACCCATAAGAATCAGTGAATCTGTTCGGTAAGCCCACATATAGTTTCTAGTCCTTTTCAGGTACATAAGTATATGTCTTACCACAGTTCATCATTCTTGTTCTGGGTTACGTTGATACCCACTGTTCATGCCATCGGCAAAACAGATATCCAATCTCGTGCATAGCATTCCTTAGATTAAGCTTCCTCATTTGCCGAAGCATAAGGAACCGCTTTCATCTTCTTTATCTACTTTTGTGTCACAAGACACATTCACTTAGATAAATTCACATGCTAAACGAGTAAGGATCGTATCATTATATGAAACTTGAGATAAACATAACATCCTTTCTTGTGATCCATATTACCGTGATCAAAAGGATATTTTTGCTCTTCTTAAGTCCTTCATCTCATACCGCTTTATCAACCATACCCATACGCCCGACAATACTCTTTCATTGTCTCCAATGAGCAAGATACTATCTACGTATAGTACAAGAAATACCACCACATTTCCATCACTCTTTTCAATACACAAGACCCATCCGATCATTGATTAGATCCATGTCACTGGATTACCTCATCAAAACGGATGTTTCATGATCTTGAAGCTTTTTTTAGTCCATTAATGGACACTTTTAAGCTCACTATCACAATGCTCTTAGCTCTTTGCAATGAATCACTCTGGTTGCTTCACATAGATGTTTCCCTTAAGACTTCCAATCAGGAAAGCTGTCTCGACATCTATTTGCTATCCCTCATATTTCATATGAGTAGCAACAAATAAAAGAGTCCGGATCAACTTAGGCATAGCTACCGGTGAACAGGTTTTCTCATAATCGAACCCTTTCTTTCTGAGTATACCTTTTCGCAACAAGCTTGCTTCCAAGATTTTCACCTTATTCTATGATCCTCTTTTATTCTTGCATGCCCGCTTCCAATGGCTTTTACGCCATTTAGCGGTTCAACAAGCATCCAGACCTAATTTAAAATCCATCGATTCTATTTTAATATTCATTGCACTTACTAAGATTCTGCATTTTAATTTTGTAGTGCAACGTCATATCCCTAGGATAATACTATGTTTACTAGGGATCAAGTCTTACGACTTTCCCAAAACATGTATCTCACGGGTTGTCGAATAACCCTCCCACTGCGATAAGGCACTACATGTAATTGTGTATCAGACGTGACACGCGTTGCAGTTTACCTTGTGGTATATCCTCTTATACACTTGATACTTATACTTTGTGTTTTCTTCTCACTACCTTTAGAACAACTCATACGTGGGTTTATGATTTATTACATAGTCCCTTTCCAAAAATCTAGTATTTGTGTTAACAATCACCATTCGATCTTTTAGACTAAATAAATCACCTTCATTTTTATAGCATATCCCACAAACAGACAAACATTCAAATGAATTACTGTTTCTAGGGCTTATCCATAAAATGAATTAAGTAATTCCAAATAATTCATCATCTATCTAATCATTACCATAAGAGTCTTATTCCTTCTATCCACCACACCATTCAGCTGGAGCATGCCCGGTGTAGACCACTTGAGATTTAATCTCAACCTCTGATTAATAGCTCCTAATTATCCTAAGAGGTACTCGTAATGACGATTAAATCATCATTACTTGATATATTTTTCATGATGTTTTACTGTATCAACCTTGCAATTCTTGAATAAATCAAAGAACTTAGACATGCAGTGCATCAAATAAATATATTGGTATCTAGAATAATCTTCGATTATTCATTACCACCTCTAGCCTGGATAATATTAGGTCCACTTGAATCATAATGAACTAATTCCAACATATATATCTTTAGTTCTGCACCCTTTGCCTTGAAAAAGCAATTAGTCATTTTTACTCCTAAGAAAGACTCGAAAGTCAGATAGTTTTCACTTCAGATAAACCTAAGGGTCTATCAGCTATCAACTTTTGAATCCTACTCAAGTAAAATGATATAGTCTTAGATGCCAAATATATGTTTAGTTCATATCCGAAGGTGTCTTTCTCTTACTAAGATTAGAAGATTCATTATTAATTACTATTTGTTGCATCTGTGGAATATACATGATTTAAGGGTATACAAATTGTTCACCAACATACAATAACAGATTACAACTCTATCCTTCATTATAATGACCATGTCATTTAAATAAAATGGAGTATCCATCTATTAATGCATAGAAACCGAAATTAAATTCTTTCTATGAAAACGTAAGTAAAGACAATTTTACAAAATCAAACGTTTATTCATATCATTAGATAAATAGACAACTCCCACTGCAATAGCCACTACTCTTGTAGTTTTACCCATGTCATAACAATCTTATCATCACTTAGTAATAAACATTTAGTGATTCCAGTATCTACACACTTCGTGTCAGTAAATGCCATCACTAATCATGTTTTAAACAACTAGTGAATAAGATATAAAACTTGTTCACATTATGATGAAAATGGCTTTCCTTTGCCACATGTTTTGCCAGAAGTTTTCCACCATATACATCCAATTGTAATTCAGGTGGAACTTACTCAAAAATATCTAGGCAATTCACGAAGAATTAAATTGATCTAGGTTTCCCTTCAATTTATACTCCATGCTTTCCCAATTCATTCATCAAATTCAATCATGACCTACCGCCTTTTAAATTACTCAAGTATCCGAAGAGTTACATGAGACCATCATATTTCTATGAACCTCTCATCTCTTCACTAGAGACTTTAATAGGCATCATGAGACGTCCTTTGTGAGAACACACATGTATTTTCTTAAGCAGTAAAATTCAAAATCAAGATTCTTTTCTAATCATCTAATTTGGACAAGTAAATATAATTTTTTTAGTTAATAATAAGTGAGATAAAACCATTTGAAAATCAGAGAATCACAAATAAATATACCGATCAAAATTTTGAATTTTATCCTTTTATATTGATTCCCTCAAAACAATATAAAAATAAAATTCACCGACATCTCAAGCACCGTGAGTCTGCAAGCCACGATAGTGTGGACGTTTACAAACCCGAACATTTACAAGAGAAGGTTTTACCCATTAATTTCATTTGTCAACCTAACTTTATGACAAAATAATTAATAGTCGGTTCCTCTTTAGCCATGCAAATAAAAGCAGTGACTCCGATGGGAGGATACTTATTATTTACACCTAAGTGTACACCATTATTTGACTCCAAGTCCGCGGCCCAAGCTTATGTGCCTTACAGATGGAGAAGTACACACGCGCTCGGATAATTTCCTACAGTCATCAATTATAAGTCGGTACAGTGATCCGCGCATGAACTCATCCGATAGGGAGGAATGTCTATGCCAACGCGCAAGTTCATATGCATCACATTACAAACATAATTATTTAAAGAAGTATGTCCCAGCAATCCATGAATAAACTCATCCGATGGAGAGGAAGGCTCTAATGCCGACGCGCAAGTTTATTCACATTGCTAACAAACCAATAATGGAGGCCGCGGGAATTTTTACCAATCCCCTCTCCCACTTAGTTATTCAACACCGAGGGTTTTTACATGCATATAATATTTAAAAATAAAATACGCAACCTAGCATGCTCATACTTCCAAATATATAACAATAATTGACCAATAAAACAATTATAGCAGTTATATATAAGGAAATAAATTGCCAAAAATAAGTTGACTTGATCAACACTCCAACATACATGCATATAATATACCAAATATAATACGCAATCTAGCATGCTTCTATTTAAGGCAATAAATCATAGAGAATCATGCATACATATATAACAATAATCAATTAATAAATCAATTATAACAGTTATATAACAGCGAATTCGATTGTTCGCCACCAATCACGAATGCGGACAACAACGATGGGGATCGACCTTCCCGCAGTCTGCTCCACCACTCTGGCACCCTGCCCGATCATATTGTGAAGACTCACGCGGAACCTGATGCAGACCCGTCGAACTTGATGCAAACCCGCTCGAACCTGGTGCAGAGTCGATCAAACCTGATGCAGACCAATCGAACCTGATGTGAGTCCGCTCGAACCTGGTGCAGCATTGATCGAACCTGATGCAGACCAATCGAACCTGATGCAAATCCGCTCGAACCTGGTGCAGCATCGATCGAACCTGATGCAGACCAATCAAACCTGATGCAAATCCGTTCGAACCTGGTGCAGCATCGATCGAACTTGATACAGACCAATCGAACCTGATGCAAATCCATTCGAACCTGGTGCAGCATCGATCGAACCTGATGCAGACCAATCGAACCTGATGCAAATCCGTTCAAACCTGGTGCAGCATCGATCGAACCTGATGCAGACCAATCGAACCTGATACAAATTCGCTCGAACCTGGTGCAGCATCGATCGAACCTGATGCAGACCAATCGAACCTGATGCAAATCCGTTTGAACCTGGTGCAGCATCGATCGAACTTGATGCAGACCAATCGAACCTGATGCAAATCCGTTCGAACCTGGTGCAGCATCGATCGAACCTGATGCAGACCAATCGAACCTGATGCAAATCCATTCAAACCTGGTGCAGCATCGATCGAACCTGATGCAGACCAATCAAACATGATGCAAATCTGCTCGAACTATCGCTCGTCCAAGGGCCTACTTTTACAGAACCAAGTTCAGCCCAACGCGCAACATCAAACTACACCAACTGTCGTTCAGGGTTCGCAACTGTAAGAACCTTAGAATCCAATCTCAACCGTCCAGAATCTACACCTGTGAGTTCTGAACATGATGTCCAAATTACAGATCGATCCAACGGTTAGATTGTGAGAAACAGCTCGTTTCCCTCGACTGCGCAGAACAGAATTGCCCAAAAAACTGCTTCTATTTTCGGCGTATTCCCGACAACACAAAGCTCCAAATACGATCTTCACCGTTTAGAATGTACATCCACAAAATTCGAACGTGCTGACCAAAAATCAGCCTGATCCGACGGTTGAAACTCCGGTTATTGCCTCTGCAATATCACTGCGCTGGATTTTCTCTCAATTTCTTCCTTTCATGTGAAATTGACGAACAGTTTTCGTCGAATCCTCTCACACACAACCATCAATGAACAGATATGATATAGGGTATATTTCACATAGGGATATTCATGGTTTGCTTAGTAAAACCAAAACCCTACACATGCGATCCTAATTTCAAAAAATTAACCACATAAACCCTAGTCTGACGTGTCACGCTTAACCACGAAACCGAAGCTCTGATACCAATTGTTGGCGTTCGATCATTTGGTTAACGTGAACCGTTAGGATATATATGTTTCTAACACAGCGGAAGCAATAAATCATAGAAACGATTACCGTTCACTAGGGTATGTTGATGAAGATTAATTCTCGCAGGCAGCCTGCGCAGTCCCACGAGAATAGCCATAAGTTCCTCGTCTGATATCGGAATTGAGTGATCTTTGTGTTCAGACGATCCTCTCTTCGACGGCCTTCCGTAAGTATATTGATAATCAAATTCTAAATACTGTACGAATTCATACAAATTTCACAAGGTCGCGGATAGCAGCAGCAAACTACCTTCTGATCTTCTGCTGTATGTCCCAAGTCCGATCTCGACGTCGTGTGGGCAACGATCTACGAGACCTCCTCAATCTGCTCTCAACCCTCATCACACGTGAATAATCAATTAGATTAGGGTTCCAGATAAGTTGAGGTGACTTATATACATGGGCTACAGCAGGGACCAGGAGGAGAAATTGGGTTGGGCCTCCATTGGGCTTAAGTATCCAAGTTTAGCCCAAAGCTTATACTTAAGTCCAATAATAATAATATATTCCACTAAAATATTATTATTGCACTACCGTACCAATCCCAAAATTACGTTTTGGGCACCTTCTTATTATGAGTCCATTAGTCTCCCCATGTTTAAGATATACAATGTCCATTAATTAATCAAGTTACTGACAACCCAATTAATTAATATCTCATCCAAGAGTAGTACCACTCAACCTTATTATTATGTCGGAATAAATTCCACCTGCAGGGTTTACATGATAATCCTTATGAGCTCCTCAAGGGGACATCATCAACCTATGACGGACACGTATTCCTTCTACAATCAACAGCACACCATAGAGACAGCACTATTTCCCAACTCATCGAGTTTGTTGATTTAATTACATGTAAATCTCACCCATTGATGAATCAAAGAAATACATTCTGCCCTACGTGTCGAGGTTATTGTATAGGGATTAAGAGTATGAACTTCCATAATAACTGAGATCAAGTTCTCCTATAAGTCAGTATAAGTCGAACGATCTCAAGCGGTCCTGCTCAATACACACAAGTGCACTAATGTGATTCTATAGCCAAGACAAGCTAATACCAAACCACACTACAACCATCCCGATAGAGAGTCCTCGTCTATCTCGATTGTGAGCATCTGTTTATACTTTATAAGGAAATCGATAATATGATCTTCCGTGTGTTGTCGCACAACATATTATCTACAGTATAAAGTAAGTGGACTATTGCATCGAACATATAAATAAATTATAAGATGCAATCATTTGATCATATGATTTTCATTTCAAATTAATTGTTACAATATTGTTCATACAAAAAGATAGACTTTTAGTATACAATCCAACACATATGTCATCACAAGGTAATTTTATGATGATCAATGGTGGAAACTACAAGGGTAAGACTCACCACTTTTTTTTCAAACTTAATTCTCAACTTGTTTCGATTTAAGTTTGGGGGGATAGTGTGTGGTGTGCCTTACCACTTGTGTATACTTGATGGATCATGTTGATAGAGTGATTATCTTGATTGTCTTATGTAAAATTGGGTCAATTTTAAAATTTTTCTCAAGAGTTTGGTTCGTTTTGGTTTGTTTGGTGGTGTCTAAGTGCATGCTAGTCGATTAATTGGTCATAGATGTGGAAATAATTAACTTTGATGAGTTTTGAACATATATAAGTTGTATCGAAAGCAAACGAGCAGGGGAAAATAGGGTTCGGAGTTTGAAAAAATGCAAAAATAGTGTACAAAGCTCGACCCGTGTTCAGGACTCGAGCCTGTACACGAGGCCGAGCTCCAACATCAGAAGCAGCAGCACGCCCAGTCGGAGGCCGAGTTAAAAACTCGACTCGAGTCTAGTATGAAACTCGAATTGAGCTACATAGCTCGAGTCGAGCTGTGTTAAATATCCAGAATAAAAACTCGATTCAGGGGTTCATTTCTGCAGAATCCTCGTCGACTTCCAGACTCGCCTCGTGCCTCCACCGTCCGTACAGCCTCAAAAATCCTTCTCAATCCTTCAAAACTCATGTGAATTGGTTAGTGAAGTGTCTATTCTTCACTTTAATCAGTCCATTTCTTCCACAAATTCCATTCTCCATAGTTTTGCAAGGTAAGAACTTTCTACCCTAATACTTCAAATTGGTGTTTAAATTCTTTGAATTGATGCATGGGCTTTGAATATCATGATGCTTGAAGCATGAGAATGAAGTTTATACTTGCAATTATAGCATGAGTTTGTGAATTGATTGCTTATTTGAATTAGGGTTCATGAATGTAAAATTGGGAAAAGTTGTGAAATGCATAAATTGGATTGATTTGAGTATTCTAAGTGATGAATTGGTATGTGAATGAAGTGAAAATTGCTAACTTGAGTTTGGATGAGAAGTGAATTGATGGAATTTTGATTTTAGAGTTTCAAGTTAGGCTTCATGGAAGCAAATATTAGGGATTTTTGGTAATTGAGCGTAATTGGTTGAACTAATAAGTATAGGTCTGAAATTGATGCATGAATGATGATTGAAGGGTGAGATTTAGCATGATTTATGTGAGTTGAGCTTACAAAGTTGCAAGTTGAAAGTGTGCATACCATGTTTTGCAAATTAAATGGTTATTTGGTGTGAATTGAAGTCAAGAATTTGAGTAGATGGGTGCATATTGATCATTTGTTGATTGGATAGGAACTTTTGAAGTCATGAGGTTGCATTCTTGATGATAAGTGATGTTTATTAGATAAGTGCCTACCATAAGCTTATTGGATTAAAATTGCAAAATTATGCATTCAAGTTTTGAATTAATTGTGAATTTTTGTGATGTAGATGGCTAGAAGAGAAAGGGGCCAGGATTTCATTGAGCTCAATGAAAAGGAGCTGGCACTTTGTGATGCAAATATGATCAGACAAGGATTTCATCCAACAGATATGAATGTGGACTTAATAGATGAGTGGCCAAAATATGCTGCACGATGGGAGGCAATTTGCCCAAAAATTCATGCTACGAGGTTCCAAGATCATCGAACTATGGTTGACTTAGGATTAGAGGATGACTTGAGGGCCATGTTTCGTAGTGTCCAAATGGAGCAGTTCTTTGACAAGATCCCACCCACATACCGAAGCCTCACAGCGGAATTCTTGAGTACGCTAGAGGTCGTGAAGAATCACAATGAATATCCTACTTCCATCAAGTTCCAGTTAGGAGATGAATGGAATGAGGTTGAAACTCCTGATCTGAATGAATACTTTGGATGCCCTAGAGATGAGGATCGAGTCATCTATTCATATGTGGCGAGATACAACAAAAAGTGGTGGTGGCACAGATTGATTAATGATGGAGCGGAGCAACAGTCAGAGTATCGAGCTAGTTCGTCTAAAGGAACAGCTATACGGAACCCAGTTATAAGGTACTTGGAAAAGATTTTGTCAAACACCATGTTCGGGAGATCGGAGAGTGGTTCCGTAGTAGAAAGGGAGCTGCATATGATGTATTGTCTGTATCATGGGAAAGAGTTCAATATGGCTGCAGAATTCATCCAACATGCAGAGAGGATAACTAAGAGACGAGCTCATCCTCGAGTAATGATTGGAGGTATGATTACCATGATAGCTGAGGGGCTCAGAGTTGATTTTGGTAAGACAACTCTGATGGTGAGTGAGGGATTGAATGCTCATGCACTAATGAGGATGGGTTTCTTAGCACGTGTTGGAGATAGGTATTGTTTTAAGCAAGATCGAGAAAGTCCGTTCCCTCTTCCTATTTCTGTATTGACAACGATCTTCGATCGTAGAGCAGCTAAAAATTTAAGCATGGCTAGTGCTCAACACTCTGAGGTCGTACGAGCATTCTTCGAGCCAACCGTGAAGGTGTTGAATAAGTGCTACGAGGAATGGAATATATAGCAGATGCAGATTTAGAGGAGCTTAGAGTTGAGGGTGAGCCTATGGATTTAGGAGATGAAGAAGAAGAGGAAGAAGAGCATCAGGTGGAGTTCGAGGAGCATGCTCTAGAGCCGCCACACTTTGAGGAGGTACAGATGGGAGGTCACGGAGATCAGCTTAGGTGGAACATCCTCGAGGGTGATGTTCGTGATATTAGACAGGCTCAGCAGGAGCATGGGATACAGATCCGAGATCTCCAGGCTGGACAGTTCAGGATGGATCATAACTTTGAAGAAGCTCGTCATCACATCAACAACATTGAGGAGATGACGACCATGATGTTCAACATGCAGTTTCCTGGAGCAAACCGTGCCTACAAGCCCTGGAATCCATATCAGCCACCTCCACCTCCGGAGCCATGAAGGGAGTACTTTTGGTGCTAGGCACTTCCATTAGTTCATTTAGCTATGATTAGACATTTGATTTGATATTGATGGATTGGATTGTACTTTTGATGTTTTGTATTTGGGGAGGTTTACTTTTGGTTTTTATTTTGGTTTTATGCGATTTTAGTTCCATTTATTTTTGGTATTTTAGTTTGATTTTTTATAATTTGGATGTGATGAGAATTTGTGCTTATTTATTGTTGATGTGAATTGATGTGCTTAAACCTCTTGAGATGGATGGTTTTTGGTTATGTATGTTATATGTTTTTATAATGTTTCTTGTTTAGTGAGTCTTTGCTTATATGTTATGTTTGTTGTTTCTATTCTTGTAGGGATGGTTTGGTGGTATGTTTTTGGGAAGGTGTTAAGTATTTTTGAATATGAGCTATGATGCATTGTTTGGGATGAGTGATTGCAAGTATGTTAATGGTTTCTACTTGTTGAAATTGTGACATGAATTACATAATTTGTTCAATTTTGAGAAGTAAGAAGGGTAATTAGATTTCTTTTGATCCAAGCAAAAGCTTGTGAGAATTGAGCCTCAACCGTGCCTCCATGGTTAATTCTTGATGAGAGGACCGGTTATACTTAGACAAACTAGAACTTGCTCATGGACTATAGGAACGAAGCCCGAATGGTTGAAAATTGTGATATGACCTTAGGCCATCCTTATTAAATGAAGTCATAGCCATAAAATTTCTTACCTAAAACATTATCCCTATTTAGCCATTTTGAGCCTATAAGCCTTTTTCTTCGTGATTTAAGCACAATACAAGCCTTGAAAACCTACTTGAGCCTTATATATGTAACCTATGTGTGGATAATTGAGGATGATGATGGTTTACAAGGGAAGATGTGGAAAAATGTACAATTAAATGGAAGAAGGTTAACTCAAGAAAAAGGATGAAAGAGCTCAAGGTAAAAAGCAAGTGCAACTTCTACAAAAGTGAAAAAGGAGCAAAATCCTAAAATATGCTCAAGGAACGCAAAAATCAAAGAAAAGAAGTATGACATTCAAAAGAAGCTCAATAAATCCATGGTATGTTGATGTTTAGTATTCTTGAACTATTATAAGGAAGGAAGTTTGAAAGTGAGGAAGTTGAAGAAAAGAATCATATCTTTGATTATCCACACTTGATTAGTCACTATTATCCAAAGTTTCCTACCTTACCAAAGAGCTTGAACATTAAATCCTAAGATAAAGACCTATTTGATCACTTATTAAAACTAGGGTGGCTTGTGAACATAGTCCATGAGCACGCTTATGGTGAGTCGGTTCTAATCGGTTGATGAGTGTTGTCTAAAACCATGCTTCATAGAGTGTTGAGTGAAATTGATAACCTATGGGAGACTTGGATTGAAAGGGATTTGAGTATTCTTTTATCAATCTTAAGATTGAACTTGTTAATCTTTCATGTTATAAGTTTGATGATGTAGGGATACTTAATGTGACTTTGTAGTCCTTATTACTTGTGATGTGTTGTAGTTTATGTTCGTTAGGTGTTTTCCTAGGTGAAAATTACTCCTCTTGTTTATCATTTTTCATTGTTCGAGGATGAACAATACTTTAAGTTTGGGAGATTGATCGTAGTCATTTTCACCTAGATTTTAGTGTCTTTATTTTTAAAATTTTAGATGTTTTTATCTGTATTTGTATGATTTTTTTGTGGAGTTATTGTAATTTTGTGAAATGTGGTATGAATTGATAGAAGTGTGTAAAAGAGCTTAAATATGTGTAAAACAGGTCAAGAAAATAGACAAAAATGGAGTCGGGAGCTGGAACGAAGAGGCTGGACAGGACTCGACCACACTCGAGTTGAGCTCTAAAGCTCGATTCAAGCTGCGTGGTCGAGCTCGGGCCATGCGCCGTACACGGGCCTGTAACAAGAGGTCGTGTGCAGGCGTCAGAAAATGCTATACGCCCATGAGCGAGGCCGTGCATGGAACACGGGTCGATCTCCGTCAACATATAGTAACACGCCGAGAAATATGCAGGAACTCGAGTCGAGCTCTACAGCTCGAGTCGAGTCGTGTACGAATTCAGCGATAAGTCAGAAAATTCCAGATGCTTCTAGAAGGATCTCAAGAGGTTTAAATACCCAATTGGTGCGGGAATTCATTAGAGATCAGACTAGAGCAGTTACACACACCAAAACACCACATTTCCTCACATAGTAGATCCATCTTCCATCTCTACCATCTAGATCCATCAAATCACCATTTGATCTACATTTTCAATCCATAAAACCTTCATTCCATCCATCCTACCAACATTTGATAAGATTGGAGCATCAATTGTTGAAGAAGTTGATCAATTGAAGAGGAGGAAGGTTTTTCCTATGCAAGGGAAGCAAATCTACTTTCCAATTGTTAATTTTCCTTATTATGGCTCAAATGGAGCAAAGTTTGATTTGTGTTGAATTAATTACCATGTTCAGTGGCTAGTTTTATAGTAGGGCTAGGCATATGAGTGGTTGAGGGGAAGAGTTAGATATGTAATACTTGAGTAGTGATTTGAATTGATTTGTGGATTTTCTTCTATGATATATCAATCTTGTTTCATTTCAGTGTATGTGTGATTAAATTCTCTATTCATTATATTAGGATGACCATTCCAATTTTATGAGTGAAGTTTTAATTGAATCATATATTGAGTTGTGCATGCATGTTAGTATAAGGGGAGGTAAGTCATACCCTCCTTAGGCTTAGAACATTCAAAGAGGGACACTTAAGTAATTGAGTGAAAAGAACCAACTTATGATCATAGTACCTTAAGGGAATTGAGATTAAGACCAATATTAGGAGACTTAGGCTTATAAAAGAGTCGAGAACTTAGTTGCCTTGGCCATAGGGACTAGGGGTAAATTTGTGATTGCTTTTAATCCACAAGTTAATGAGAATTACTATGAATGGCTTTGCATATCTAGCTCAAGTCTCAACTATAAGTATGATTAGCCTTGCTCTCTTCTCAAGTGTATTCTACATCCATTCCATTAGTCATTTGCTCGTTATTTGATCATTTACTTAGCTAGTTTACATTCTAGTTACTTGAGTAGAATCTTAAGCATTAGTTTTAATACCAAACCTTCAAACATATTATCTTTACAAAGCATAAATTGATGAACAATTCGGATACTAGCCAATGTTTGCTTTTTCTTGGGATGACAATCTTATAAATTTTGCACTTGGTCACGCGTATACAACAACGATAGAGTACACTTGCTCTTGACATTTTACTAAAAATGCGACTAAGTTCAATGAACCGATCCTTCATCGTCCTCGAACTCACAGAACCAATCCCTCCTTGATGTCACATGATAAGTACTCCCCAAATCTGGAATCCATTCACTTGAGTTTCTAGGTGACGTAACCAATAAAGCCTCAGTGTAAATATATCCAAGACTATTAGAATTTTCAGCAACTTCTTTCTTATCTGTGACTTGATTAGCTTGATTATTCTGACCATTTCTTGCATTTTCAGACCTCTTAGCCTTCATAGCCTTCAACTTACGAAAATCGAACTGACCTAACTACGAAAACCAAACTTTTTTGAACTTTTTTGGAAAACCGAACAAAAGTAATCTAAAAATGGATTAAACCGAACTGAAATATTTTGGTCGGTTTAACCGGTTAATCGAACTGATCCCTTTTTTTAAAAAAATATAAAACATCAATGATTCGACAAATATTCCTAACTTACCTTTATTCAAATCATTGATTTGATAAATATTACTAACAAATGAATCATTTGATTTATTCTGTCCCATATAATTTGACTTATTCTCTCTTAACTTAACAAAAATACTTGAAGAGAATTCATTATCAAATGGAGTTTATATATGAAATATATATTTTGATGAAAAATTTTGCCTCTTTTTATTGGAGGCTGAAGGAAAGATCTTTCTATACTTCAAGTTATTTTATCAATTAGAAAAGAGATATTACACAAAAATACTGGAAAATCTCTACGAAGAGAAAAAACTTTCAAATTTCTAAAAAAGAAATAGATTTCAGTGGGTAAAATCTGATGAAAACGAATAGACCATCAAACATTATTAGTAAGAAAATAGAAAGAGAACTCGAATCTTGGCATATTAAACAAAGTGAAATTTAGTTTCAAGGGCAACAAAATGCATCACATCACACGAATAAACTGCTTTAATTTCCATGAAATTGGTAATACATAGGTGAGGACAGCGAAGAACGGCAGTAGGATAGTGTCGCTGGCCATTGGTGTCGTTGGATAAGATAGGTGTCGCCGGGGAAATTGAGTTTGGAGTTGAGGGCGTATGTGATTGTGATTCACTAATGTGAGCCGTGATTGTAAGGAATGAGGAAGGATCGGGACCTGGGAGTTCATGATTGAAATTAGAAAGGGGGGCTACTAGCTAGGGTTTGGAACTTATATATGACATCATTTTGGTTCAGTTCGGTTAACCAAAATTTTGATTTTTAAAACCAAAAATCAAACCGAACACCGAAAAACTAATTTTAAAAACCATTAACCGAACTAAAACTAAAAACCAAACCAAATTATTAAAATCGGTTTGGTTTGATCGGTTTTTTCAGTTTTGACCATACTTTGCAAACCCCTAATAACACATCCTAACCTCAGACTCGTATTGTGAATTACTATCTTCATCATCTTGCCTCTTTGAACTAGAATTCATTTTCTTATTGTCTGCAGCTCCCTCTTTATTTCTTTTCTTGTTGTGATTACCTTTCTTGACAAAGAGACCTTCTCCACCCGAGCTTACAATGTTGTCATCCCCTATTTCTAAATCCTTGGACCTAAGAGCTGACATAACATCTTCTAGTTGAATAGTGCCCTTTCCTCCATAGAGTAGTGTATCTTTGAAGTGTCTTTGTGATCTTGGCAGGGCTGACAGGAGCATAACTGCCTTACCTTCATTTGTTATCTTGAAATCTACATTCTCAAGATCATCTACTATCTTGATAAATTCATCAGCTTGATCTATCAGAGGCTTTTCATCAGTCATCTTGAAGGCATGAAGTCTTTGCCTCAAATGTAATCTATATGCAGTCGATTTTGCCATAACAAAGAAAGTTTATTCCATACTCCAATAGCAGTTGTTTCCTTTGCAACTTCTCTTATTATTTTATCACCCAAACATAAGATAATTGTAAAGTATGCCTTTTGAAGTACCTGATCATCCATTGGACCCCTTACACCACTAGCAGCAACTTGAGGATCCTTGATTATTTCTGTCTTCACTGGTTGAGATGGTTTCAACGCATCCATCAGACCTTGTTGCATCAGAGCAGCTTCCATCTTCAACTTCCAAAGGTTGAAATATGTCTTCTCTGTGAGCTTTTCAACATCACACCTCGTTGCATTCATCGTGGTCTTCCCGTTTCCCACAAGATAGCGCCAATTGTTAGATTATTGCTTCACAAATCTGCTGAAACTCACAATCACTCCACACTTGTTGAATGATTTACAGTGTGTGTTTGATGAAGTGTGTAAAATGAATAAAAGCAAGATGGATTTTCGTGGTTCGATTCATTGAATCTACATCCATGGGGAGGAGATGACAATTTTATTAAACACTTTTTTAAGAGAAAATCAGAGCTCTCAATCTGCCAACACTAAACACTAACAAGCACCAAATGAGATATGAATTTTCATGGCCAAAAACTAATCAGTACAGTTTCTTTTATTTGGTTGAGTAGTTGTCAAATATTTCTTCTTGATACCAGTAATTGTTGCCAGCCTTCAGCCTAATACTCAATGGATAAAAGAAGCTAATAACCGATTACAACCAACCTCAAATGAACCAACCAAGGAGCTCCACATCAGCCTTGATCACATGCATTCCTTATTCAAAATTGTTTCCTGTTGCAGCCGTTTATACAACTGGATGACTGCACCATGCATCCATATTATACATCATACCTTGCATAAACCTGATGTACAAATCCAATAAACCATGCAACAGCCCAATTGGAACAAGTATTTCATGCACACACCGCACAAATCTCAACCTAAAGAATTGTATCCAATAAACCAAGCCTTTAGCTCCTCCCACACTGCTCCCAACGAGCAGCAAACTCACCACTATTATTAAGGTTGTTGGATTGTATACTAAAAATTTAGCTTTTGTATGAACAATGTTATAACAATTAATTTAAAATGAGAATCATATTGATCAAATGATTGCATCTTATAATTTATTTATATATCCGATACAATAATCCACTTACTTTATACTGTAGATAATATATTGTGCGACAACACGTGGAAGATCATATCATCGATTTTCTTATAAAGTATAAACAGATGCTCACTACCGAGATAGACGGGGACTCTCTATCGGGATGGTTGTAGTGTGATTTGATATTAGTTTGTCTTGACTATAGAATCACATTAGTGCATTTTGTGTGTATTGATAGGACCCCTTGAGATCGTTCGACATATACTGACTTATAGAAGAACTTGATCTCAATCATTATGGATGTTCGTGCTCTTAATCCCTATACAATAACCTCGACACGTAAGGCAGTATGTGCTTCTTTGATTTATCAATGGGTGAGATTTACATTTAATTAAATCAACAAACTCGGTGAGTTGGAAAATAGTGTTGTCTCTATGGTGTGCTGTTGATTGTATAAGGAATCCGTGTCCAGCATAGGTTGATGATGTCCCCTTGAAGAGTTCATAAGGATTATCATGTAAACCCTACAGGTGGATTTATTTCGGTATGATAATGAGGTTGAGTCTTACTACTCTCGGATGAGATATTAATTAATGGAGTTGTCAGTAATTAAATTAATTAATGGGCATTGTATAACTTAAACATGGGGAGACTATCGGGCTCATAATGAGAAGGGTCCCATAACATAATTATGAGATTAGAACGGTAGTGCAGTAATAATATTTTAGTGGTATATATTATTATTATTGGACTTAAGTATAATCTTTGGGCTAAGCTTGGATACTTAAGCCCAATGGAGGCCCAACTCTAATTTCTCCTCCTGGTCCCTGTTGTAGCCCATATATAAGTCATCTCAGCTGTCCGAAAATCCTAATGAATTAATTCACACCTAACATTATGAGGAGGGTGAGGGAATAGTAGATTGAGAAGATCTTGAGGATCGTCGCCCACACGACGTCAAGATTGGACTTGGGAATACAGCAGAAGATCGGAAGGTTATTTGCTGCTACTTTTTGTCAACTTCCACAATTTTTCTAAAATTGTATGGAACTCCAAACTGTACGTGTGATACATCTTGGAAAGCCACCGAAGGGAGATCACTCGAATCGGAGACTGGATGAGGAAGTTATGGCCAAAATCGTGAGGCTGCGTATGCTGCCAGCAAGAATCTTTCTTCTTCAACATACCCTGGTGAAAGATAATACATTTCTATGATTTCTTGCTTTTTCTGAATTAGAAACGTATGGAACCCTAACGATTCACGTTAACCAAATAATCAAATGCCAACAATTGGTATCAGAGCTTCGGTTTCGTAGTGAAGCGTGACACGTTGGGCTAGGGTTTATATGAAATATGTTGTTAATTATGAATTAAAATCACATGAGAATTAAGGATTTATCTTATTATATAATCTATGAATATTCGTATGAGAAACCATATATGTGTATCGTCGATGGTGTCGGTGAATCATCGAAACCTGTTCTGTGAAAACTCACTTGTTGAAAGACGATTGACTACCGTACAAGGAGCACACGGGGTCGGGTGTTGGTTGTTGGCTGCACGGTGGGTGCGCACGGTGACAAGTAGGCTGCCGTGTAAGAAGTACATTTCTGTCGAGGGTGGATATGTGCAGGGTGACGAGTGTGATGGAAGGTGAGAAGCCCTTGGCATACGGATTGACATGCGAAAGTGTGCGCTGGAACAGATTGCGGGCTGGGCATATTGGTATGCATGCTAGCTGGCATGTTGCGCTTGTTGGCCACACGGAGGCTAGCGGTGTGCACGATGGTGAGCAGCAGACGCTCGGAGGTGGCCATGTGATGGCACACGCTACCAGTCTGGCTGGCGGGCGGACTATCGGGCTAGGTGCCAGACATGTAGAGAAACGCGTCAAGCGAAGTAAGCGCTGGCGTGACTGGAAGCTTTTTGGCATATATACGCGCACAGAAGCAGGTGCTGGTAGTCACGAGTGCGCATGGTGATGCGCACGAGTGGAGGCTCGGAGACGTGTGTGTTGCCACAGATGCAGCACGGCTGGCAAACATTGTGCGTACGGAAGGTTGGATAGTTGCACGGGGGCGTGCCCCATGGCATGCTGTGGGCGCACGATAGTGTGTTAGGTACGCACAGAGGCTGATGGGCACACGACAGTGGGCCTATCGTCTATTGGAGCCACACGATTAGAGCTTTTAGGCGTGCATAGAAGCTTCACATTGGTGCGCCGACTACCGGGTGAGTAGAAAGTCTCGCACGTTACCTGCCGTGTGAGGTGCTCGACTACGAGAAGGCTGGCATGCGGCATGGTGCGCAGATTGCTGGGCACACCACGCACGATTGGCGCGCGTTGGAGAGCAGTGTACCATGCTATATGATGGGCTGCTGGGCAAAGAGCTGGATGAGCTGAAAGTTGCGCTCGTTGAGCGTCGAGCATGTGGAGATGGCGCTAGTTCAGCACTAGTTGTTGTACGGAGGCGAGCGGATTGCCGAGTGGTACGCACGGATAGGCACACGGTTTCGAGTGCCTAGCACACAATTGGCCTGCAAAGGCCACACGGCGGCATGCTGGTGATGGGCATGTTGATGGGCGGACAGTCGGATGGTGGACCAGGCTGCGGGGCAAGGAATCTGGAGGAAAATTGGTGAAGGCCGACTTCAGGAATTTCATTTAGGTTTCGAGGCACTGCCCCAAACCTCGCGACCCGTCCAGGCAGGTCGATCCCTGCGACCTCAACTGGGAGGTTGTTCCCATCTACGTTGCCCACATTCGTTCTTGGAGGTAAATAATTGAATTTGCCGATATATAACTGTTCATAATTGATTTAATTATCTGGTTATTGTTATATATGCTATGCATGTTTTCTGTGATTTACTGCTTTACTTGCCGTAATAGGAGCATGCTAGGATTGCGTATTTTATTCTGAATAATTATATGCATGTAAAAACCCTCGGTGTTAAATGATTAAGTGGGAGAGGGGATTGGTAAAAATTCCCGCAGCCTCCATTATTGGTTTGTAAGTGATATGAGTAAACTTGAGTGTTGGCATAGACCTTCCTCCCTATCGGATGAGTATATTCATGGATCACTGGTACAGACTTTATTAAATAATTATTATTTGTAGTGTGATGCATATGAACTTGCGTGTTGGCATAGACCTTTCTCCCTATCGGATAAGTTTATATGCGGTTCACTAGTACAAACTTATAATTGATGACTGTAGAAAGTTATCTGAGCACGTGTGTACTTCTCCATCTGTAAGGCACATAAGCTTGGGCCGCGGACTTGGGGTCAAATAATGGTGTACCCTTAGATGTAAATAATAAGTATCCTCCCCATCGGCGTCACTGCTTTTATTTGCATGGCTAAAGAGGAACCGACTATTAATTATTTTTTCATGAGATTAGGTTGACAAATGAAATTAATGGGAAAAATCTTCTCTTTTAAATGTTCAGTTTTGTATACGTCCACACTATCGTGGCATGCAAACTCACGGTGCTTGAGATGTTGGTGAATTTTTTTATATTGTTTTGAGGGAATCAATATAAATGGATAAATTCGAAGTATTTGATCTGTGCATTTATTTATGATTCTCAGGATTTTCAAATGATTTTATTTTACTTATTGCTAACTAATAGAAAACATATTTACTTGTCCAAAATTAGATGATTAGAAAAGAATCTTGATTTCGAATTTTACTGCTTAGGAAAACATATGTGTTCTCACTAAGGATGTCCTATGATGCCTATTAAAGTCTTTAGTGGAGAGGTGAGAGGTTCATAGAAATATGATGGTCTCATGTAACTCTTCGGATACCTGAGTAAGGTTGATAGGTGGAAGGTCATGGGTAAATTGATGAATGAATTGGAAATGGTTGGAGTAGAAATTGAAGGAGAAACCTACATTAATTTATTCTCCATAATTTGCCTGGATTTTTGAGCAAGTTCTACCTGAAATACGAGAGGTTGTATATGGTGGGAAACTTCTGACAAAACATGTGGCGAAGGAAAGTCAATTTCATCAAGAACATGGTTAGTATCTCATTCACTAGTTGTTGAAGTATGATTAGTGATGAAGTCTACTGACATGTTGTATGTAGATACTTGAATAACTAAAAGCGTATAACTAGGTGATGATGAAATTATTATAGACATGGGTAAAACTACAAGAGTAGTGATTGTTGCAGTTGGAGTTTTTTATTTATCTTATAATAGGAATACACATTTGATTATGAGAAATTATCTTTACGTACGTTTTCATAGAAAGAATTTGATTTCAGTTTCTATGCATTTGCGGATGGACACTCTATTGCATTTAAATGACATGGTCATTATAATGAAGGATAGAGTTGTAATATATTATGGTACATTGGTGGACAATTTGTACACTCTTAAATCATGTTTATCCCATGGATGCAACAAATTGAAATTAATAACGCGTTTTCCTATCATAATAAGAGAAAGACTTTTGTGGAAATGGTTAGATGGATAATGAGTTATTTGGAATTATTAAATTCATTTTATGGATATGCCCTAGAAATAGTATTTCGTATGAATGTTTGTCTGTTTGTGGGATATCCTAGAAAAATGAAGGGTGATTTATTTAGTACAAAAGATCGAAGAGTGATTGTTAACACAAACACTAGATTTTTGGAAAAGGACTATGTAATAAATCACAAACCTATGTAAAAGTTGTTCTAAAATGTGTGAGAAGGGAAACGCATAGTATAGTACCAATTGTACAAGAGGAGATACCACAAGTAAACTACATCGCGTGTCACATCTGATACACAATTGCCCGTAGTGCCTTGTTGTAGTGGGAGGGTTGTTCTGCAACCTGATAGATTTATGTTTTGGGAGAGTCGTGATACTTGGTCCCTAGTAAACATGGAATTGATCAACGGATACGACGAAGCACTACAAGATAAAAATGCGATATCTTAGAAAGTTGCAATAATTTTTGGAATAGGATCTATGGATTCTAAATCTAGTCTGGGAGCTTGGAGGACCACTAAATGGTATAAAAGCCATTGGAAGTGGTCATACAAAATAAAAGAGGATCAAACAGTAAGGTGAAAACCTTGGAAGCAAAGCTTGTTGCGAAAAAGGTATACTCAGAAAGAAATGGTTCGATTATTAGCAAACTTGTTCACCAGTAGCTATGCCTATTTCGATCCGAACTCTTTTATTTATTGCAATTCATATTGATTATGAGGAATGTCAAATAGATTTCAAGATAGCTTTCCTGATTAAAGTCTTGAGGAAAACAGCTATATGAAGCAATCATAGTGATTTATTACAAAGGGCTAAGTGCATTTTGTGTGTAAGCTTAAAAGTGTTCATCTATGGACTAAAGCAAGCTTCAAGAACATGAAACATCTGTTTTGATGAGGTAATCCAGTCATATGGATTTAATTAATGCGCGGATGTGTCTTGTGTACTGAAAAGAGTGACGGAAATGTGGTGGTATTTCTTGTACTGTACTTTGATGATATATTGCTAATTGGAGATAATGAAAGAGTATTGTCGGGCGTATGGGTATGGTTGATAAAGTAGTATGAAATGAAGGACTTAAGAGAAGCAAAATATATCCTTGCGATCATGGTGATCACAAGATAGGATGTTGTGCTTATTTCAAGCTTCATGAATTGATACAATTATTTCTCGTTTTAGCATGTGACTTCATCTAAGAAAATATCTTAGGATACAAAAGAAGATAAAGGTGATAAAGGTGGTTCCTTATGCTTCGGCGAATAAGGAAGCCTAATCCATGGAATGCTATGCACGAGAATAGAGATATGTTTTGCTAAAAGCATGGTCAGTGGGTATCAAGGTAACCCGTAATAAGAATATTGAATTGTGGTAAGACATATATTTATGTACCTAAAAAGGACTAGAAATTATATGTGAACTTACCGGACATATTCACTGCTTCTTATGAGTTACATAGATTCGCATTTTTCAAATCAGATTGGGACAGCAGTAAATCCACCTCAAGGTTATGTGTTTAATTTTGGAAGTTGAATCATAATATGGAGGAGTGTCATATAGAAATATATTTCGGACTCCACCATAGAAAGATGATAAATTGGAGCCTCTGAGGAAGCCAAAGTATCTGTATGACTCTAGAAACTTCGTAATGGACATAGATGTGATTCTATGTTTGCCCAAGGTTATCACAATTTATTGTGATAATAATAGTGCAGTTGCAAACTTGAAGGAATCACGAGCCCATAAGGCAATTAAACACATGGAGCTCGAATACCATCTGTTACGAGAAATCGTATGATGAGGGGAAGGTTGTTGTTGCCTAGATTGCATCGGATGATAACCTAGTAAATCCTTTTACAAGAACTTTAAAGCGAAAGCTTTTGATGATCGTGTAGTGGAAGTGGGAATCAGATGTATGGCAGTGGATATGACAGCATAGTCTTTTAGTATAAGTGGGAGATTGTTGGATTGTATACTAAAAGTCTAGCTTTTATATGAACAATGTTATAACAATTAATTTGAAATTAGAATCATATTAATCAAATGATTGCGTCATATAATTTATTTATATGTGCGATGCAATAATCCAAATACTTTATACTGCAGATAATATGTTGTGCGACAACAAGCGGAAGATCATATTATCGATTTTTTTATAAAGTATAAACAGATGCTCACAATCGAGATAGACAGGGACTCTCTATCGGGATAGTTATAGTGTGATGTGATATTAGTTTGTCTTACTATAGAATCACAATAGTGCACTTTGTGTGTAATAAGTAGGACCGCTTGAGATCGTTCGACTTATACTGACTTATAGAAGAACTTGATCTCAGTTATTATATATGTCCGTGCTCTTAATCCCTATATAATAATCTCGACACGTAAACCAGTATGTGCTTCTTTGGTTCATCAATGGGTGAGATTTACATGTAATTAAATCAACAAACTCAGTGAGTTGGGAAATAGTGTTGTCTCTATGGTGTGCTGTTGATTGTAGAAGGAATCCATGTCCGACATAGGTTGATGATGTCCCCTTGAGGAGCTCATAAGGATTATAATGTAAACCCTATAGGTGAATTTATTCCGACATAATAATGCGGTTGAGTGGTACTACTCTCGGATGAGATATTAATTAATAGAGTTGTCAGTAACTTAATTAATGGGCATTTTATATCTTAAACATGGGGAGACTGTCGGGCTCATAATGAGAAGGAGCCCATAACATAATTATGGGATTAGAACGGTAGTGCAGTAATAATATTTTAGTGGTATATATTATTATTATTGGACTTAAGTATAAGCTTTGGGCTAAGCTTGGATACTTAAGCCCAATGTAGGCCCAACTCTAATTTCTCCTCCTGATCCCTGCTGTAGCCCATATATAAGTAATCTCAGCTGTCCAGAAATCTTAATTAATTAATTCACATCTAAAACTGTAAGGAAGGTGAGGAAACAACATATTGAGAAGATCTTGAGGATCGTCACCCACACGACATAAATATTGGACTTGGGAATACATCAGAAGATCGAAAGATTGTTACTGCTGCTGTTTGTCATCTTCCATGATTTTTCTAAAATCGTGTGAAAGTCTAAAATATACGTGTGATACATTATTAGAAAGCCACAGAAGAGAGAATCGTTTTGGTGCACAAATCACTAGAATCGGAGATCGGATGAGGAAGTTATGGCTAAAATCATGAGGTTGCGCAGGCTGCCGGCGAGAATCATTCTTCTTTAACATACCCTTGTGAAAGGTAATATGTTTCTATGTTTT
Source organism: Pogostemon cablin (assembly GCA_023678885.1). Lineage (NCBI taxonomy): Eukaryota > Viridiplantae > Streptophyta > Magnoliopsida > Lamiales > Lamiaceae > Pogostemon > Pogostemon cablin. Next base: position 16,176,952 of record CM042969.1, on the reverse strand, counting down.
CTTGCTTCTACTGAATTAGAAATGTATGGAATTCTAATAGTTTACGTTAACCAAACGATCGAATGCCAATAAAGGTAACAGCCACCCATCACATATTTTGAAAATTTTAACAAATATCCACTAAGTCCAAGCATGGCTCAAACTTAGCAATACACTTTACTTTGGTAAAGCTTCCTTCCTTCCTATTATTGCAAGTCCTTTTCCTCAGCTTCATTACACATGCTTTGACAGTAGCACACACTCTTCTACACTTGTATTTGATGTCCTTTTTACAACTTTCAACATGATGAGCCTCCACCTCAAGTGCTAGTGCATCATTGGACAAAGTTTACATGTAATCTGTTTTTCCAAACCGATCTTCCATACTCACTTCACTAGCATGCTCCACCTCAAGTGTTGTAGCCTCAGAAATCTCCACTTCTGATCCTAGACCTTTATCTTGAACACGATAGGCCATTCATCTTCCGTAGGACTGTCACAAACTTAAAGCTTCAAAATATTTCCACCATCGAGTAAATTGTGATTCACTTGATCATGCAGTCCTTTCACTGTCTTGCCATCATTCGAGAGAAATAATCTATGATAGATTCTCCTAATTTTATCCGAACCATTTTAAACTCTGAACAAAGTGCTTGAAGCTACTGTCACTTTGCCCTTGTAGAGCCTGCATATTTGTTCTTCATAGAATCTCAAATATCCTTAGATGTGTCTTTTCAAATAATGGTCTCCAATATTGAATGATCAATAGCTTGGGAGAGGTAATTCTTTGCTTTTAGATCTTTCAAACATAGTCCTTCTAACTCCAATTTTTGTGCATCCGGTAATATCGAGCTTGCGGCTAGTTCTTTTACTCCATTGGAAATGACTTGCCAATATTCTTTCGATCTCATAAAATTCTCCATTAAAATGCTCCAATGATCATAGTGACCATCGAAATAAGGAATAGCAGGTTGTACAAAATTCTCTGCGGCCATCCTTCAAATTGCTGCTGCAAAAAAAATGAACTCGTTAAACTCTCAACCTTACTTCCCCAGTGTTTTCCCTCACAAAATTTTCTCTCGCACACAACCCGATTTATCCCAGTTACCAGCCAACCTTGCTCTGATGCCATTGATGACTTGAAGATATAAAATTGCTAGATGTTTGCCAACAACGACAAGACTCTTATATTGATAAAATCTCAAGTACATGACTAAACGTGAAGCATAATATTTATAGAACTAATCTACTATCCACTAACTCAACTAATCAACTAAAAAGCAAGAACTATTAAACAAAAAATCTAAAGCACTAACCCACTATAATCAATTCCATAAGAATAGGTAAAGACTAACAACCTAACTGAAATGTAAACCCAACAATTCGAACTCAGACCTAATCAAGTTTTATAATGGTGAATGAATATGATTTAGATTGATTCAAATAACCTTAAGTAAGGTTTAAGTAGGTAAAAACAAATAGTTCAACAAGCAAACATGGTCTCAATACAATGATGCATGAGAATGGATGAAATATTAATTTAAGGAATAAATCTAGCAATACTAATGGTTTGAGATTTTCTAAATTAATGCAATGAAATAATACTATTGTAGGCTTGGAAATAAGGGCAATCACTAAGTTACTTAAATTTTATGGCCATGATATATAATAGCATGTTAACTTAATTCAAGTTTCAAAATAGTTCCTAGGATTTATTCTAATAAAAATGCTCTCAAATAAAAATAGAGGGGCACTTGCATGAGATCATCAAATATTGTTTTTATATTTTCTTAACTAATTTAAACTTCTTATTAAATATTTATATTTTTTTATAAAACATATTACTCCCTCCGTCCCACAATACGATTCACATTTACTGTTCCACGTTGTTTAAGAAAAGTTGTACTTTTTTACCAACTTTATTGACTGTAGAGGGTATTGTAGTATTTTTAGGTAATAAGAAAATATAAAGTAATGGTATGTGTGTGAAAAATGAGAGGCAAATTTGAAATTAAAGTAACTTTTGAAGTTGTTAGATGAAGTGATTTGTCTTTTTTTAAGGTGTGCAGGGTATTGTGAGACAGACAAATGAGAAAAGTGTGAAGGATTTTGGAGGACGGAGGGAGTGTTACTTTTTTTTATCAAATATCTTATCACATTTTATTCATGCTATGATTTGTTCATGAAATAATATACAGTATCACTATCATTTTTCGTTAATCCAAATATTATTTTTTATTAAAATAATATTTTCACTTTTTATTTTTCTCATGGATGTAATAGAAATCTTCTAGTGAAGCGGTCTCAAATGAGTGTTTTGCCCATAAAAGTATGGTTAAACCATGATGTGAAGACTTAACTTAAAATTTTAAACAAACATACTACATCCATCCCATTAAAATAATTACGTTTACTTTTTACACGTGAATTAAGGAATATAATACTCTCTCTGTCCCATTTCAATGCTTACATTTGCTTTTTGTACGAATATAGTATTTTAATGCATAGTTAAAAGATACTAATATTTAATGTAAAATGGATATGTGTAGTAGTGTTGGATGTGGGTCCCATGGTGATATATTAACTATTTAAGGTGGGTCCCATATACCAAAAAGAAAAATATAAAGATTGAAATTAGACGCCCAAAATAGAAATATGCATGTAAAGATTGAAATATGATAGAGGAAATATGTTAATGTGTATTGAGGTGAGAGATATAATATTTTAATATATAGTGGCTAGTTGTATTAGTGTAGTGTTGTGGATCAAATGGAAATATTTAAATGTTTTATGTGAATCCCAATTACTATAAAGGGAAATATAAACTTTTTTTATGAAACGCTCAAAATTGGGATGGAGGGAGTATGTTTAAACCAAGAAAAAGGATATAACAAAAATAAATTACTCCCTCTATGTTACTTTTAAGCAGTTTAACTACTTTCTCCGTCCGTGACAAGAGGAGTATTTATTTTTCACGTGAATTAAGAAATATTATTATTTAATGAGTTGATGTTCTATGCACCCGGGTGTACACATGCACTCATATATGTGATAGGTGCGAGTAATATTTTTAAGGGACCTACTTAGTTGACCCAAGCTAACACATGACCCATATGAATTCTAATCGTTGGATCAATCTTGATTGGATTCAAGCCGTTGGATTAAAAATAAATAATAAATTATTTCAAGACTACTTATTGAACAAGTTTTCCCACTACAAAGAAAGAGAGAGAAGAATGAGTTTTTTCATAAAGAAGGAGAGAGAAGAGTGAGTTTTTCCATAAAGTTGAGAATGAGCGATCGTGGATAATTACTTTTCACAGCAATAAACAATTCTATCCATCTCCGCACCAAGGGCCACAAATAACTCTATCCATCTGCGCACTGCAATCATGTTCACGAATTACTAGCATACTATCCATCTCCGCACCAGGGTAAACATTGACTTGTATTCATCTCCGCACCTAAGTCTCGATGCACCATGTATCATACTAATCAGTGTGCATACATTATAGTTCAATTTTTTTTGATATATAATTTATTTATCTTCCTTTCCTCTCACTCTCTCTATTCTTAGTTCATACCATTATTAAAATGCAATGCATTATGTGATGAAGCCATAAATCTTGGTGAAGGAAGCTGGATGCCCAACTATGACATGCTTGTGCTGTCAACTGCCACCACCAAAGTCCAAAGTCTATTACTTTCCTTAAGCCAAATTCCAAAGTCTATTACTTTCCTTAAGGTCACTCCAAACACGTTAATAGAGGTCTGAGATTTTGGTGGGCTTTCAAAAATCCTTCTCTATATACTCTGCAGGGTGTCTTCCGTTATTATATTATAAGGTAACATTTAAAAAAATACAAGTCAAGATTCTTTTAAAAAAATTAGGACATATATACATATATATTAACATTTTACATGATTTAGTTACATGTCACGTTATCAAAATTCAAATCTTTATCTTTATGAAAGAAGTATTTACAAAAAAAATTTCTACAAAAAAGTTGTATTTACCTTTAGAATTTGAAAAAAAATCTATATTTAATTTACTGAAAGTTGAAGAAAGTTTTTATTCGGGACCATATAATAATGAATTGGTTTCTTATATCTCTAGATGGACAACGTCTGTAATACCACAGTTATAATATATATATATATATTATATACTATTATTATTATTATTTTATTCATTATTAGCACATGTGTATATTAATAGTAGTAGTTATTTATTGAGTTGTCAGAGGATGAGGATATACATGACGTTGTTGATGATATAAACTCCCACTTGAAAAGCCACATTCCTTGAATTTACCCTACTATATATATATCCTATTCCTATTGGTAAAAGTTGGGGAGTTAAAGAAACATTTTTACGGAGTGAAGGTATGAAAAAAATTATATATATATATATATTTTATTTTATTTCTTTAATAATTGTGTGAAAGGAACAACTCAGTAGAGGGTATATATATATATATATATATATATATATATATATATATATATATATATATATATATATTTATGAACACCCATTTTTCAAAGCTTCTGTTGCTTTTTGATAATTCGTATTCATAGTCGATTTTTATTATGTTATATACGTAATTGATCGTCTCGATACGTAGATTGTATATATATAGTTCTTTTATGAAATAAATATAACATGAGTTAGATATGCCTTGTTGAAGCTTTTTCCTCTTTAATGGCGTATTTTGCTTCGTTGGGATATAACTTTAATATTATAGACCATTTTGAAGCTCTCCTCATGATGATCACAAATATATACTCTCTCCATCCCATAGAAGTTGATATAATTTTTTTTGGGCACGGAGATTAAGGAGTATAATAATTTAATGTAAAGTGGAGTAAAGTGAAGTGAGAGAAATAATATTTAATGTGTAGTGGGTAGTTGTATTAGAGGTGATATGTGGGGCCCATGAGAATAGATTAATTATTTTTTATGTGGGTCCATGTATTAAAAAAGAAATGTGTTAACTTTAGTGGGACAAACCAAAAAGGAAAGTGTGTCAACTTTTATGGGACGAAGGGAGTATTTAGTTTTGAGTTTGGATGTGAAATGAAGAAGTTAAGAAGACACCCACTTCACTGAACAAATTTTATATTTTCAAAACTTCAATGTTTCGATATAAAATTGGTACTCATGTTGTGATGCTCGTCTCATGAGGACTCCATACGTTCTTTCGGATTTTCAAACGGAGTTGTATAACTAAAGTTGGATCAATTTGTAATAAGAATAAAGTTTAGGGTAAGTTTAAATGAGAATTTAATATAATGCAGGGACTTGATTGCCATTTAGAAAAATATATAAAAAAAAGAAAGAAAAATCAAAATTTAAAACTTAAACGTCGACGGCGATGCAGTAGCAGCAGGAGTTATGTTTTGGTTACTTTATTTATTTATTTATTTATTTATTTACTTATTTATTTATTTATTTACTTTATTTAATATCATAATTATATATTTAACTTAATACTTTTAAATTAAGTATTATTATAAATTTATATATACTTTAACATTTCATTTATAATTATAAATTTTGATTTATATAGTTTTTATAATAAATATTAATTATAATTTTACCATCTATATTATTTAGGTATAAAATATTTAATTAATATCCATTTTAATAAATTTGTATCCATATTTTTAATATTATGATTTATTACTAAAGTTGTAAAATAATAATATGATCATTAAATTATTATTTTAAAATTTTAAAATATGTATTTCTATTTTAACTCATTTTATTTAACGATTCATTATATTTTCTTAAATTAATAATTAGTTTATTTTAACTATTCTATATTAAAAATTTAGCTTAAGTATTAGGAATTATTATTAGAAGTAGAACTCAATTTAGTATACCTTTGCAGGTATACCGGATACCAAAGGACAAGTCTAGTCAAGCCTACTATTTTCCCTGAGATTTTAAGGTGGGGGTAACTTTCACTCTTTACCGAGTGCTACAATTTTATGTCATGATTGCTACATTAAAATGTGATATGTGTTACTTATATATTATGTTATGTGTCATGTGTGCTTATAGTTCGATGACAAATATTTTCTTACTAACACTTGTACGGGGTGACGACTCGGTGCACATATAGCAACTAACACAAGTTACTGGTTACGTTGGTTCAGTACTAAAATAAATTTTAAAATATGCTAACATCGTACTGGGGTGACGGCCCGGTGCACATATACCAACTAACACAAGTTATCGGATGACGGTTCGGTCTAAATATTTTCATTAAGTTATCGAACGACAATGTGCAAATTATTTTATTAAATTGGCATATGTTACATTTTATGGTATATTTGGCATGCATATTTATTTTTAACTGTGCAACCATTAAAGTTAACCACTGAGTGTATTTTAGACGCTCACCCCTATTGATTTTCAGAACAAGGTTTAGAAGATGAGGAGGCCCCTGCAGATGTCCCAAGCCCATAAAGGACATTTTATTATGTCTTATATCTTAGTATTTTATTAAGAACTTTATTTCAGATATATCATCTGAACGTACTTGTTTTGGATATTTCACTCTACTCGGGTGAGTAGATGCTAATATGTAATAATCTCTATGCAACTTTCACTTTACTATATTATCGCTTTGGGAATTTTTATTTTATTTCCGCTGTGCTTTCTCGACCCCTTTATTATTATTATTGGGAAATGTATATCTAGTAGCGTCCCAACCCCATATCGTAACTCGGGGCGTTACAACGTCTGTAAGGGTATAATATTTTGTTCTAAAGATTATTCATTTTAAATTATAGTATTGTTATTATACTGGTAAGAATTCATTAACAACAATAATATTATTTTTTTTACTAGATTTAAAATAAGATTATTATTATATTATTATTATTTTAATTATTATAAATATATTTTTCATATTATATTTTTTAATTACATCATATTACTTTTTTCATCTTTTTAATGTTATAGTAATTTTTATTCATTTTATATACATTGTTCATAAAATAATTTAATTAGACATTTTTACTTTTCAAGTATAGTTTTCTATTAAAAATATTAGGGATAGTTACTATTAGAAATATTAGAATCTCCTTAATTACTATGAGATACAAACATATAAAAATATTACTACTAACTACATAAATATATAGTGATATTTCAATATTACCCTTACAATGTGCTGCACATAAATGTTTGTGTGCAGCTAAAGTTATGTACAGTAAAAAAAGTTTGTGCAACAAAAAAAAGTGTGTGCAGCAAAAAAGTGTGGTGGTCCGGCTACCGGCCGGCGGTCCGGCGGTGGGAGAGGGTTTAGGGTTTGTGGTTTAAAAGTATATGTGTTTAGAGTTATATTTGGTATTTACTTTAATATTTTGTTTGTGAGAGTAATTTTTTTAAATCAATGTATCTCACAGTAATTATGGGTACAAAGTGTGTACCTATGAGTAATTTTTTCATAATATTACTTTCGCTTTTTTTAATTACAATTAAAGTGTAACCATTAGGGCGGGACAGAGGAGTATTAATTATTTAATATAAATTTTTTTTTAATCAGTAATTCTTTTTTATTAAAAGTATTATCACTTTTAATCTATACGATGAATTCAATAAGTTTTTCCTTAATCAGTTATTTTTTTTATTAAAAATATTAACACTTTTAATATGGGCAAAGACTTATGTGAGACTGTTTCACAGATAAAATATGATAGACAAATTATTTTGTGCGCCCACTCTTAGAAGCATATACATTTATGAAAAACATATACACTAATGAATAAAAATATATATACTTTATTAGCGAATTTTCTGTTACTATTTCTAATGAAAAATTGAATGTAAAAAAATAATATATTTATTAATAAATATATAGTATACATTATTGAATAAAAATACGTACACATATAGATGCACGTATGCACCTGGGTGCACTGGATATCAATTGAAAGTGATATAAAATATTATTATTTATTTATACTGTAAATTGTTCATAAAATAGTTTATTATACTATTATCACTTTTCGTCGATTGAGTATCACTATCCAATAATGATGTTATCACTTTTTTCCAAATTACATAAAGACCTGTATGGGACGATTTGACTGAAGACTTGCTCTTCAATGTGCATGGTGAATTCAATAGGTTTTAATAATTTTTCTATACTTCATTAGAAAAAAGAAATTATTAATTTTATTAAACATAAGACACAATTAATAATAACTAAAAAAACTTAATTTTAGTGTTGGTAGTACACCTGTCTGAAACAAATCTCAAATATAATGTAATTAGCTAATTAAATATTTTAAGCAAAAAAAAAATGCGACGATTTAATTAATAATCAGTCTAATTATATTATTCAATTAATGCTTATAAACTAATTATATAATATATCAAAATTTTAATAATAATAATAAATAAATAAATAAAATTATTTTAAATGTATTAATAATTAAAATAGTGATAATTAAAAAATCGAAAATAATACGAATTCAATCATTACCTTTTTATTTAATTATCATACGAATTGTAGACGTAATTATTTAATGTATCAAAATTTGTATTTTATTAATAAATTCATATATTATAACTAATAGTTGATTTTACATCAAAAAATTTATTTAAATTTAATTATTTTTTAATTTTAATATGACTCATAACTCCTATAACTAATTTAAATAATGTTATTATTTATTTTTTACATTAATGTGATTTAAGTAGCAAATACATTAAAAGTAATAACTTATTAATATATTTTATTTGATTAGTATATTGTTAATTATTCCGTACATACTGGAGAAAATATTAGGGACTCAATTTTTTTTCTTCAAATATTTATATTTAAGAATATTAAAATTTAAATATGGTGTATAAGAAAATAATAATAATAATAATAAGGGTCACTCACTATTGGATACATAAAATAATGCATAATAGTTGTAAACTACATGACTCAAAGTACTATTACTCATAACTACACAATTATGATTGTGATACCATAATTACCCCTATGTATTTGCACAATTTGTTTGCACAATTTGCTTTGCACAATTTTTTTTTTGCACATTTTGTTTGCACATTTTAAATTCCGGCAGCAGGCAGCGGTGGTCAGCGGCGGTCAACGGCTGTCCGGCCGGCAGTCAATGCCGGTCAACGGCTGCCCGACCAGCGGTCAATGCCGGTCAATGGCTGTCCAGCCAGCGGTCAACGCCGGTCAATTGCGGGTGGGTGGGTGAGGGGTAGGGTTGGTGGTTTAAAAGTGTATGAGATTATAAGGTTATATTTGGTATTTTATTTTAATATTTTGTATGTGAAAGTAATTATTTAAATTCCTTGTATCTCATAGAAATTTAGGTTAAAAGTGTGTATCTATTAGTGATTTTCCCTAATAATAATAATAAAGGCATAAATTTTTAATTAATTTGTTAGCTTTTATAAGATTACAAATATGAACTTTCATTTTTCAATGTTTATTTATTTATTTATGAAAAAAAAAAGAATTAGAACGGTTGAATTGCATTCACATGTAAACCCTGTTTTGTTAAAACTACAATTTAATATATAAAAAATTATTTTTGTAGAGTAATATTTTTTATTTATAAAGATATAGTTCATCTTTTTAACATATAATTTTTAATTTAATAAAGAGTAATTAATAAATTAGGATATGCAATAATTTGAAAGAATAATAATAATTTATTTTTCTAAAGAATAATTTTTAATGTACAAAAGAGTATTCAGTAAAAATAGGATTCACGTATGAACCGGTTCACACAAGTGTTTGCAAAAAAATCTTATATTAAATTTATTTTTAACCAATAAGTCATCATATTATTAAAGAGTAAAACAAAAAACAACGCATTACAGGAATAAAGATGTTGTAGCAGAAGCCCTATTTAAATCTAAAATGGTAGAAGTTTATGTCATAAAACATTGGCTTTAACAGGAAGTGTGGCACCGAATCATTCCATGTAAGGGGGCCTCCAATAGATGAAATCAAATCCGCAACAGAGTTGCCTTCTCTATATATGTGTGTAACATGAAATCTCATGTTTCGAACAATTTCTTACACCCTTCTCCAGCTCGAGATCAACCTCCATGGAATCGAAGGCGACAGGTGTGTCAATGCATAAACAACATACATAGAGTCCGACACCAGCCATAGTCTATTCCACCCCCTGTCATAAGCGTATTCCACAGCTAAACAAGCTGCTGACAATTCCGCCTCAACCGCGAAACCCTTTCCAAAGCCACTAGTAAAGCAACCCATCGGGAACCCTCTACTGTTTCGAAAAATTCCTCCCCCAGATATATTTCTCGGCGATCCCTTTACATGTCCATCCGTGTTGGCCTTCACCCAACCAGCTGCCGGAGGTTTCCATCTAACAGGTATGGTTTGACGTGCTCTCCTCGGTCGTCCAGCAATCCCAAAAAATTTAAGAGTTGCAAGATCATCCACTGCATTGTCCATACATCCCATCTCAAACTCGTTCCCCTCCTTTATTAAAGCAAGAAGCAACGTTTTAATTCCCGAAACCCTGATCTCCTTGTCCTTAAGATCACCATTGTCTATGTAACCCTCATACACAGCTTTATTTCGCTCCTGTCGGATCAGCTAGACATATGTAACTACGGCAAGCCTCCATAAAGATTTAATCTGCTTGCTGCCTGCAACTTCCATTGATTGCAGTAGAAATCCTACGAAGGTCTGCTCCATAAGAATTCTATGACCAAAAGAGAACCCCAATAGCATTGTTTTCAAAATTTCCAAAGATATAGGACACGATAGAAATATATGATCAAGTGATTCCTCCTGATGTTTACACAAGTAACACCGAGAAGGACCCCTAAAACCTCTACCTTGGATGACATCCCACGTAGTAAGTATGCCTTTGATAGCTTTCCACATTGTTATAGATCTTCTAGAAGGGATGAAATGTGCCCAAATCCATGAACCCCAAGATGGCTCAATAAAATACTGACGTGTATGCATGCAAGTTATTTTTGAAGAAAGCTTACCCTGGAAGGACCTTTGCCAAATCCTGCAATTACCACTGTTCGTGACATTCTTGTGGCCAGAATAGTCTCTACTATATGAGGGAAAGCATTCGTAAAGCTTTCTGTAAAATTCCATAATCCATCATAGTAGTAATCACCAATAACTTGCTCAAAATGATGCCTAAATTCCTGTGGGATGTCCACCAAATCAGCAATGGGAGTGCCTATCCAATTGTCTAGCCAAAACCTCACCTTAGAATTTATTCCCACGATCCACATCTCATCCTCCATTAACCGACGTATATGTGCCAGGCAGGCCGAGCGAATAGATGACTGCATGTATCGAGATTTTGGAGTTTCCCCATCAAACCACTTTTTCTTTAAAATGTCTAGAGCTCCTTTACCTTCAAGAATATCCCATGATAATTTCATAAGATAAGCCTCATTAGCTGTCCTAATGGATCTTATCCCCAAACCTCCTTCCGTAGTAGGGCTACATACATTTTTCCATCCAATAGTAAAATGATGCTGCCTAGATATATCTCCTGTCCAAATAAAGTTTCTACACGCCGCTTCAATCTTCCTAATAAGGTGCCTTGGCCACTTGTATGTTATCATCACATGTACAGCAGATGCTATTATGATCGAATTGACTAAACAAATTCTCCCTGCCATAGATAGCAAATTACCTTTCCACCTCTGAAACTTTGCCAGGATCCTATCCGTAGCTTGATTAAAGAATTCTATTTTGGGAGCTCCAATAAAAATTGGAGCCCCTAGATACGTGAATGGGTATTTCCCCTCTTGCATGCCCCAATCCGCCACAAATTTTGCCTTGATCTCATGTTTAACATGCTTCCCAAAAAATACTTTAGATTTCAATGGGCTAAACTCCTACCCAGACACAGCAGCATAACCGAATAACACTTCTCGGAGCCTATTAACGGATTTGTCATCTTCTTTGCAAAATATAACAATGTCATCAACATAGAATAGAAAAGGAGGAATAGAGGTAGACCTGTTTGCAAAGGCTGGCGAAATATTCCCATTTGAAATCTCAGCTTCTATCCCCCTGCCCGAAACCTCCTCTGCAATACAGAAAAGCAATGGAGAAAGCGGATTACCTTGCCTAACTCCCTTCCCACAATCAAAAAACCCCTCAGGCCTCCCGTTAATTAAAATAGAAACCTTTGCAGATTGGAAAATGGAGCTTATCCAACTTGTGAACTTCTGCCCAAAGCCCATTTTCTCCAAAACAAATAGTACAAAATCCCATCTTAAAGTGTCAAATGCTTTTTTTATGTCAATCTTGAATCCAATGCTCCCAAGTCTTGAGTTGTTAAGATTATTAAAGCTCTCTGAAGCCACATCAATGCAATGGTGTATGCTTCTACACGGAATGAAGCCAAACTGATACATACTGAGATTGTCATTCAATAAGGGCCCCAACCTGTTATCAAGAATCTTCGTAACAATTTTGAATAAAAAGTTACATAGATTGATTTGCCAAAAATTTTCCACTTTGAGAGCTCCCTCAATCTTCGGAACAAGCACGATGAAATTACAGTTGATGCCTTTTGGCATTTCTCCTGCTATGAAAAAGTGTTGTATCACCCTACAAAGGTCCTCCTCAATAATATGCCAACACTTTTGGTAAAAAGAGCCTCCAAATCTGTCTGGTTCAGGCGCACTATCAGCTGATAAGCCCATAACAGCGCCCATAATTTCTTCCAACATAGGGATCGCAAGTAGTTTTTCATTGTCTGCATCAGTAACAAACTTATGAATAAAACCGAGATGGTCAAAATTAGCTCCACTATCCGGCTTCTGGAAGAGCTTTGTATAGTACTGCACAACGTGTAGCGAGATGACTCTGTGATCCTCCGAAATCTCCCCTTCTACTTCCATAGCCATGATGGTCGTCTTAGCTCATTGTGTTCGTTGGAATTTATGAAAAAATTCTGAGTTTCGGTCCCCTTCTTTGAGCCAAGACACTCTATTCCGTTGAGCCAGAAATTGCTGCTTGTCTCCCAGTTTTTTGTTCAACTCAAAGTGTGCTTCCACTTCATCAAGAAACAAATCTTCACTGTCACCTTCGTCACCGATTCGAATTTGTATGTTTTTCAAATTCTCCATTGCCATGTCTACTGTATCCATGATATTGCCAAACTGATCATGATTCCATGTTTTTAAATCCACTTTAAGCCATTTTAATTTGGCTGCAAAAGCACTGATTGGATTCATATTCTCAATACGGGTCTTCCACGACGTTTATGCTGTTAGTTTGAGAGAATAGTTTTTGGGATTAGTTGAGTAGTTTGGTGGGTTTCTAGTTTGTGAATTCGAAAGGTCAAGGTAAAGTGTTTTTAATTTGGGAAGGTGAAAGGTAAGAGAAGAGATTTAAATTGATGGGTTCTTTTTCTTATTACTCAATCAGAAATATGATGAAGGCTATTTATAGCCTGTTACACCACGTCACTATCTACTAATCTTAATTACTTATACTAGATACTTCTACCACTTTTTTTATTATACTTTACATTTCTAGTTAATTCTAATTATTTCTAGTTAATTAATACATAATTCTTTTAACATTATGGACAATTCTAAAAAGTGCATTAGTTTTAACACTCCTCCTTAATGCACTTTGATACTCCAAACATATTTCGTAGTAGCTCAAATCTTGCTCGTGGGAGTGCCTTCGTAAATAAATTTGCAATTTGCTCTTCAGTTTTGCAATACTTTAGCTCAATCTCTTTACTTGCTCCTACTGTGATAAACTGGATTCTTGCTCATTGCGATTGTTGGCTTGTTATCACAGAAGATCTCTGTTGGCTCCTCTTGTCTTTCTCCCATGTCTTCTAATATTGCTTGATTTGTACATCCCGCTGCTGCCATGTACTCCGCTTCAGCAGATGATTGTGCCACGGTATTTTGCTTCTTTGATGCCCATGAGAAGAAACCTGATACAAGTGAGAATGCATATCCAGATGTACTCTTCATATCATCCACCAAACCAGCCCAATCATTATTCGTGTACCCGAGTAGCCTTGGTGCTCCAGTAGATTCATAATTTATGCCGTAGTTCTTCGTGCCACTCAAGTATCTTAGTATTCTTTTTGCTGCTCCAAAGTGAATTTGGCTAGGCTCTTGCATGTATCTTGAGAGTAGACTTGTAGCAAACATTATATCCGGTCTTGTCGGAGTCAAGTACAATAAACTTCCAATGAGGCATCTATATAAAGATGCATCAGCTGGTGCAGCTCCATCATCCTTTCTATATTTCTCATTTGCTACCAAAGGTGTTCCCACGGATTTGCATCCTTCCATCTTAAATTTTCTTAGTAGATTTTTAGTGTACTTCTTTTGACAGATGAATATTCCTTCATTTTCTTGGCTTATTTCGATGCCAAAAAAGTAATGTAGTACACCAAGATCGCTCATCTCGAACGTTTTCATCATATCTTGTTTAAACTGCTTGATCATCCTCTCATTGTTCCCTGTGTAAATAAGATCATCCACATATAGAGAAACAATGAGAGCATCGTTACCTCGAATTTTTATGTATAAAGTGGGCTCACTTTTGCTCCTCCTGAAACCTTGATTCATGAAGTATCCATCAATTCGACTATACCAAGCTCGCTTAGCTTGCTTCAACCCGTACAAGGTCTTCTTTAGCTTTAGCACTTTATCTTCTGCTCCTTTTACCACGAATCCTTGTGGTTGTTCAACATATATATCTTCTTCAAGAAATCCATTCAAGAATGCTGATTTGACATCTAACTGATATATAGTCGATTTCTTTTGTGCTGCAAGCGCAATTAAGGCACGAATTGTATCTAAACGTGCAACAGGAGCAAAAGTTTCGGTATAGTCAATACCTGGTATTTGCGAATATCCTTTGGTGACTAACCATGCCTTGTGTTGCTCCACTAGCTGCCATGTTTTATTTTTTCAATCATTATGATTTCTTCTTCCATCGCACGCACCCAATCTTCTTGCTTTGATGCTACCTCGAGGCTGTCTGGTTCTATACTTGTAAAGTTGCAAGACTCGTATATTTCTCTTAGTGATTTGACTTTGGACGGCTGAGAATCTGAAAAAAAAAATCTATCACTCCAAATAGTTGATGTTGGATGTGATCTTGGTGCTTCAGGTGATGCTTCTGGATGATCCGAATGTTGTGAGCTTTCTCCAACTTATTGTTAAGCCTCCACACTTTCTTGGGTTGGTGCCTGCAAAGTAATTGTTATATTTTTCTTTTCAATTTTTTCTTCATCCCAATTCCAGGTAGCATTCTCATCGAATTCTACATCTCGGCTAATCATTAATGTCTTCATCTTCAAGTTGTAAACTCGATAGCCTTTTGATAGTGTGCTGTAGCCGAGGAATATACATATCTTGCTTTTTTCATCCAATTTGCTTCTCTTTTGTTGTGGAATGTGCACGTAGCATATGCTTCCGAAGACCTTCAAATGTTTTGCTGAAGGCTTTTTCCCTCTTCAAGCTTCAATCGGTGTCTTATTTACCAACACTCATGTTGGACACCTATTCAATAACTACACTGCAGTGTACACAGCTTCTGCCCAAAAGGTTTTGGGATGTCCTCGATCCGCAAGCATCGATCTCGCCATCTCCATCACGGTGCAATTCTTTCTCTCGGACACACCATTTTGTTGTGGTGCATAACCAACTGTTAGTTGATGATGTACTCCTTCTTCTTCACAGAATTGATCGAACTATTTTGATATGTACTCCTTGCCTTTATCACTTCTTAAGGTCTTGATATGATAGCCACTTAGATTCTCTACGAGACTTTTAAATTTCTTGAAAATCTTAAAAACTTCAGATCTTTTCCTCATAAAATAGACCCAAGTCATTCTAGAATAATCATCTATAAAGAGAATGAAGTACCTATTTTGGCGTTGTGATGGAGTTTGCATTGGTCCACATACATCCGTGTGTATTAGCTCTAGAGGCTTCTGGGCTCTCCATGAACTGTTAGTTGGAAATGGTTGCCTCTTTTGCTTGCCAAGCATGCACCCTTGACATAGTTCTTCCACGATTGCGATGCCGGGAAGGTCTCTCATCATATTTTCTTGATGGAGAATTCTTAAGCCTTGATAGTTGAAATGGCCAAACCTTTGATGCCATAATATTGAGTCGTCTCCGTGTGCCTTCATAGCTGTATCAGTTGCAGCATACTTCCATCGAAGAGGAAAATTTCTTTCCCTCATTTTGACAATTGCTATGACAAGATTCTTGTCTTTCTTGTCATATATTGTGCAGTAGCTTCCTTCAAAGTGTAGGCTGTAACCATTTTCCATCATTTTACCCACACTCATGAGGTTTTGCCCCAAGCTTGGCACGAACAGAACTTCATCAATGAACCTTCTTCCTTTCTCTGTTTCTACAGCAATGACTCCTTTTCCTTCAACTTCTACAAAGCTTTTATCCGCAAGCCTCACTTGAAAATGAAAATTTGTGTCAAGTTTATAGAATGCATCTTTATTTGGAGTCATATGGCTACTCCAGGCACTATCTAATAACCAAATGTCTTCATTTTCCGTGGAAGAACTTTAACCAATATTAAATGCATATTCATCATCTACTTGCTCTTTAGAGAGATTAGCATGATGAATCTGATCTTTTCGACAATCTTTTTCTAAATGCCCAAATCTTTTGCATTTTCTACATTGTGGTTTCCCTCTAAACCAACAATCTTTCTCCGGATGATTATTTTTCTTACAAATACGACTTGGAGGATAGATTGTTTTCTTATCCTTCTCAAATTTTTTAGAATTTTCACCTTCATCAGATCTCATTCTAATCCTCCTCTTTTATTTTTTTGATTTTGAGACCGTAAATTAACTTTAGATTGAAAGGCATTCTCCAAATCATCTTTGTTACTTTTTAAACTCCTCCTCTTTTCATAAGCTTCTAGAGAGCCTATTAATTCCGTCACTAATAAAGTATTCAAATCCTTCAACTCCTCAATCACAGTGATGATAGGATCATATTTTTCAGTGACACTAATTAGAATTTTTTCGATCACTTTTTTATCTGGCATATCTTCTCCGGCAGCCCTAATTTGATTTACTAGTTCTATTAATTTTTCATAATATTCTTCCACGGTCTCATTATCTTTCATCCTTAAATTTTCATAATCTCGCTTAAGAGTTTGAAGCTTAACAATACTTACCTTGACTGTTCCTTTATATTCTTCACTCAATGTTTCCCATGCTTCTTTAGCACTTGAGGCTTTGATGATTCTTGGAAATATTGTATCTGCCAAAGCTTGTTGAATGATGAACAAAGCTCGTGCATCCTCTTTGCGAAGCTCAATCTTTTTTTTCTGTTCAACCTCAGATAATGTTGACAGATCATTTGGAATATCAACTCCATCATTCACAACCTCCCACAAATCTTGAGATAAGAAATATGTCTTCATCTTGATGCTCCAATAGTCATAGTTTTCTCCTGCAAATATGGGCAGAGGCATGTTGGTGGAAGCCATGGTTAATTGATTGAGAAATGGGTGTCGCCCAGTATATATTGATCCGCCTTGCTCTTGATACCACTGTTAGTTTGAGAGAATAGTTTTTGGGATTAGTTGAGTAGTTTGGTGGGTTTCTAGTTTGTGAATTCGAAAGGTCAAGGTAAAGTGTTTTTAATTTGGGAAGGTGAAAAGTAAGAGAAGAGATTTAAATTGATGGGTTCTTTTTCTTATTACTCAATCAGAAATATGATGAAGGCTATTTATAGCCTGTTACGCCACGTCACTGTCTACTAATCTTAATTACTTATACTAGATCCTTCTACCACTTTCTTTATTATACTTTACATTTCTAGTTAATTCTAATTATTTCTAGTTAATTAATACATAATTCTTTTAACATTCTGGACAATTCTAAAAAGTGCATTAGTTTTAACAATGCCATTGTATAGAAACCGGAATCCCGAAGCCACATTGACTGAAACCGGAATGGCTTGGGGGCTGAAATTGATGTCGTTAAGGATGCTAGAATAGGGGCATGATCAGACCCATGCCTGGCTAACACCATCGCTGATATAATATTCTATTTATCCTTCAAACTATTATTTACTATTACCAGATCAATTTTTTATGCACGCATGCTTCTGGTGGCAGAACGACATACCCACGTGTACCGAGCACTTAACAGATCAAGATCCTCCAAATCTGAATTCTCCAAGAACACTCTAAACTCCAAGGGGCCCAAGTTATCATGACGAGATCCATGCAATCGTTCATGCGCCCCAAGAGTGGAGTTAAAGTCCCCAATTAACATCAAATTATCGGAAACATGAGTTGTAATATCATACCATAGTTCCCTCCAAATGATGTAGTCTGTATGATCATGCACAAATCCGAATCTGTAGTTGGCAACATTATAAATGAAATCAAAGATCATAATCTGTGAGGAAGAGAAAATTGATTGAACTTGAGAAATGAATGCCGCGTTATAAAAAACCCATATATTAGGTCTCAAGCCTTCCCTAGAGTTATGTCCTGCAAATTGAAGACCCATACTTCTCCAAACATGGCTGGGAATTGATGAAAACAGAACCTTCGGTTCAGCAATTGCTAACCAAATAGGCTTATGCTTCCGACATAGCTCCTTAAGAGCTATTTGGGAGGAATCATTCCCAATTTCCCTAACATTCCAATAGAGTACTTTCATTATTTATTGGTGCCTCGGCCGTGCTTTGACGGCTTTTCTAAGTTACCCCACTCCTGATTAGAGGCGGAATGCATTGCTTTAGAAGGCTTTTTCAGGGGAGCAACATGCCTTATTTTCGGAGCCCCTGGATTAAGAGAGCGAGTGTTTGGCGGGTCCAGACGACTGAAGAGGGTAGCACTATTACTAGTGTCTTTAACAGAACCTTTCTCTGATCTCACAATAATTTGTTTCTCCGACAAGGAAATAGTGGGGCTAGCAAGCCCTCAGGACTACGAACCGCAATGGGCACTGGCTCCCTCACCACAATGGCAAGTGACTGGTCCTGTAAGATTCCTGTGTCATGTTGATCCTCTTCGTTTTCGCTTTCTTTAAATTCCCCATGATCTGTTGTATCCTTCATGCTGTGAGTACTAAGAATATCCGATTCATGGCCTTTATTCTGAGATTCCTCATCCATGTTATTGCCCCGCTGAAAAGTTTCTCCATCCTCCGGGTAGTCCTCCTTCTTTTGCTGCTCGTCCACAGGATCTTGCTCCTGGTTCTCATTATGTTCCTCAACCTCCCCATCAAAAGAACTAAACATATTAGAAGTATTCACCTCTGGAGCTGGTCACTCCTTACGTGTTCATGTCTTTTTAGGAATAATAAATTTAGCCCTTGTAGCCTTGACTTTTTCTTTTTTCTCCTTACGCTGCTCCTTCTTAAACTTCTTCTTCATGCAATCTTGATCACTATGTCCTAGGATTTGACACGATTTGCAATATTCTGGTATGTTTTCAAAGTCGAAAGAGATTTTAATCACACTCTCCGAAGTATTAATATTCATCAGCCTTAGTATGTGCTCTTGAACATCCATCTCTCCAACACCCTTGCAAAGTGTCCAGAAGACCCATCCAATGTTCGTTCATCTATTCTCAAAGGCGTACCAACTGCTCGAGCAATATTCCTAATGAATTCCTCATGCCACAACTCCAGAGGTAATTCATATATTCTCATCCAAACAACAACCAAAGACGATTTAATCTTGTACGGATTAAATGTAGGAGTCCATTGCTGAACTCGCAGTTGAACTCCCCCAGCTTCGAACACTCTCCTCCTCAAAAGATGAATGTTCTGCTTCTATCAGCCACCATCAGAGAGTAATATCCACGACCCAGAGGAATGTTAAGGAGTTCCTTAATGTTGAACGTATGTTTAAACATCGTGTCCACCTCCGTCTGTGATAGAGGTTTACATCCCCTTTCGTTCATGACCCTAACAATAACAAATTGTGCAAACAAGATTTTACAATTATCATAAAAGCTCTTATTAATTGATAGAGTCACGGTATCACCTGATTTTATGAGCGGCCTCGCCACAGGACCCGAATGGGGCCCCTTGCATATGGCCTTTTTGAGACGCATAATAGGATCCCCAGAATCTCTAGCTTTATCCACATATGAAGGCGGAACACATGTTTGGGGATCATCATGCATATCATGTGAAAGCGCATCATGGTTAGGGTTTGCAGCAGGAAACCCTTGTTTGAAGTTGACTTGTGAGGCAAGTTAGTATTTGATTCGATGTTCGGACGGACAAAATTCTACTGTGTGGAGTCCATTTTCGAACCCAGGTTAAGGCGATCTGGCTGTCGGTCACCCTCAGGGATCTTCCGACGTTTGCTCAATTTTGGAAGTGGAGTTCCTCAAAAGAAGGAAGCACGGCAAAATTTTCAGTAGGCGGGAGATCGGAGGGACCGTCAAGGATCGGCGTCTCCATATCGAAAATCACGATCAATGAAAAATAGTGAAAATTTTAGAGAGAAGGGAGAGAAAAAACCCTAGAGAGAGAAACATCTTTTTTTTTATTTAGGCAAAAGCTTGTGTGTGCCCCGGCGCACGGGAGCACTTTTTGTATGCCTTTAAAATTTTGTGTTAAAATGTATACCCTTTATTTTCTGAAGAAAAATAAAAAAATCTAATGAAAAGTGTGGGCGCACGGAAGCACACTCCGCGTGCCTTTAGAATTTTGTGTTAAATTGTATACTCTTTAGTATAAAGATGTGTACCTTTATTTTCTGAACAAAAATAAAAAAATATTAATGAAAAGTGTATACCCTTTAAAACAAAATGGTGTACCCTTGTTATTAATTAAAGTGTATACCCTTTAAAATAAAATAATGTATTCTTATCCCTAATATTAAATTCTAAAGTCATGGCGCACGCAAGCCTAAAATTATTTTATTTTAAGAAGTGAGTATTATTGTATATAGTTTTTATATTTTAAGAAACATGATTAAATGTTGAGATTGATAAAAAGGAAAGTGTGAAATAATCAGAGTAAGAAGGAATATAATAATTTAACACTTAATCAAAATATAGTTTATACCTTGTGCACCCAGGTACATACGTACATTCATCCATATATGTATAAATTTTTACTAAATAGTGCATATATATTTCTTAATAATTATATAATTTTTTAAAATTAAGTATTTCATTAAAAAAACAAACAGAATATTCTTCAACAAAGTATATATATTTTTATTGATTATATTTTTATTTATAAGTATATACATTTCTAAAAATAGGTACACATTGCATCCGCAGATGCACATGATAATTTTCCATCAAAATATTTTTTTTAGACTGCAAAATAGTTTGCCATCAAAATAATTTGCCAAATTATTAAGTTAAAAAATAAATACATTAAGATAAATTTGCTTAAGACTTGTTTCATAATACAACTAATAAAGACTTAGAATAGCTATATAAAGTGGACACGTGATTGTCCAATAAAAAATTCACCCCGTATCCCCATTTATTATGTTTACACACGTGTCTTTTTAATAAATAGGACCAACCTCCTACCCTTTAAAATTATACTTTCTAAAATCCTACCCTCTACTTTGCACTTTCATATATTTATATAAAACCGACCTCCTACCTTCTCAAAGTTGCCATTGGTGAGATCCATCAATAATCTCGATACTCTTATCCATTGAATCTAGATCCATGATATTTCTAAAGTATATATTGATTCCAACGAAGCGCATCCAGACACTACGTATCCTTATCCACTGAATCTAGATCCATAGATACTTTTAAATCGCAGATTGATTGCAATGAAGCGCATCCATGTAAGCATAATTTCATAAATAATTAATTTATTAATTGTCATAGATTTTAGATCTTCATGATTTTCACATCTCATAAACATGATTAGAAGACTAACCTTGATGTACCATTGTTTACGGTCTTCCTTTGATGTATTCCTACGAATTACGTCAGGAACTAGTTTTTCTCTCCTCACCCCTTTCTTTAGGACACAGTACGTAAAACTTTTTGTGATGGAGAATTCATAAAATTGTGTCTCTTTAATAGGTGGAGAGAAGACCAGATTGGATAATAAATCTTTATCAAATCACATTCTATCAATGTGATTGTTATCCATAAATATATATGACCTTATTTATCTCATATATATTATTTATTTAAACCATATCTTTATTTAAGAAATTTGATCATAATAAATATCTTATATATATTTAATTATTAATGGCATTAGGCCATAATAATCTTACATTCTCCCACTTTGCCGAGTAACAAAATTAAACATTAAATGTAAGGGTTTAAATAATTTACACAATGTGCGCAATACAAGATAAAGTAATTGGTCAACTCATAATGTCAATATTAAGTATAGACTAACACAAGTCATAGCGGTTTTATATCATTTACTTGACATAGTTACTTCCATGTACTTGTTGGATTGTATACTAAAAGTCTAGCTTTTTGTATGAACAATGTTGTAACAATTAATTTGAAATGAGAATCATATGATCAAATGATTGCATCTTATAATTTATTTATATGTTCGATGCAATAGACCACTTACTTTATACTGTAGATAATATGTTGTGCGACAACACGCGGAAGATCATATTATCGGTTTCCTTATAAAGTATAAACTGATGCTCACAACCGAGATAGACGGGGACTCTCTATCGGGATGGTTGTAGTGTGGTTTGGTATTAGCTTGTCTTGGCTATAGAATCACATTAGTGCACTTGTGTGTATTGAGCAGGACCGCTTGAGATCGTTCGATTTATACTGACTTATAGGAGAACTTGATCTCAGTTATTATGGAAGTTCGTGCTCTTAATCCCTATACAATAACCTCGACACATAGGGCAGTATGTATTTCTTTGATTCATCAATGGGTGAGATTTACATGCAATTAAATCAATAAACTCGGTGAGTTGGGAAGTAGTGCTGTCTCTATGGTGTGCTGTTGATTGTAGAAGGAATCCGTGTCCGTCATAGGTTGATGATGTTCCCTTGAGGAGCTCATAAGGATTATCATGTAAACCCTGCAGGTGGAATTTATTCCGGTATGATAATGAGGTTGAGTGGTACTACTCTTGGATGAGATATTAATTAATTGAGTTGTCAGTAACTTAAATTAATTAATGGACATTGTATATCTTAAACATGGGGAGACTAATGGGCTCATAATAAGAAGGAGCCCAAAACGTAATTTTAGGATTGGTATGGTAGTGCAGTAATAATATTTTAGTGGAATATATTATTATTATTGGACTTAAGTATAAGCTTTGGGCTAAGCTTGGATACTTAAGCCCAATGGATGCCCAACCCAATTTCTCCTCCTGGTCCCTGCTGTAGCCCATGTATATAAGTCACCTCAGCTTATCTGGAACCCTAATCTAATTCATTATTCACGTGTGATGAGGGTTGAGAGCAGATTGAGTAGGTCTCGTAGATCGTCGCCCACACGACGTCGAGATCGGACTTGGGACATACAGCAGAAGACCGAAAGGTCGTTTGCTGCTGCAGTTCGTCATGTTCCAAAATTCATATAAAATCGTACAGTTCTTCGATTTTGATGTATTATATACTGATGGAAAGCCGTCGAAGAGAGGATCATCTGAGCACAAAGATCACTCAATTCCGACATCAGAAGAGGAACTTATGGCTATTCTCGTGGGACTGCGCAGACTGCCAGCGAGAATTCAACCTCTACATCAACCCTTGGTGAAAGGTAATGCGTTTCATGTTTACTTGCTTCCGCTGCTTGTTAGAAATTCATGGAACCCTAACGGGTCATGTTAACCAAACGATCGAATGCCAACAATTGGTATCAGAGCTTCGGTTTCGTGGTGAAGCGTGACACGTTAGGCTAGGGTTTATGTGATTAATTTTTTGAAATTAGGATCACATGTTTAGGGTTTTGGTTTTATTGCGCAAACCATGAATATCCCTATGTAATATATACCCTATATCATATATATTCGTCCATGGTTGTGTGTGAGAGGATTCGACGAAAACTGTTCGTCAATTTCACATGCAAGGAAGAAAGAGAGGGCAAAAATAGAATCACGCTTTTGAGAGAAAATCCAGCGTAGTGATATTGCAGAGGCTATAACCAGAGTTTCAACGGTCGGATTGAGCTGTAATTTGGTCAACACGTTCAGACCTTGGGATGTACATTCTGAACGGTGAAGATCGAATTTGGAGCCTTTTCTTGCTGGGAGTACGCTGAAAACAGAAGCAGATATTTGGGCGATTCTGTTTTGCGCAGTCGAGGGAAAAGTGTCGTTTCTGACAAACTAATCGTTGGATAAAGCTTTAATTTGGTCAGCACATTCAGACCTTGTGGATGTACATTCTGAACGGTGGAGATCGAATTTGGAGCCTTTTCTTGCTGGGAGTATGCTGAAAACAGAAGCAGATATTTGAGCGATTCTGTTTTGCGCAGTCGAGGGAAAAGTGCCGTTTCAGACAAACTAATCGTTGGATCAAGCTTTAATTTGGTCAGCACGTTCGGACCTTGTGCATGTACATTCTGAACGGTGGAGATCGAATTTGGAGCCTTTTCTTGCTGGGAGTACGCTGAAAACAGAAGCAGATATTTGGGCGATTCTGTTTTGCGCAGTCGAGAGAAAAGAGCCGTTTCTCACAAAATAACCGTTGGATCGATCTGTAATTTGGACAAAATATTCAGGACTTACAGTAGTAGATTTTGGACGGTGGAGATTGGATTCTGAGGTTCTTTTAGTTTCGAACTACGAACGACAGTTGGTGTAGTTTGGTATTGCGCGTTGGACTGAACTTGGTTCCATGCAAGTAGGCCCTTGGACGAGCGACAATCCGGGCGAGGGGCGCTCGTCAAGGCACTTGGGGCGCTCCCTGACATAATTGGCGGTGGGATATGACGATGGATGTCTTGGGGCACAAGCAATCCTGCTTGTTGCGTAAGGCATCGATTCCACAGTACGAGTGTCGGACAAGACATTAAAATTTAGAGGCGGTTTTATTCCTAATATATATAACTGTCATAATTGATTTAATTGTCTATTATTGTTATATATATATATATATATGGATGCCTGATCTCTATGATTTATTGTCTTATATAGAAGCATGCTAGATTGCGTATTATATTTGGTATATTATATGCATGTATTGCTAGAGTGTTGGATAAGACATCCAATTTTAAGAAAACTAATTCCTAATATATAACTGCCATAATAGATTGTATATTATTGTTATATATGGATGTCGAATTAATTCCTAATATATGACTGCTATAATTGATTTAATAATCTATTATTGTCATATATGAATGTCAAATTAATTCCTAATATATAACTGCTATAATTGATTGTCTATTATTGTTATATATGGATGTTGAATTGATTCCTAATATATAACTGACATAATTGATTTAATTATCTATTATTGTTATATATGGTTGCTCATCGATATCGATGATTTTGATAATCTAGACGATATGACGATCGATATCGATAGTTTCAGAATTTTGATAATCTTGATGTTTTTCGAATGTTTGATAATCTAGTCGATATCGATGATTTTGATAATCTGGACGACATCGACGGTCGATATCGATGGTTTCGAAAATTGGACAATCTGGAAATTTTGAAAATTTGATAGTCTGGAAGTCTTTGCTGATATTCGTGCCTGGTGGCGAACAATCGAATTCGCTGATATATAACTGTTAATGATTGATTTAATTATTGATTATTGTTATATATGTATGCATGACTCTCTGTGATTTACTGCCTTATGTGCCGTAATAGAAGCATGCTAGCGTTGCGTATTTTATTCTGAATATCATATGCATGTAAAAACCCTCGGTGTTAAATTACTAAGTGGGAGAGGGGATTGGTAAATATTCCCGCGGCCTCCATTATTGGTTTGTAAGTGATGTGAGTAAACTTGCGTGTTGGCAATAGGCCTTCCTCCCTAACGGATGAGTTTATTCACGGATCACTGGTACAGACTTCATTACATAATTATTGTTTGTAATGTGGTACATGAACTTGCGTGTTGGCAATAGGCCTTCCTCCCTAACGGATGAGTTTATGTGGGGCTCACTGGTACAAACTTATAATTGATGATTGTAGGAAGCTATCCGAGCGCGTGTGTACTTCTCCAACTGTAAGGCACATAAGCTCGTGCAGTGGACTTGGGATCAAATAATGGTGTACACTTAGGTGTAAATAATTAGTATCCTCCCCAACGGAGTCACTGCTATTATTTGCATGGCTAAAGAGGAACCGACTATTAATTATTTTGTCATAAAGTTAGGTTGACAAATGAAATTAATGGGTAAAACCTTCTCTTGTAAATGTTTGGGTTTGTAAACGTCCACACTAACGTGGCTTGCAGACTCACGGTGCTTGAGATGTCGGTGAATTTTATTTTTATATAGTTTTGAGGGAATCAATATAAAAGGATAAAATTTGAAGATTTGATCGGTATATTTATTTATGATTCTCTGTAATTTCAAATGGTTTTATCTCGCTTATTGTTGACTAAAAGAAATTATATTTACTGGTCCAAAATTAGATGATTAGAAAAGAATCTTGGTTTTGAATTTTACTGCTTAAGAAAATACATGTGTGTTCTCACAATGGACGTCTCATGATGCCTATTAAAGTCTCTAGTGAAGAGATGAGAGGTTCATAGAAATATGATGGTCTCATGTAACTCTTCGGATACTTGAGTAAGTTAAAAGGCAGAAGATCATGATTTAATTTGATGAATGAATTGGGAAAGCATGGAGTATAAATTGAAGGGAAACCTAGATCAATTTAATTCTTTGTGAATTGCCTAGATGTTTTTGAGTAAGTTCCACCTGAATTACAATAGGATGTATATGGTGGAAAACTTCTGGCAAAACATGTGGCAAAGGAAAGCCATTTTCATCATAATGTGAACAAGTTTTATATCTTATTCACTAGTTGTTTAAAACATGATTAGTGATGGCATTTACTGACACGAAGTGTGTAGATACTGGAATCACTAAATGTTTATTACTAAGTTAGGATAAGATTATTATGACATGGGTAAAACTACAAGAGTAGTGGCTATTGCAGTGGGAGTTGTCTATTTATCTAATGATATGAGTAGACATTTGATTTTATGAAATTGTCTTTACGTATATTTTCATAGAAAGAATTTGATTTCGGTTTCTATGCATTAATAGATGGGTACTCCATTTCATTTAAATGACATGGTCATTATAATGAATGATAGAGTTGTAATCTGTTATGGTACGTTGGTGAATTATTTGTACACTCTTAAATCATGTTTATCCCCTGGATGCGACAAATAGTAATTAATAATGAGTCTTCTAATCTAGTA
The DNA here is from genome assembly GCA_023678885.1 of Pogostemon cablin. Classification (NCBI taxonomy): domain Eukaryota; kingdom Viridiplantae; phylum Streptophyta; class Magnoliopsida; order Lamiales; family Lamiaceae; genus Pogostemon; species Pogostemon cablin. Next base: position 16,149,599 of record CM042969.1, on the reverse strand, counting down.
AGAGAAAGGTATCTTCGGAAATGAATTTCCCACCTTAATGGTGTGACGAATAGAAGGAATAGCACTCTTATGGTAGTGATTAGATAGATGATGAATTATTTGGAATTACTAAATTCATTTTATGGATATGCCCTAGGAACAGTAATTCGTAAGAATGTTTTTCTATTTGTGGGATATCCTAGAAAAATGAAGGATGATTTATTTAGTCCACAAGATCGAAGAGTGATTGTTAACATAAACACTAGATTTTTGGAAAAAGGACTATGTAATAAATCAAATACCCATATATAAGTTGTTCTAAAGGAAGTGAGAGGAAAACACAAAGTATTAGTACCAAGTGTACAAGAGGATATACCACAAGGTAAACTGCAACGCGTGTCACGTCTGATATACAATTGCATGTAGTGCCTTTTCGTAGTGGGAGGGTTCTTCGACAACTTGTAAGATACATGTTTTGGGAGAGTCGTGAGGCTTGGTCCCTAGTAAACATGGAGTTAACCCACGAATACGACAAAGAACTACAAGATAGAAATGCGAAATCTTAACAAATTGCAATAAATGTTGAAATAGAATCAATAGATTCTAAATAAGATCTGGATGATTGTAGAACCACGGATGGTGTGAAAACTATTGGAAGTGGTCATACAAAATAAAAGAGGATCATACAGTAAGGTGAAAACCTTATAAGTAAAGCTTGTTGGGAAAAGGTATACTCAGAAAGAAAGGGTTCGATTATGAGAAAACATGTTCGCCAGTAGCTATGCTTATGTTGATCCGGACTCTTTTATTTGTTGCTACTCATATGAAATATGAGGGATAGCAAATAGATGTCGAGACAGCTTTCCTGATTGGAAGTCTTAAGGGAAACATCTATGTGAAGCAACCAGAATGATTCATTGCAAAGAGCTAAGAGCATTGTGATAGTGAGCTTAAAAGTGTCCATTAATGGACTAAAACAAGCTTCAAGATCATGAAACATCCGTTTTGATGAGGTAATCCAGTGACATGGATCTAATCAATGATCGGATGGGTCTTGTGTATTGAAAAGAGTGATGGAAACGTGGTGGTATTTCTTGTACTATACGTAGATGATATATTGCTCATTGGAGACAATGAAAGATTATTGTCGGGCGTATGTGTATGGATAATAAAGCGGTATGAAATGAAGGACTTAAGAAGAGCAAAAATATCCTTTTGATCACGGTAATACGGATCATAAGAAAGGATATTATGCTTGTCTCAAGCTTCATGAATTGATACGATCCTTACTTGTTTTAGCAAGTGACTTTATATAAGAAAATATGTCTTGAGACATAAAAGGAAGATAAAGGTGATGAAAGCGGTTCCTTATGCTTCGGCGAATAAGGAAGCTTAATCTTAGGAATGCTATGCGCGAGAATGGATATCTATTTTGCTGAACGCATGAACAGTGGGTATCAACGTAACCCGGAACAAGAATGATGAACTGTGGTAAGACATATATGAAGTGCCTGAGAAGGACTGGAAATTATATGTAAGCTTACTGGGTAAATTCACTGCTTCTTGTGGATTACGTAGATTCGAATTTTTTAGTCAGATTGGACGGCAGTAAATCCACCTCAAGGTTATGTGTTTAATTTTAGGAAGTTGAGTCATAATGTGGAGGAGTGTTATATAGAAATATATTTCAGACTCCGGACTCCATCATGGAAAGATGATAAATTGGAGCCTATGAGGCAGCCAAAGTATCTGTATGACTCTAGAAACTTCAAGATGGACTTCGAAGTGTTTCTAAGTTTGCCCAAGGATATCACAATTTATATTGATGATATTGGTGCAGTTGCAAACTTGAAGGAATCACGAGCCCATAAGGCAATTAAACACATGGAGTGCAAGTACCACCTGTTACGAGAAATCGTATGATGAGGGGAAGGTTGTTGTCGCCTAGATTGCATCGGATGATGACCTAGTAAATTCATTTACAAGGATATTAAGGCGAGAGCTTTTAATGGTCGTGTAGTGGGAGTGGGAATCAGATGTATGGCGGAAGACATGACAGCATAGTCTTTTAGTATAAGTGGGAGATTGTTGGATTGTATACTAAAAGTCTAGCTTTTTGTATGAACAATGTTGTAACAATTAATTTGAAATGAGAATCATATGATCAAATGATTGCATCTTATAATTTATTTATATGTTCGATGCAATAGTCCACTTACTTTATACTGTAGATAATATGTTGTGCGACAACACGCGGAAGATCATATTATCGGTTTCCTTATAAAGTATAAACTGATGCCCACAATCGAGATAGACGGGGACTCTCTATCGGGATGGTTGTAGTGTGGTTTGGTATTAGCTTGTCTTGGCTATAGAATCACATTAGTGCACTTGTGTGTATTGAGCAGGACCGCTTGAGATCGTTCGATTTATACTGACTTATAGGAGAACTTGATCTCAGTTATTATGGAAGTTCGTGCTCTTAATCCCTATACAATAACCTCGACACATAGGGCAGTATGTATTTCTTTGATTCATCAATGGGTGAGATTTACATGCAATTAAATCAATAAACTCGGTGAGTTGGGAAGTAGTGCTGTCTCTATGGTGTGCTGTTGATTGTAGAAGGAATCCGTGTCCATCATAGGTTGATGATGTTCCCTTGAGGAGCTCATAAGGATTATCATGTAAACCCTGCAGGTGGAATTTATTCCGGCATGATAATGAGGTTGAGTGGTACTACTCTTGGATGAGATATTAATTAATTGAGTTGTCAGTAACTTAAATTAATTAATGGACATTGTATATCTTAAACATGGGGAGACTAACGGGCTCATAATAAGAAGGAGCCCAAAACGTAATTTTGGGATTGGTATGGTAGTGCGGTAATAATATTTTAGTAGAATATATTATTATTATTGGACTTAAGTATAAGCTTTGGGCTAAACTTGGATACTTAAGCCCAATGGAGGCCCAACCCAATTTCTCCTCCTGGTCCCTGCTGTAGCCCATGTATATAAGTCACCTCAGCTTATCTGGAACCCTAATCTAATTCATTATTCACGTGTGATGAGGGTTGAGAGCAGATTGAGTAGGTCTCGTAGATCGTCGCCCACACGACGTCGAGATCGGACTTGGGACATACAGCAGAAGACCGGAAGGTCATTTGCTGCTGCAGTTCGTCATGTTCCAAAATTCATATAAAATCGTACAGTTCTTCGATTTTGATGTATTATATACTGATGGAAAGCCGTCGAAGAGAGGATCATCTGAGCACAAAGATTACTCAATTCCGACATCAGAAGAGGAACTTATGGCTATTCTCGTGGGACTGCGCAGACTGCCAGGGAGAATTCAACCTCTACATCAACCCTTGGTGAAAGGTAATGCGTTTCATGTGTACTTGCTTCCGCTGCTTGTTAGAAATTCATGGAACCCTAACGGGTCATGTTAACTAAACGATCGAATGCCAACAGTACTATGATATTAGCTTTCTATTCAACGTGCCTTATCAACCTAAAGATCAATAATGGTCCACATAAGTATCTCAATTCAAGATAAAATCATGTTTAATTATTGTCAACATTCATGTATACTAAAATGACAAAACAAGATATATCAATTAGAAAAAAATCATAATGAGCTCTTAATATCAATTGTTCATCATAAATTTATTACAACCTTTCAATGATCTCATATTCACGTAACGTTCATGAATATCTTTATAGAAGATCATTTGCATAACGGATCCAAAATCATAAGATTGGTGCCATTATGCTCATTTGTCAACTTTTTTCTAAAGTTCTTATTAACGGTAAACACTTTTATTCCATGCGTTTTAGCACCTGTGGAATATCCATTATTTTAGAGAAGAACAACGCAGCGGAATAATCATAATAAGTTTTCAGCGACTTGACATTAATGTCAACTTATTTCAAGTCCTGAAATTAAGTTCCACATTCAATTACCTTATATTGTAGCCTCAAATCATGCCACAAGTAAACTTTAATAGTGAATGGAGTTTCCACAAACGTCTTCACACTTTTGCATGACACAATATCTCCAACTAAGAAACATAAAGGTCAAAGTGAACTTTCTTGCATCATATAATCATCTTAATCTGAATCTATATTTAATTACATTTAAGTATTTAAAATTTTGATAAGTAAGCACGGGTGTTTCATTTCATACAAAAATACCATAATATTACCTTATGCAATGTTCTGGTTACCCATTTATGAATCACTTCAATAATGATCAAGCATTCTAACAGCAAGGCTGTTTTTTGGTCTTTATACAATTTTGTATATCTTAAATTACCAATAAAATATTCATAAGGAATGTTATAGTACGTTCCAATTCATTTTTGGACATTACATAAGGTTGAACTTATAATCTCCCTTACGGATTGGAACGTGCTTTACAAACACCTTTCCATCCATAATCTCTATTGAACTTTAATAACATATAGTTACTGAGACATCGTAAGCTTTGTGATATGTATTGAAATATTTTTATCTCAATCATATAAGTTGTCTAATCATATATTCCACTCCAAAGTTCTTTGAGAGAAATTTATTGGTTTCACATAATAAACCAAGATCATTAGTTGCAAGCAAGTTTATCATCCCATATAGAATTAATGTGCTCCCACTGACTTTCAGATATGTATATCGATTTATGATATTTTTTTAAATCTAAAAGATATCTTTAAAGGAAAGCATGCTTAAATTCGTATATTGATTCTTTAAGTTTACACGCCAAGTAATATTTTTTTTAATGAAAAAACTCTTGAGTTGATCCAATTAACTTGATCTTCCACCAAATCACTATTTAGAAGAGCAGTCATAACATTCATTTGGTGCAACTCTAAGTCATAATGAGTTACCAAAGTCATGATAATTCTAATAGAATCTTGTATAGAAATAACTCGTTATATCTCTTTACAATTATGCCATCTTTTTTAGTAAAATCTTTAGCAACAACTCTAGTTTTGTATCTTTCAAAAATTGCCATCATAAAGATACATCCGTATCAAATTCTTTTATAACTCTTTGGCAATTCTAACAAGATATTAAACTTCATTATGAGCCATTGAATTCAACTCGTCTTTCATAACATTTACTCATTTAATAGAATTATTACTTCCAAAACTTTGGTTTTTATTATAATGTCAAATTCTAGCTCATTTTATTATACCACATATGCAATCGTTAGAAATAGCGGATATGTTGTTCTTAAGACATTTTTAATTCTCTTTGATGTGATATATCTAATGAAAGTTCATTGACAATTGATTTAGTAAAATCAGATTCATTAAGAGAGTAGAATAACTTATATGTTGTCCTTGAAAATTGTTTGGCTATTCGACAACTATCTAATAACTTTAGAAGAAGTTTTAGTTAAATACATTTTCAATTTCTCCACCAAACTTCTTCAATAACCACATTTCATGATTTTATACTCCCAATGATTTTACAATTCTTAATGAATTTGACATCCAGTTTTAAAATTCTCGTACTATGGTTAAGACCATAAAATTCATACCCTCTAGACTTTAAGGATAATTTAGTAAGAAATAACTTAAGTTTCTTATATCTAATTTCTTTACAAGTGGATGTAAATCATAATCTCTGCCGGGCAATTTAAAACATGTAACTGCCTAAGATCGAGTTTTCTACCAGTTCATAAGATGTTTTGAAAATTGCTTTACTAAAAAAAAACTCAACCATCACGTAAGTGGTAGTTTTAAGTGCATAAATCCAAAAAATATGGGTATAGATTAATCATTTAACATGCTTCCAACCATATTCAATAAAGTACGATTACGTTATTCTACAACACCAATTTATTGTGGTGTGCGAGATATTTTGCATTAAGCATAAATGCAAGCTTTTCTTGTAATATAGTAATTGAGCATGATTATTCATCATAATTTTCATGAAATTCATTAGTTCTTCCTAACTTTATAATTTTCATTTTTCTATCTAATTTTATCAACATCATTAATAAATGCTTATCAAGCACTTATAGAATGAGAATTTTCTTGCAAAGATAGATATAACCATAATGTGAAAATTTTAAATTTAAAATTAAAAATGATGAAATATTATTATTCTTTTAAGAAGGTATTATCATTAGACTTACAATTATCGATGTAAACTATTATAAGAAGATGTGTAGTTATCGTGACTCTATTCTTTGTGTGTTTTGTTTGCTTTTATTTAATGCAATTCACACAAATATCAAGATCAGTAAAAGCCTATATCATGAAAGACTTACTAAATCTTTTTGGAATAATTATTTTGGAAAGTCACCCCAAACATTAAAGCCACGTTTAGTTCCAACTTCATTATTTTTAAACGAACATAATGTTTAAATTTTAAATTCTTTCTTAAACCTTGTTTCTTTTTGAACCAACATTAATTTAAGCATTATGTGAATTTAATTCACATTCCATTCGTCTTTCTTATGGTTCATTTGGAACATGTCATGCTTATAAGGTAGTGAGCTTGTACACTGCACTAATAAGTTTTCAATCACATTCATTATGGAATGTTTAAATCTTGCTATCTTGTTGCAATATTTGTTATCTTTGATGATAAGTTCATGTATGCCATGAGATCCATCAAACTTTTATGGTGGTTAAAGTAGCCATTAGTATCTCTTCAAGAAATTTGTTAGTGATTTAGGTATGATAGACTTAATTTCTTAGTCATATTTATTCGCATAAACATTAGGCTTAGTCTGTTTGATCTAACCAAAGCATTATAGTTAGATTATTTAGCTTTATTGCTAGTACAAACAAAGGAACAATTTATTATCTTTAAGTGACAAATAAAATTCAAAACACTTTGGTGAAATTAGATTTATTCACACTATTTAAATTACTTTAATCCTTTTTGTAATGGAACAGACACAGCATGCGAGTAGAGACTAATGAATATAGGTATTTTAAGAATAAGAATAATATAATTTATTCCATAAATACCTTGAGTAATTTAATAATAGTTTCAGGATCGAAGGCAATAAATGTATATTGAAGTTCTCCTTTGGGAGATACAATCATGATCATAATGATACTTGCAAATTTAACATAATTTGATAATTAAATATATCCATTAATACTATTTTGTCATCTTTGGACGTACAAAACAGTTTGACATAATTTGTTAATTATCAATTTATCACATTCATATTCATAAATTATAAAGACTAGCAATCACCTTTGGGTGAATTAAAGTCTTATAATTATGAAATTTTTAATAACCCATATAATAAATTTCTTTATTCAAGCATCACATAAATATGAAAAATTAAAATTTAATTATACGATTTATCTTTATTATTCTTTCAGGTCAGACCACTTTGGTGATTAACATACCAACATTAAATAAATTTAAATAGTAAAATCATCCATTATAATTTATTAAAGATTCTCATAATAGATTATATTCAAAAGTAAGATAAATAATAATAAATGATGTATTTACTTCATAAGATTTCATAAATATTTTATTAATTATTCATAATTACTTCATCACATAATATCTTTGTCATTAGATGTGCATAATTATAATTATTCCATAGAATTCACATAATTATATTAATTCTATGGACATTAAGATTACAATTATAATAATCATCATTAAATTTTATCACAATAAACGACAGATGTTCATAGACATAATATTATTATATTAGGCATGCACTTAATGCTAGCAATTGAACGTTGCCTTATTTGAATGATAATTAATCTCTAATCATAAATCTTTGACTGAATATTTTAAATTGTAATTCCATCAAAGTAATCATATTCGATTAATAATGAGACAATATCCTCAATTACACATAATATTTAATCTCATGATTTTTATATTAATACATATTACTTATATAAATTCACAGCACATCATCATGATTTGAATAAGCACATAATCATAATTAAAATTTATTAAATATGAATTACGGTTAATAACATTCTTCACAATAATCATTATCTTTCGTTAAACCCATAATAGAGTTTAACTATACTACTCATCATCAAAAAGCTTAAAATTGAATAATGCTTAAATTGATTAATTCTTATTACAAATTTTTTATCCCAGTCGTATGCATTACATTCATGAAAATAAATACCATTGCAATTTATGAGATCAATGTCAGTACCTCTGAATGTATTATGTCACATGGTATTATTCTCTAATACAACTTCTTGATATTCATAAATTATAAAAGCAACCGAAATAACCTTCCGTTATTGTAATTAGATTCAAAATTAAATTATGTAATTAACATAGTATGAATTTTCAATTATGGGATTCATAAATCAATGAAAAATCATGAGATCCAAAATCATGCTCTGATACCACATGTTAGCATAATTTCATAAACAGTTAATTTATTAATTGTCATGGATCTTAGATCTTCATGATTTTCACATCTCATAAACACGATTAGAAGACTAACCTTGATGTGTAATTGTTTACGGTCTTTCTTTGATGTGTTCCTACGAATTATGGCGGGAACTGATTTCTCTCTTCTCACCCCTTTCTTTAGGACACAATACGTAAAACTTTACGTGATAGAGAATTCATAAAACAGTATCTCTTTTATAGGTGGAGAGATGACCAGATCGGATAATAAATCTTTATCAAATCACATTCTATCAATGTGATTGTTATCCATAAATATATATGACCTTATTTATCTCATATATATTATTTATTTAAACCATATCTTTATTTAAGATATTTGATCATAATAAATATCTTATATATATTTAATTATTGATGGCACTAGGCCATTATAATCTTACAATCCAGACACTACACAGGACCAGATCTACAAGAGGAGACAGGGTGCATGGAGGCACTAATCGTATATCAGCCAGATTCAATGTTGGGTGCAACCGTGAAGGGCGATGATGGTGTCTTTGACAAAGACAGTATGGATGGCTTCTCAGGGCAGGCTGACAAAAAGAATAGCGGAAGCGCAGCAGAGTTGGTTCGTAATGCAAAGAGAAGGGGCACATTGCTTGCGACCTCAAGGGCACAGCAGAGAATGAAAAGTATAATGTCGAGTGAACGACAATGTGAGAAGAGAAAGTAGCAGAGAATGAAAAGTATAATGCCGAGTGAACGACAAAGTGAGAAGAGGAAGTTTTTGGAGGTAAATGTAGATGAGATCCCTGATGCGCATTTTCTTTGCACACAAAATTAATCCCCAAGTATTAAGGATATCAATTGCAGCTTAAGCAAGCGACCAAGTGAATATCGAACCCAAAGGACGGCGTATTATCAATTTAATTATTATCTAAATTAATTAAGACGATTATGGCAATAACATTGAGGTTTAGAATTATTAAACTAATAAACAAGTAATTAAAATAACAAATAAAATAAATATCACTTGAAGAATACGAAAGTGGATCAAGTAGGAGAATAGGTAGCTCTAGGATAATCCAGTTTCACTACTTAACTTCTCTTCCATGTGTTAATGTCCGACTCTGCCTTGTGGAATATGGACGCATCACTAAACCATGCATATCTACTCTATAGACACAAGTAAACATGCGTGTAACACGTGTGAATAACCTCGGAGCAAGAGATATAATTTCACCCCCCTTTCTAGGTACTATCAGTATCAATTATTTCCCCCTAGGATTGGTACTCTAACCCGATATGATCTCCCTTTATAGGTACTATGAAGTTATCCTCTTTATCCTACTTAATAATCCGAATTCAATTCAATTAATAAGTATTCATATATGATAGTTCTAATGAAGCTTCGGAGTCCCCTCACTTAGAATCATAACATGAAATCCTGTTCAGCGGTGAACGCACTCAATCTACAACCAAGATATATATTCAGACTCTATATACCAATTGAAGATGCACAAAACGACCGTGAATATGGATTAAGAAAGTACAATCATATATAAAATAATCCACAAGTAGTGTTGTACGTAGTTTACACATGGAAGTTCAATTAATTCATAAAACCATCAAAACTCCTAGATCTACCAAAAAGGCTCTAGCCCATGGTGTTGTAGGAAACACACATGGGGGTTGGATAGATCTTACCCGGATGTCCGAAAAATACAAGATAAATTAGAAAATGAATAAACCCTAGATGTGGCGTCATCGCGTCCTTCTCGCTCTTGAATCCTCCTCTTGGTTCTCCCCTTGATTCCACAAACGAATCTTCAAAGTGATGGATGGATGGAAAAAGGATGATGGTTGGGGGGTGATCCCCCCTTGTGGGATGTTGTATGTTGTGGCCTCTCTTCTCCTCTCTTGTTTTGTGTTGTTCCGTGATGTCTTTTTGGGGCTGTATGGACCTCCTTTTATACTTGTAATCACGTCTCCTAGGCTTGGAATGGGCTTTTCAAGTGATCACACGCGTTTTGACCTCGAAAATATGGATTTGGTAAGTTCCCGAAGCGCAGTTCGACCTCCCAAACAGGTCGAACCAAACCCCTACAGGTCAAACCATGGTCGAACCACCCTTCTGGACGTCCCAGGTGCTTGGTTCGACCAGAAAAACAAGTCGAACCAGCATGTCGTGGTCGAACGAATTTTTCCGCCGTCTGGTTCGACCTTGGTTTGACCTGATGCTCAGGTCGAACCCACCTGTCGTGGTCGAACCGGTCAGAATCAGCTTGCGCAGTCTCTCCGTTTCGTGTATAACTTTCACATCCGACCTCCGAATTGAGTGATTTTTGCGCTCACGCGATCCTCTCTTCCTGAGTTTCTATCCTTATAAAGAAATCACAAAAAAACCAAGAATTGAATATTTAACAGGCCATGGAATGTAGCACTGCAATTCTATTCGGCACACCTCGCGCGGTGTCACCACTATGCTCATAACTTCCTCGTTCGGACTCTGATTGGGATGTTCTTTACGCTAAAACGACCCTCTCTTCTGTAGCTTTCCAACTATATATCACAAATCCAATTCAGAGCTCCATATCAATACAGAATAATTACATAAGTTCGACGTGCGTTTATCAGTATTCTTGCACAAATTGCACCTTTTCTCAAACTTGGCTCTTTTGATTCTTTTTCTACCTAAAACACAATAAAACACCTCAAGTGCATATAATTCTCACATATATCGAATATAAGACATTTGTTCTCATATAAGACTACAATATCAATCAAAAAGGTGTTAAATTGGATATTAAAACACGCTTATTTTCACTCTCATCAATCCCGAAGTGGTAAAGGCGCACGAATTCGAAATGGTGCATAGCTTGACTGTAGTGAATAGGAGCTTAGAGATGATAGAATATTAACTATGCAGTGATGTGGGGATATGGTAATCTTGACTACAGTGCTGAGGTGTGACTAGGGGTGTTAAATGACCACCTCATCTAAAAGTTTAAGCTGATAGAGAGTTGAATTGTTTAATATTTAATCAAGGCACTCTAACACGCCCCCTCACATGCAGACGGGGAATTTTTGCCTCAAGCCTAGCATGTGGAATTTTCTCATAAATGAGTGGCGGTGAGGTTCGAACCCTGGATCTTTATTAACCATAGGCTCTGATACCAAGTTAAATGACCACCTCATCTAAAAGCAGCTTAAGCTTTTAGATGAGGTGGTCATTTAAAAAGGGGTGACAAGAATTTCTTCCATCATTGTTTCGGTAATAAATATAATAATCTTAAAAAAATCAAATTAATTAGACACAATTAAATGAAAATTTAATTATATTGGAACATAAATTGTACTGTTGCATTTCTTCGTCATCAAATCTTTACTACCAGCGCCGTCAGGTTATGTCGTATCTGGCACAGAAATAATCCGATTGTTGTGCCCACCGTAGGGTGCCCATATCTATATGTGTGTGCATGTTTTAGTGTGTGTATTTCCTCTAGAATTAATTTTGGGAGTATTATATATGGACTTTTTTAATTAAAGAAAATTAATTTTAGTGTTAGGAGTATATATGTGGATTTTTTAATTAAAGGAAAATAAATTTTGTCTGTGTTTTAGTATGTATTTTAATGCGCTGCAGAGTCCTTTATTTAATTAGAGAAAATTAAAATTACTCATCACATACTATATATAATAACGAGTCTAATTGGGATATAGAAGATAATGAAGGGGGATGATGGGGAATCTGTGGTGTGACTATTGAAAATGATAGGATATTAAATATTAGGGTAGGAGTGCTTAGATGTGATATACAGATTACATCATTTAAGTGTGATATACATTATGTGATATAAAGATTGTTGTGCTTAGGTGTGATATGTGGTGTCACAAAGGAATTGAAAGGGATTAGATCAACTTTCATGCATTGGTTGATTTTTTATAGCTGAATATGTAAGAGATTATATTTTTGCTAAACCCAATAAAGCTGAATTGATTGACATGACCATTTGACCAAACTTGTACACATTAATATATTTTCAGTTTAAAAGATAACTTCCTTATATATATCAACTAAATATATTTTCAATAATAAATAATTTCTTTACTAAATATCTTTTAGAATAAATTATAATACCATTAAATATCCTTGTACATTAAGTAACTATTCCCTCCGTCTTATAAAAGATTACACCCCAATTGTGGCATGGAGATTAAGAAAGTGATAACTTTTAGGGGTATAATGATATTTATGGTAATAAATAAATGATAAAGTATGTTAGGTAGAGATTATTCTTTTGTAAATAATGTGTATGGGGAAGGGTGGATGTTTTTTACTTTTTATTTTTTTTTGAAAATGTGCAAACTTTTGTGGGACAGCCCAAAATGAAAAGTGTGTCATCTGAAATGAGATGGAGGGAGTAAGTCTTTTCTAATTTATTATTAATTAAATAAATCGGCGTGTAGCGATTGCACAATGCTTTTCTTGGACTTAATCTTTGCGGTTAATTGCCCCCCACTAATTAATTAATCTTACCTCATTATTATAATTTTCTTTAATATAGTGAATGAATGAGGGTTTTATTTTGATGGTGTTTCGTTTTTAGTGTTATTTTCAATTTTACTAATTTAAATTTAATATAAATAAATAGATAAATTTAATTTAATTTAATATATATATATTAAAATTTGATATGAAAGTTATTAATCAAAATTTAAGAATTAAAGGAAAATAATTTTAGTGCATGTTTTAATGTGTTGCAGCGTCCTTTATTTAATTAAAGAAAATTAAAATTACTCATCACATATTATACATAATAATGATTTTAATAGGGAGTAGAAGATAATGAATGAGGATGATGGGGAATTTATAGTGTGATGAGATAGAAAATGGTAGTGAATAGAGGCTATAGGAGGTGATAGGATATTAAACTAGGGTATTTTATTAAAAGTGAAATGAAAATAAGAAAGGGAAAGAAGAGATAAGAAAAGTACATCAAGAAAAGATGTTTGAATAAGCCAAACATGCGGCTTTTAAAAGGAACCAAACTAAACGGCCCTAAAATATTAACCAATTTTATTTTGTTCTTCTTTATTCTTCATGGCAGCTGGTAAGTTCATAGTATCAACCGATTTTATCCCTGGAGGATTGAGCTTCGCTTGAAGGCGGGTATTAGGCTTAGTCGCCGGTTGGAAAAATTTTGTTTCGCCCTCTTTTTTGTTTGACCTTACTGATTTGAAGAGTTAAAAACTCCTCAACAGAGAGGTTATTGTAATCTTGGAGTCTCAAATCAGGCTCAACATAATTGTAAGCAGCTTTGCCAGGGTCCATGGAACGTTCTAACTGCCTTTGTAGTAAAAAAGATTTCTTAGCCCCATTAATATCACCAAAGTGTCCAGTATGCTCATCATTTGTATCTGAGGATGCCAAGCGGTCAGATTGCATGGAAACAACCTGCCCCACAGTATCCAGGGGATTTTTCGGATCCACAAATACAACATCAGGTTGTTTAAGTTTAGAACGAGCCCTGGACATATTCAAATTAAATATGTAGTATGGATTGAGTGTTGAGATGTGGTATATAGATTACAGTGGTTAGGTGTGATATGCGGTGTCACAAGAGAATTGAAAGGGATTAGATTGTAGTGGAAGAGGTGCATGGGCCAATTTTTTATTGCAGTGTTGAGGTGTGATATTTAAGAGATTATATTTTTACTAAATCCAATAAAGTTGAATTGATGACATCACCTATTGACCAAACTTGGTTAGGTATGATATGCGGTGTCACAAGAAAATTGAAAGGGATTAGATTGTAGTGGTAGAGGTGCATGGATTAATTTTTTATTGCAGTATTGAGGTGTGATATACAAGGGATTATATTTTTACTAAATCCTATAAAGTTGAATTGATGACATCACCTATTGATCAAACTTGTAACCGATGCTGACCTGGGTCATGTGTGAGCCCAGGTTAGCTAAGAATCTCCCTATTTTTTAATTAAAATGACTTTTAGGTTGTGTTTGGTTTGAATAATTTGAAATCTAATTAATTTGAAAATGAAGGGATTTTGAATATCATGGATTTTAAATCAATTATTTTGAAATATTTTTTTTGATGTAATGTGGATTTATGAATGAATATTTAAATTCAAAGTTCAATAATTATTTTATAAAATTTTATTTATGTTAAATAAATAATAAAAACTCTTTATTATTTTTAATATCAAAATCTTCAATTTTATTAAAATTAGATTTTAATCACTCGTGCATTGCATATAGATTAATTTACTTTTTGCACGTAGACTGCGTAATGAGTAATGTTAGAAGAATATGTGTAGCCCTCTTTCCAAAAAAAGGGAAAATGTATACATTAAGGCTATATTCATTTCCGATTTATTTTTCAAAGTTAAAATTATACTCCATTCGTCCGCTTCTAAGGTATCCATTTTACTATTTTTGGCGTCCGCTTCAAAAGTATCCATTTCATATATTTAGTAAAAAAAGTACACAATATGGCTCATCACTTCCCTCTAATACAACTACATACTTTACATATAATAATAATACTCCTTAACTCAAGTGCAAAAAGCAAATGGATACCTTAGAACTGGACGGATGGAGTATAATTTATTTCCTGTTCTGATAGTTGAGGTATAGTAAAACATATAATATAAACGTAATATACCTTTAACACGCATCACCACCTACTCTCTCACATGTATAATCATCTACTTGTTATAAATTGATTTGATATAAAGTTGAGACATATTTTACTTAAATTCCCAACATAAACTTAGATTAACACTATTAATTTGGGAGTGGAGGTCCAAAGTGATAAAATTGATATATTGAAAGTAGATAGAGGAAAAATACTCCTTTAATGGTATTGATTTTAATGTGTATAACCTATTTTTCAGAAAAGAAAATAAAAAAAAATGAAATGTATAATTTAGAATGTGATAAACCAAAATGATAAAATATGTATATTTGAGCGGCTCAAAGGAGTATAATATTACTCTTTTTATTTCATAAAATCGATTAAACTTTTCTCATTAGTTGTCTCATAAAATTGTTAATATATATATATATATATGTATATATATATATATATATATGTATATATATATATATATATATATATATATATATATATATATATATATGTATGTATGTATATATATGTGCATCAATCATAAACTTAAAAAGTACACCTCAAAAATATATTTATTTACTCCAATATTTTTTTAATACACATAATATATTTAATTTATTTATTATTCAAAAATATCAATTTACTCCAAATTTTTTTTATATAGTTCTTTTAAACAAAAAAGATAATTCCAGGATATAGGGAGAGTATTTTAATTTTTACTTTTAATTTAAATCTATAAGCTCAAATCGTGGATCGCTATTTACATACAATCTTTTTGCTATGGATTAAAAAATAGATATTCTTAAGTATATATATATCATGAACAGCAATAATTGTTAAATATAGACTTGCATAAACCAGCAGTGCAACGTGGAAGAATAAGATTGGATGATCAACATATAAGATCAAAGGCTGTGATCGTTGTTGGTGTAAGTTCTGGACCATTGGATCAGCTTAAGTTGAGATGAGGATTCGATGGATTATGGATAAAGATTAAGTGAAGATTTGTTGTTATCTACGAACATCAGATAGCATACAACGTATATATGGATTCTTTCATATATCATTTTCTAATATATATAAGTAGGGTTAGGGGTTCATAAGTTTCATTATCTTTATTACGTTGTAACGTTGTCATCATAAGATGTATCTTTTCCCTTAAGAGTGGACGTAGACATCACTCCAAACTACTATAATCCTTGTCTCTCTCGCTTATTTTTATTGTTCAAGCTTCAATTCGTGAGAGATAATAAGCGTGAGCGTTTGTGAGATATAAGATAATTAACAATCTTGAATACGTTTTTCAAGAATTGGCACTGTCTGTGGGAAAGAAAGCCACAGAAGAGGGTGAAAGAAGCAAATCACAATGGTTATAAAAAAGTTCAATGTCGAAAAGTTTATGGAGAAAATTGATTTCAGTTTATGGAGGATGAAGATGGAAGCAATCCTTATCCAACAAGGATTGTCAGATGCTGTGAAGCCGCTACCAACAAACTAGACCACTGTGGTTGATGCTGTTGCAAATGCAGCAGAGTAAGAACAATAAATCTAAGGCACGTAGCGCAATTATCTTGTGCCTTGGTGATAAAGCCTTAAGAGAAGTCTCCAAAGAAACAACAGCAAGGGGAGTTTGGAAGAAACTGGAAAATCTTTACATGGTGAAGAGTTTAGCTAATCGATTATACATGAAGCAGAAGCTATACTCATTCAGAATGAAAGAATATAAGTGCATTCTTGATCAGTTAGATGATTTTAATAAAATTATAGATGATGTAGAAAATATTGATGTTGTCATGCAAAGTGAAGATAAGGCTTTAATACTACTTTCATCTCTTCTTAAGTCTTTTGAAGGTCTGAGAGATACCATGCTATTTGGGAATGTTGATTCAATTACTTTGAATCAAGTTCAGTTAGCCTTGAAGTCAAAAGAACTTCATAAGTATTTAGATGCTCAAGTTATTAGAGAAGGTTTAACAGTCAAGAAACAAAATAAGTGGAATAAGAATAACAAGAGAGGTGAAGTTGATAAAAAGAAACCAAATAAAAACAAAAAGAGCACTCCTGCAGGGGAAGACAACAAGAATTGCTTCCACTGCAAGAGACTTGGACATTTCAAGAACCAGTGCAATAAGTGGAAGGAAATGGTGGCTAAGATCATTGCTGAAAGAGGAGGAAATCAGAAATTCCATGTGAATCAGGTAATAGATCAAGATAATGCTGATCGTGATTTTGTTGAGGCACTTTCAGTTATTTCAGGTCCCATCTCAGACGAATGGGTGATGGACTCTGGATGTACTTTTCATATGACATCCATAAAGAACTGGTTCACTGAGTTGCAGATGTATCAAGAGGGGTCAGTTTTGCTAGGCAATGATCAAGCTTGCATAATTGAAGAAATAGGCTCTATTAAACTTAAAATGTTTAATGGAGCTATCAGATCGCTAAAAAATGTCAGGTATGTGCCAAGTTTGAGAAGGAATTTAATTTCTCTAAGGATGTTAGATTCACACGGTTATAAGTTTGAATCAGAATGTGGTATTCTCACTGTCATGAAGAATGGTGCAGTATTGATTAAAGGGATTAAGAACAGTGATCTCTATTTTCTTGATGGTTCTATAATTTTTGGTCAAATTAATCATACTCAAGACAAGGATGATGTCCATGTATGGCATGGAAGGATAGCTCATGTAAGTGAGAGAGGGTTGCAAGAGCTAGCAAGATAGAACTTACTAAACATCAGTTCAGCCATCAAGTTGGATCAGTGTGAGGATTGTATTCTTGGTTAGTCTAAGAGACTTAAGTTTGGTTCTGGAGAACATAATACCAAGGGTAGATTGGAATATGTTCACACTGATCTATGGGGGGCATCAAGAAATCCTACTATGGAAGAAGGAAGGTACTTCATATACTTCATAGATAACTATTCTAGGAAGGTGTGGGTGAAGATCTTGAAGACTAAGGATCAAGCCTTTTCTGCATTCAAAGATTGGCTTGTTGAGGTAGAAAATCAGACAGGTAGTAAGTTGAAGTGCTTAAGATTAGACAACAGGCTTGAGTTTGTGTCAGAGGAATTTAATACTTACTGCAGAAATAAGGGGATCAAGAGGCATAGGACCATACCTGGAACTCCACAACAGAATGGTGTAGCTGAAAGGATGAATCAGACTCTTCTTGAAAGAGTAAGATGTATGATAAGCGGTGGAGAATTCACTAAAGGGTTTTGGGGTGAACTTGTTACTACAACTGCGTACTTGATAAACCTATGCCCATCAGCAGCATTGAAGTTCAAGCCACCTGAGGAGATGTGATCAGGGAGACCTCCAAGTTACAGCCATTTAAGAGTTATTGGCTGTCAAGTTTACTTTCACCTCAAGCAAGATAAGTTAGAGCCAAAGGCAGTTAAGTGTGTTATGGTGGGATATCCAAAAGAAGTAAAAGGATACAAGTTATGGTGTTATGAGACTAACAAGTTTCTTGTTAGTAGGGATGTTACATTCAATGAAAAGAAGATACTATTGGTTAAGAAGATTGATGTAACATCAATAATTACAGATACATCTGAGTTTGAGGTGGAGCAAAGAAATGAAAGGTTCCAACAAGATAGAATTCAGAATAAGAATGCTGAAGAAGAAAAGGAAGCAAGATCATCTGGCTCAAAAGACACACTTAACAGCTATTAGCTGGTCAGAGATAGGTTCAGAAGACAGATAAGGACACTTGCAAGATACTACCTCAGTCCGCTTTCAAGGGTATCATTTTTTATTTTGGTCGTCTGTCACTAAGGGTCTCATTTTCTTTTTTATATATATGGACCCACACACACCCACTAATACAACTAAAAAATGGGACCCATACCTCCACTAATACAATTACCCACTACACATTAAATAATAGTACTCCTCAATCTACATGCAAAAAGCAAATGACACCCTTAAAGGCTGACGAAGGGAGTACATAGAAGCCGATGTGGTGTCATATGCACTATATGTAGCTTCTGATATAGAGGTGTATGAACCAATGACATACACAGAGACTGTATCAGAGAAAGAAAGCAGTAAGTAGATGGCTACCATGGAAGAGGAACTATTATCTCTGCATAAGAACAGTACATGGTAGATTGTTAAAAGGCCTAGTTCTCATAAACTAGTAGGATGCAAGTGAATCTGGAAGAAGAAACCAGTAACGGGTAAAGATGGAGGGATAAGATACAAGGCTAGACTTGTAGCAAGAGAATTTTCACAGAATGAGGGAGTGGATTACAATGAGATATTTTCTCCAGTTGTAAAACACAGGTCTATCAGAATTCTATTGGCTCTAGCAACTCAATTTGATCTTGAGTTACATCAAATGGATGTAACAACAACATTCTTACATGGAAGCTTGGAAGAGAACATCTACATGAAAATTCCTAAAGGAGTAAATGTAGAGGATGCTGATACTAAGACATGCTTACTATTGAAATCACTTTATGGATTGAAGCAGAGTCCAAGACAGTGGTATTTAAAGTTTGATGATTACATTACATCAAACGGTTTCAGTAGAAGTTTTCATGACATCTGTGTATATGTTAGATGCAAGGATGGATGCTATACTTATCTACTATTGTATGTAGATGATATTTTGATAGCTTGCAACGATCTGGCAGGAATTAGTGAAGTAAAAGAAACACTCAGGCTAGAGTTTGATATGAAGGACCTGGGAGAAGTAAAGATGATTCTTGGAATCCAAATAGAAAGGGGCAGATCAGCAGGAGAGCTGAAGTTATATCAAGAATCATACTTGGATAAGGTCTTGAAAAGATTCAACATGGATCTTTGCAAGACCGTTTCCATACCGTTAAACAAGGTTTAAGGTTATCTTTACTTCAAGGAACTCAAACAGATGAAGAGAAGATAGAAATGAGCAACATACCATATGCAAGTACTGTTGGCAGCTTGATGTATGCCATGGTATGTTGTCGATCAGATTTAGCATATTTAATGAGCTTGGTTAGCAGATTCATGAGTAATCCAGGTTTGCTACATTGGGATGCAGTGAAGTGGGCACTTAGATATATGAAGGGATCAACATCAACAGGTTTAAGATTTCAAAAAACAGCAACATGGTATAAGGCTCTTATTGGCTATATTGATGCATATTATGCAGCTAATCTTGATACTAGAAAGTCTCTCACAGGTTATGTGTTCAACTTATTTGGTACTGCAATTAGTTGGAAGGCTACACATCAGTATATAGTGGCTCTTTCAACCACTGAAGTTGAGTTTGTTGCCCTCACTGAAGCTATCAAAGAAGGGGTTTGGTTGATTGGAATTTTGAAAGAGTTTGGTGTGCAGCAAGACACTATTGAAGTATATTGTGACAACCGGAGTACAGTTCATCTTTCAAAGCATCAAGGGTATCATGAAAGAACCAAACATATTGATGTTAGATTATATTTCATAAGAGAAATGATAGATAAGGAGTTGGTTGCTGTCAAGAAGGTTAAAACATCAAAGAATCCGGCTGATGCTTTCACTAAAACCTTACCAGTTCAGAAATATGAACTGTGCAAAGGCTTGATCGGATTAAACTAAGTGGATTAGAGGTGGTTGCTCCTTAAAGCAGTAAGGTGGGAGAAAATAGAAGTTTCATTACGTTGTAACGTTGTCATCATAAGAAGTATCTTCTCCCTTAAGAGTGGACGTAGGTATCACGCCGAACCACTATAACCCTTGTCTCTCTCGTTTATTTTTATTGTTCAAGCTTCAATTCGTGAGAGATAATAAGTGTGAGCGTTTGTGAGATATAAGATAATTAACAATCTTGCATACGTTTCTCAAGAATAATAAATTACAATTATACTTTAAAAATTAACTATAAATCTTAAACGTAAGGTGCACTCAAGATTTTCTATTATATCAATTGTTTCTCACATCTCTATTTATTTGATTAATAAGTAAGAGATAGAAAAAGAAAAAAATCAATGATTGTCCTTGTGATTTATACAGTATTTGTTTGTGTATAATTTTCATTCTTATCGACCTAATAAACTAAAAAGTATAATAATGCAACAATGCAATGTACTCCATCTGTCACATTTCAATTTTTATATATTTTCAATTTGGACGTCCCATTTTAATCTTTATATTTCATTTTTTAGTAAATATGACCCACACAAATTAATTATTTCTCTCTCTATGGACCCACACATCACACTAATACACCTACCAACTTCACATTAAAATATTATTTCTCTCACCTCACTACACATTAAACTACTACATTCCTTAATTTATGTGCAAAAAGCAAACGTAAAGTTTGAAACGGGACAGAGGGAGTATAGTAGATTGAGAAATATAGTAGTAGTCTGTTCCATAAAACCTTTCACATTTTTCTCATTTTTTTGTCCCATAAAACCTTTCTCGCTCCAAAAAAGAAAGCATCACTTTATCTAACAATCTCAAAAATTACTTTAATTTCAAAATTGCCACTCATTTTTCACAAACATATCATTACTTTATACTTTTTTATTATCTAAAAATACTATAACACCATCCAAAGTCAACAAAGTTAGTCAAAAAGTGCAACTTTTTTTAAATAACGTGAAACAATAAACGTGAAAAGTATTATAGGACATATGGAGTATTTAATATATACAATAACAAGTTGTATTAGTACTGTGTCCATAATTATATTATACAGAATTTATAAAAATATATATATTTTGTATGAGAAAGATCAAAGTGCTAAATTGAATATCTTCAAATGGACCAAAGTGGCACAAGTTTTATTTTTGTCGTCCTGCATAATCTAAAATTATTTAAAGACTTTAAACAATTTGATTTCAAGTTTTAAACCACTCCCACCATCCAGCCTGAACGCTAACGATTTTTTTTTCACGGGAATTATAGAATATAATATTTTAATACGTAATGAAATGAGGGATATAATATTTTAATATATAGTGGGTATTTATATTATTATTGTGTGTGAGTCCGTAAAGATATATTTATTATTTTGTGTGGGTCATATTTATTATAAAAAGAAATACATAAACCTTTTGATGAGATATTAAAATAAAAATGCATAAACATAATGATTTGACGAAAATAATATACATCATACTTATAATTTTGTGATTCATTTATAACACTTAATATACTATTTTATATTTTATTTATTATACATTTCCATTGGTCAATTAAATTTACATAAATGACTTATTCAAAACTTTGAGAAAATATAATTGAGCATAATGAATCGGGACGGAGGGAGTATATTTATGTGGCAATACTGTTGGAAATGTTCATACGGGTTAGGCTCATAGGATTGGTCATTTAATCCAGGAAAATACAAGGTTAAGTTTGTATAAATAGTGATCTGTTTAAAAAAGTTTTTGGCCCGAACCAATTAGTCCTCGGCTGTATAAAATTAGTTCATAGGTTAAAAGGGTTGGCACAATTAACCCGATTAAATTTTTTTATTATAAAAATTAATTAATAGTATACTTAAATTATTAATATTAATAATAATTTTTTTGTATATTAACAAATAATTCCATTGATAATTATATTTAATAATTTAATACCCTCTAACTTACTACTCCCTCCGTCCCATTTTAATGTTTACGTTTCTATTTTGCGCGTCTCATTTCAATGTTTACGTTTTCCTTTTTGGAATATGGGATCCACCTAAAACAATTAATATATCATCCAACACTAATACACCTACCCGCTTTACATTAAATATTACTCCCTCCGTCCCGATTTCATCTTCGTATTTACTGTTCTCACGCAAATTAAGAAAAAACTGCTTTATTGACTTTTCTATGAAAAAAATAAGGATATTTCAGTCATTTTATGTGGTAAGAGGTTAGAGATTAACAAATTCATTAAGCCAACTAATCAATACAGCTGGAAACTGGAAATTTAATTAAAAATTGCAAAAATAAAAGTGTGCCCTTTTAGTTTGTACATTTCATTGTAAATTTAAGAGTACACATAAAAACGAAAACGAAAAAATTGGCTCCAATAATTACAAGGATTCCCTCCAAATCCCACATAATACTATTTCTAATCAGAATTTGATGCACAATTAAAAAAAAAGAATTCATTTTCCCTCCAATCATTCTTTGCTTCAGTTCATTAAAATCTTCATTCCCCCTTCTTAAATACAAACCACAATGAGTAAATGCTCTACTGAAGTGTGTTCATAATGGCAATAGTAAAAAAATTGAAATCTCATGAGAGAAATCAAATTGCAGATTCTTAAGGCATTTATTAGTGAAGGAAAGATTCAACATGGTAAGATCAAGGAGATTGCTGAGTCATTTCAAGTTTCCAGGAGGACCATCCACAATATCTGGGCTGCTGCAAAAAAGATGATGAGTGAAAGACTTGCAATCCAACTTAAAGATCAAAGAATTGGTATGCAATATATAAAGAAGCAGATTGTTGACATGGAATTGATGAGATCCATACCATTTGAAAAGAGGTCAACTATAAGATGCCTAGCAAAGGAACTATAAGAAGGCAACACTACCGGCTCATCGAGGCTTCACCGTTGGAATCCATCTACGATCCACCAAAGGGCTTCATCGTCGGAATTCATCTACGATCCACCATAGGGCTTCACCGTCGGAATCCATCTACGATCTACCATAGATCTAGAAGATACGTTCTCTTCGCGAGTAAATCGGAGACATATTGATGAAATCAAAGCTCAAAACTGAATCGACCAAGAGAGATAGATCGAGAGTTGCAGCGGATCGAGAGATAGATACGAACGGAAGAGAGAGAGTGTGAGTGCGTGGGAGAAGATTCAAGATTGGGGTTTAATTTTGGAGCAGATCGAGAGTGAGTGAGTGCGTGAGGAAGATTCAAGATTGGGGTTAGAGATTGATTAGAACAGGAAGAGAGAGAGAGAGAGTCTGCAAGAAGATTCAAGATTGGGGTTTAATTTTGGGTGTAATTAATTTTTTACATAATATCGTAATCAGGTAATAAGTTGGTTAATTATTTGATTAAGTATATGGATTTGGTAATTAAGTGGGCCCAAAGGTTGTGGCAATAATGAAAATAAGGAATTTTTGTAAGGATACTTTTGGAGGGAATGTTTCATTTTTAAGGATGTGAAGTTGAATTTGGACGGACAGAAACGACAAGTGTGAAGTTGAAGTTGGGACGGAGGGAGTATATCTTTTTATCCACTATCTATTAAAATATTATACTCCTTCATCAACGTACAAAAAACAAATGTAAACATTGAAACGGGACGGAGGGAGTATATTTTTGTTGTTTTATCATTTTCAAATAAATTGGGATACTTACTGTTAAATACATTAGAATCTCCTTAATTACTACTCCCTCCATTCGCTTCTAAGGTGTCATTTTACTATTTTTGACATTCATTTCAAAGGTATCCATTTATCATATTTAGTAAAAAAAGTACACAATATGACACATCACTTCCCTCTAATACAACTACTCACTTTACATATAATAATAATACTTCTTAATCCACGTGCAAAAAATAAACGGACACTTTAGAACCGGACGGAGGGAGTATAAGATACAAACTTAAAAATATCTTACTATTAACACTACAAAAAAAGTATTTTTTAGCAACAGAATTTACAAACGTAATTCAATCCATTGGTAAAATTACCAATGGATTAGCAACAAAAATGACATTTTTGTTTTATCAACGGAATGCCAACATATTTATTCTCTATTTTAGCAACGGAATTCAATCTGTTGGTAATTACCAACGGAGTAGAAAGGAAATCATTATATAAATTACGGAATTATTAGCAACGGATTATCAACGGAATTATTTACCAACGGAATTAATTTTTTATTGCTAAAAATTTACCAACTACCACTTTACCAATGGAATTTTACGGACGGATTTCACTGCTAATTCATTGGTAAGTCAATTTAACATTGAAATTAATACTTTTACCAATGGAATATTCCGTTGCTAAAAAAAATTAGTGTAACTATATAAATATATAGTGATATTCCAACTTTACCCTTATAATATGCTGCATACAAACAGTTACGCTGCACAAAAAAATTTATATGCAGCATAAATAACACGTCCAGCAATAAATATTATGTGCAGCAAAAAAATCGTGAGTGTTATGTGCAATAAAAATAATATTATGTATGTGCAGCATAAAAGTGTTAGGCCCCATTAAGTTATGGGTATATTGGGTAATTGATCTTAATTTTTTGTATCTAGGAGTAATTTTTTAAATTGATGTATATCTCATAGCAATAATAAGTATTAAAGGTGTACTTAATAGTAATTATTCAAAAATGGAATAATTTAAGAATAAAGTATAACAGACATTTTAAAAAATAATATTGGAAATCAATTATCTCAATTCAAAATAATATAACGTATTTGGAATCCTAATATTTTTTTTAATTTTTTACATTTAAACTTATAAATTAATTATTCATTATTGATGTTAGGATAACATTTTATGTATTTTTAATGTTTATTTATTTATATGTTTCAAATTGTATTAATATTTTTTTAAAATTTATCGACCCGTTAATTACTTTTTTAACTCGAGGCCCGTTAAAATTAGAGTTAAGTCCGTATAATTGACAGCTCGATTAATGTGAACTTAACCCGTGGCCCGTTTAGCTGTAATCAATCGTCTCAACACCTTTTACATTGTGAACAACCAAAAAAAAAATGATACATTCACTCAACACAATGATCTCAATACAAACTTTAATTTTAAAGTTCTTATTCATAACTAACAAATTTTAAATTACTTAAAAGATTACATTATTTTAAAAAGTCAATAAAATTTATGAAAAACTAATCTTTGAGTATAATTTACATGAAAACGAAATTAATCGTGGAGTACTCAATAGATTCAAAATCAAAATTTTATTTCAATTATAGTGAAGAAGAAATATAGTAGTCGATTTCAAAGTTGGAGTATTGATTATTTAGCGTGCCGCCTTTGGACGGAATAAAGTGAAGCTAATTTGGCAAGTCAAAGAAAATGATGAAATTTCGAAGGCGTAGTGTACCTGTTTAAGGGCTTCCGACCACTCATCACCCTACTGTACGGCTACCACCAAAACTACGTTGTTGCGCACGTGTTCACGTGACAACTTTTCCATCCTCAATTGAAGACACATCCTTTTTCTTTTCTTTTTTTAATTAACGTGTATATAATATTTTGGGAAAATAGATTTTTTCGTCCGTTAACTTTCATTCATTTTGAAATTAGTCCATTAACTTTTTTAATTTTGAAATTAGTCCATTAATTTTATAACAATTTTGAAATTAATTCATTAACTTCAAAAAATTCAACATTTTGGTCATTTGATCTGCTATGACAGGTCATTTGAATATTTTCACCTCAATTAATCTATATCATATTTTTATTTAACCAATTTTATCTCACTTTTCATTTTTCACTTCCGTATACCAAACAAACAATATTAATCTCATTACTAAAGTGGAGCAAATTTGACTAAATATTGATACTTCCTCCGTCCGCTCGAAAGAGGATCTTTTTTCTATTTTGGTCGTGCGTTCCAAAGAGTGCCACTTCCTTTTTTATACACATGATATCCACACACACCCACTAATACAATTAAAATATGGGATCCACACTCCCACTAATACAACTACCCACTACACATTAAATAACAATACTTCTTAATGAACTTGCACAAAAGCAAAATGCCCTCTTTCGGGCGGACGGAGAGAGTATAATATAAATTCTTAGTGGAGGCTATTTTTTTTAAAATAGTATACATATATATATATATTACATATTTTTTATTTTTATTTTTTAGAATAACCTGCTAATGACCTGTTGAAATAGACGATTTTGTTGAACTTGGTAAACATGATGGATGATTTTCAAAATTTTCAAATATAATGGACGATTTTCAAAATTCTGCAAATATAATGGACGATTTTCAAAAAGTGAAAAACTTATGGATTAAATTCAAAATTGTGCAAAGTTAGCGGACAAAAAAATCTATTTTCCCTAATATTTTTTCCGTTCAGTTTTAAGGTGTCCATTTGTTTTTTTACATGGATTAAGGAGTAGTATTATTATATGTAAAGTGAGTAGTTGTATTAGAGAGAAGTGATAGGCCATATTGTGTACTTTTTTACTAAATAGGGGAAATTGATACATTTAAACCGGATACCAAAAATAGTAAAATGGACATCTTAGATGCGGACGGAGGGAGTAATATATATTATGAGTAATTACTAGTTTTGTGGGTGATTCAATATAAAAATATTAATTGTTTTGTGATGTTCTATTGTAAAAAATGAAAAGGTAAACTTTATTTTGGAACAAATTAAAATAATAAAAAGTGAATCTTAATTTGGAAAAGAAAGAGTTATATTTATGGTATAGTATAAAATTTTGAATGATGTTTTACCCTTTGTTCTCACCCTTAAATTTAAATTGATGACATATTATGTAATTTTAAGTAATTTGTTCAAGTGGTAAAGGGGAGGGTGGAAAAATCTTCCAACTGAACTTGGTAACTGCAGAGTGGGTGTTCGAATCCTGCCTTTTGCATGGATTTGGCCCCTTGCAACCACAAATTAAACAGTAAACCCTCTCTATAACCCACTTGAGGCACATCCTGCGATTTACCTCCTCCACCAATCCTCAGAGTAGGGGCGGTGGGGCCCTAATGGTGGGGTACACCATTACAGATATGAAACTTATACTACCTTCATCCTAGAGAAATTGACGGATTTATCTTATGTTATTATAAAATAAATAAATAAATGTGTCAATTTCTTTGGGACAGAGAGGTACTATTTATTATAAACTAAATGAACACTCCTTCCATCCTCTTGATACGTATTCATTATAAAGTATACATTTTTTTTTGGGTTGATGTAAATCACAATAAACAATTATTATACTCAACCCATTATACATGGGGCTAACACTCAACACTACTACATTCATCGACTACACATTAAAATATTATATCCCTCAATTTACTACACATTAAATTATTATACTTCTTAATCTCCGTGTAAAAAATAAATAATTACATATCAAGGAGATGGAGGGAGTATTTTGTAGTGCAACCAGAAACGGATGCACATGAGAACCAAGCATAGGGCCTCCCCTGAACATTTCAACATACTGAGGAACATTTGTATGAGAACGTCTCACGTGAGATTGTTTTTACGCTTTTTTAAATAATTTTGCCTTCCGTCCATCCTTAATCTATCCATTTTACTATTTTGGGTCGTCCACTCTAAATCTATCAATTTTTTTTAGATTATGGGAACCACACCCTCCACTAATAAAAATAAAATATGAGACACACACCCTCCATTAATACAACTACTTACTACACATAAAATAATAATATTCTTTAATCCACATGCAAAAAACAAACTGATACATTGACAATGGTCGGAGGGAGTATCATTTTTCATAAAAAAAATATAATCACTTTTCATTAATATATTATTACTTTTTTTAATACTACAAACTATTCATAAAATAATTCACTGTTCCACTTTAATTTTTCATTAATCTCAGTATCACTTTTTATTAAAACGTTATCACTTCTTATTAGTCTCATAAAAGTGTTCTTCTATAAGTTTAACAAAGTAATCCATTCGTCGCGCCACAAGAGTTACATTTTACTAATAAGTGCATCTCAGAAAAAAGAGTTATATTTTCTTAATTAGTAGAAGAGACTCACACAAAAAAATTAATATACATTCATGAGACTCACACACAATACTAATACAAGTACCCATTATACATTAAAAATATTACATCAATCAACCTGCTATATATTAAAATATTATATTCGTGAATCTCCGTGCAAATAGTAAACGTAACTCTTGTGACGGGACAGCTTGTAAAATGCAAATTTTGATGTAACAGTCAAAATAGGAATAGCAAACATATCACGAGTCATCTTTGAAAGTATAAATAATTTTTCAGAATTGGCTTTCCACCATTTTAAGAGATCTAATTTCACATCTGCCACATAAATCTCGGTCAAGTACATGTCTAATCCTGTTTTCCCAACACCACCACTTTTCATTCTCTATATTTTGTACTTAAATTTTTTTACGAAGAAGGAATTACAATGAGGATATTCACTAGCTAAACTAGAGCCTGAAAGACTACTAATTCCACTTGCACTTGCTTTATAACTGGTTTATATTTTTTTGGTATTCTTTGTATATCTCACCAAGTTCATGCTTAAAATTTTGAGATACATTTATACCTTTTTCAGCCCCATAAATAACACCCAAAAAATAATCAATGTACTCAAATTTATCATGTGGATAAAAACACATAAGCCTAAAGAATCAGCTTGTTCATTTTTATGGATCCCTAAATACTTCTCAAACTTCGAACTCATTGATAAACCTAAAATTCTCACCAAAATTTCATCACTAGCCTTCCATTCACTTAACAAGCATAAATAATACGCATTCTACGCGAGAATGTCTCATAAAATGAGCCATATGACATATAAGTGATAATATTTGTTGGAAAAATATATGGCATGAATACATATGTTGTCATACCGCTGTTTTGCAGAAAGAAGGTGCCACGGTAGTTGATACTTTGGAATCCTGTATAGAGGAAACTAATTTAAATTGTGTATAGTGCCACATCAGTCAATACTTTGATATACATCTGTGTGCGCGCACACACCCTGTAACAGTATGTATTTAGAAATATCTTTATTTATAGTTTATTTTATACAACTATATGTATTTAGAAATAGCTTCAGTTAATTGATGGTGTTTCAATATTTGGTGCTTCACTTAATTTCAATACTGATGCATTCAGAAATGTTATGCCCCTACCGTAAAGAAATTTAAAGATCGATATATTTCTAATTCCTCTACTTAATGTTTAATTTACTGTTTCAGAAAATAAGTCCAATATGGCCAAGTCAACACCTTTTAGCAAAAAACGTAGGAACAACCTACAACGAGAAAACTGTGAGGAAGAAGATAGGACACCTTCACGCTACAACTCCGCTATATGACTTACGTAACTTGACTTATATTTTATTCTGTTGAAAATAGATCATGCATGCATACGTGTGTGTGATATAAGACAGCTGTATACACATGGAGGATGAGGATTGATTGAACAGCATGCTTGATTGAAGGTTAGGATCAACTTGCTGCATAAGGTGAGCCGTAGGATCAAAAGAGAGGCTGAGCTGATGGATTGATGACATGGCAAGAATCTTAGTTGGTTGATGATCAGTTGCAACCGTTTGCTAGCTGGTTGATCACGTGGGATTACACACATGGAAGTTAGTCAGGCTGATGCATGCTATATAAGGGATGAATGCATCAGTTATTATCATCATCCGTTCATATCAGTTGAAGAAAAGATTAGGGTTCTTAGGAAGTTTGTTCTTCATCTTCATTGTGTAGCTTTAAACAATTCAACATCAAAGTAATTTTACTTCTCCATAAAGTGGACGTAGATCTTTAAGATCGAACCACTATACATCCTTGTGTTCTTATTCGTTTTAATTTTATTTTTCAATTGATTCAATACGTGACAGAGGGTGAGAAAGATAGAGTGTGCAAGTATGATCAAAGAGTAGCTCAAACTTGCTTGCATTCATAAGAATTGGCGCCGTCTGTGGGAAGCCAAAAAGAAGAAGAAGATTCAGTGGAGAAGAAGATCAAATGGTTACTACTAAGTTTGATATTGAAAAGTTTTCAGAGAAGGCAGACTTCAGTCTGTGGAGGATGAAGATGGAGGCCATCTTAGTTCAACAAGGATTATCAGATGCAATCAAACCACTCCCTGAAAATCAAGCTGCAGCAGTTGATGCTGTTGCCCTTGCAGCAGATCAAGAACAACAATCAAAGGCTAGAAGTGCACTTATCCTGTGTCTTGGAGATAAAGCCCTGAGGAAAATCTCAAAGAAAGCTACAACCAGAGGAGTATGGAAGAAATTAGAGGAGTTGTACATGGTTAAAAGTTTGGCCAATCGTTTGTACATGAAGCAGAAACTATACTCTTTCAAGGTATCAGAAGATAAGTCAATCATTGGTCAATTAGATGAGTTTAATAAGATCATTGATGTTCTAGAAAATATTGATGTGGCTCTGTCAGCTGAAGATAAAGATGTCATCCTCATGTAAGCCCTTCCAAAGTCCTTTGAAGGATTAAGAGATACACTCCTGTTTGCTAATGCTGAATCAATCTCTCTTGAGCAAGTCTTGTTAGCAGTCAAGGCAAAGGTGCTTCACAAGAATCCAGATCAACAAGCTATTGCAGAAGGTTTAGTAGCAAAGAAACAGAATCAGTGGAGCAAGAATAATAAAAGTAGCAATGCTGATAAGAGAAAGCCAGAAAAGAATCATAGTACTCCATCAGATGAGGAAGAAAATAAGAACTGCTATCACTGCAATAAGCCTGGACATTTCAAGAAACAATATTTTAAATGGAAAGCAATGGTGGCAAAGAAGATAGCTGAAAAGGGAGGAAATAAGAGGTCTCATACAAATCAGGTAACAACTAATCAAGTTGGTTCAGATTCTGATTTCATTGAAGCCATGTCAGTTTGTTCTAGTTCAGTATCAGAAGAATGGGTTATGGATTCAGGATGTACATTTCATATGACTTCTAGAAAAGATTGGTTTACTGAATTAAGATCACAAGATGAAGGATCAGTCATGCTAGGTGATGATCACACCTGTAAGATTGAAGGAACAGGTTCTGTCAAACTTAAAATGTTTGATGGGAAAATCAGGTTGCTAACAAATGTCAGATATGTACCAAGTTTGAGAAGAAATCTAATATCTCTTGGAATGTTAGTTTCTCAAGGTTATGAGTGCCATTTAAAGGGAGAAACACTTACTATCATAAAAAAAAGTAAGTAGTTGTTAAAGGTTTTAAGAGGTCTGATCTGTACTTCTTAGATGGTTCTGTAGTGACTGGACAGATTAATGCAACTAAGGATGATAGTAGTGTTAAAATTTGGCATGGAAGGCTTGGTCATATAAGTGAAAGAGGCTTGCAAGAACTTGCAAGACAGAGGCTGCTTGAGATCAGTTCAACTTGCAAGTTAGATCAGTGTGAAGCTTGCATATTAGACATGTCAAAGAAGTTGAAATTTGGTACAACTGAGCATAATACCAAAGCTAGGTTGGAATATATCTATTCTGATCTTTGGGGACATTCCAAGACCTCAATAATAGGAGGTGGAAGATATTTCATATCATTCATTGATGATTATTCAAGAAAGGTATGTATAAGAATTTTACAGACAAAGAATGAAGCATTATCAGCTTTTAAAGTTTGGTTGACAGAAACAGAACTGCAGACTGGAAACAAGGTTAAGTGTTTAAGGACAGATAATGGGATTGAGTTTATATCACATGAATTCAACAAGTTTTGTCAAGAGAAGGGTATTAAGAGGCACAAAACTGTACCAGGGACTCCACAGCAGAATGGGGTGGCTGAAAGAATGAATCAGACACTTCTTGCAAGAGTTAGATGCATGATGAGTAGTGGAGGCTTCTCAAAAGGTTTTTGGGGTGAGTTAGTATCAACTGCAACTTATTTGATCAACTTATCTCCATGCACAGCACTTAAGTTTAAACCACCTGAACAAGTATGGACTGGAAGGATACCAGATTATAGTCATTTAAGGGTGGTAGGTTGCCAGGTGTATTCACATCAGAAGCAAGACAAGTTGGATCTAAGAGCTGTTAGGTGTGTGCTTGTAGGCTACCCTAAAGAAGTAAAAGGTTACAAGCTATGGTGTTATGAAACTAATAAGTTCATTGTTAGTAGGGATGTAACATTTAATGAAGACAAGGTGCCTTTAGTTGAGAGAGGTACTAATAAGATCATTACTATAGATAAGTGTGAGTTTGAGGTGGAGCATGATGGTAAAACAGTAGTGCAGCATAATCAGGATCAGAGAAATAATGATATGCATGAGGAAGATGCTGCAAATGAGAGAGCTGAATCATCTGGTTCCAGTGAAAGAAGGACTCTTAGCAGCTATCAACTAGTTAGAGATTGGTTGGGAAGGCAAATCAGAACACCTATCAGATATATAGAGTCTGACACTGTGTCATATGCCCTCTATGTAGCATCAGATATTGATATCTATGAGCCAAAAACATATTCAGAAGCAGTATCAGGAAAGGAGAGTATGAAGTGGCTAGATGCTATGGAAGAAGAGCTGCAATCATTAAAAAGGAATAACACTTGGATGATTGTTGACAAGCCTATAAATCAGAAACTTGTAGGTTGTAAGTGGATATATAAGAAGAAACCAGTGACAATTAAGGAAGGAGGGATTAGGTATAAGTCAAGGCTTGTAGCAAGAGGTTTTTCACAGCAAGAAGTTGTTGATTATAATGAAATCTTCTCACCAGTAGTAAAACATTGCTCAATAAGGATCTTGTTGTCATTAGTTACTCAATTGGATTTGGAATTACGTCAGATGGATGTAACAACAACTTTCTTACATGGAAATTTAGAGGAAAAGATCTACATGAAGATTCCTGAAGGTGTTAGTTTGAAAGGTGCAGACTCAAAGGCTTGCCTGCTACTTTAATCATTGTATGGACTGAAGCAAAGCCCAAGACAGTGGTACCTCAGGTTTGATGATTACATTACATCAAGTGATTTTGTCAGAAGCATGTATGATAGTTGTGTGTACATAAGATGTAAGGATGGATGCTATACTTATCTACTGCTTTATGTGGATGATATCTTGATAGCATGTAAGGATATGATAGGAATTAATACAATAAAAGATACTTTGAGGAAGGAGTTTGACATGAAAGATCTAGGTGAAGCAAGAATGATACTTGGCATGCAAATTGAAAGGGACAGATCAGCTGGTCAGCTAAGATTATTTCAAGAGTCATACTTGGATAAGGTTCTTAAGAGGTATAATATGAATCTCTGTAAGGATGTTTCAATACCAGTTAAGAAAGGTTTGAATCTGTCATCACTTCAAGGTCCTCAAACAGATAAGGAGAAGACAGAAATGAGCAATATACCATATGCAAGTGCTGTTGGTAGTTTGATGTATGTAATGGTATATTACAGGCCAGACTTGGCTTATGTTATGAGTATGATCAGTAGGTTTATGATCAATCCTGGTATTGTATATTGGGATGCAGTAAAGTGGGCACTTAGATACATCAAAGGAACTATATCAGTTGGTTTAAAATTTTAGAAACAAGGTACTTGGGATAGAGCTGTTGTTGGCTATGTGGATGCTGATTATGCAGCTAATCTTGATATAAGGAAGTCAATAACAGGCTATGTGTTCAATTTATTTGGTACAACAATAAGTTGGAAGGCTACACATCAAACATAGTAGCACTCTCAACCACTGAAGCTGAGTTTGTTGCTTTCATAGAAGCAATTAAAGAGGGTGTTTGGTTGATTGGAATTTTGGGAGAGTTTGGTGTTCAGCAAGATGCTATTGAAGTATATTGTGACAACTAAAGTGTAGTACATCTCTCAAAACACCAAGGGTATCATGAGAGGACTAAACACATTGATGTGAGACTTTACTTCATAAGAGACATGATAGAAGAGAAGTTAGTGGCTGTCAAGAAGATTAAAACATCAGACAATCCAGCTGATGCATTTACTAAGGCTCTACTAGTTCAGAAATATGAATTGTGTAAGAGTCTTATTGGTCTTCACTAAAAGGAAGAAAAGAAGGTGTGCTGCAGCCTATAATTGCAGTAAGGTAGAGAGGTTTGATTACTTACGATGATGCATGGTCTAAGGTGGAGATTTGTTGAAAATAGATTATGTATGCATATGTGTGTAATATAAGACAGCTGTATACACATGGAGGATGAGGATTGATTGAGCAGCAAGCTTGATTGAAGGTTAGGATCAACTTGTTGCATAAGGTGAGCCGTAGGATCAAAAGAGAGGCTGAGCTGATGGATTGATGACATGGCAAGAATCTTAGTTGGTTGATGATCAGTTGCAACCGTTTGCTAGCTGGTTGATCACGTGGGATTACACATATGGAAGTTAGTCAGGCTGATGCATGCTATATAAAGGATGAATACATCAGTTATCATCACCATCCGTTCATATCAGTTGAAGAAAAGATTAGGGTTCTTAGGAAGTTTATTCTTCATCTTCATTGTGTAGCTGTAAACAATTCATCATCAAAGTGATTTTACTTCTCCATAAAGTGGACGTAGATCTTTAAGATTGAACCACTATACATCATTGTGTTCTTATTTGTTTTTATTTCATTTTTCAATTGATTCAATACGTGAGAGAAGGTGAGAAAGATAGAGTGTGCAAGTGTGATCAAAGAGTAGCTCAAACTTGCTTGCATTCATAAGATATTCTATCCACCATTACATAGGAAAAAACCCAGTAGGCTGTTTTTGTTTCTGTATTCCTGATTTATCCGCTGGGTGTAGTCTGGGGTCAAACTTATCTTCAGATTTTGATGTGAAATACGGTAGAAAGCATAAATGGTGCATTTAAGGTCATAGATTAATTTATACAAGCAAATACTTATAATATAGAATTTTTGTTCAATTATGCATTCACTAATTTTCAGGAAACGTTTGTAATCTATTTACTTTCGTATTCGGTGCTAGATGCATATTCAAAAGTTGCTAGAAGAAAGCATGGCCTGTCAAATTATGTCTTAGAGCCATCAATGAGGACAAAGAAGGGGGGATTAGGTTCTTAACATTTTATAGAATTCAATAAGTTATATATAACCTTGTTAGATTCTTGCTCAATTGATCATGTTTGATTGACAGATAAGAAGAAAATTATAGAGATACGTGAAGATTTGTGCAAAAGTGGATTCAAAATCCATGTTAATTGCTTTGGTTAGTTCACTAAATCAATGCACATTTATGTTATAATTGTTTGCAATAACATATCCCCTTAAAACAGGTTCACTGAAAGTGGATACGAATGAGAGCTGCTCTAGAAGTTATGTGAAAACTACCATATGAGACTTGAATGCGCTCTCATCCACGAAAATGGATCTCTTCGAGTTAGAAAAGACTTCTTGTTCGAGGCAATAAAACGATGACAGACAAAGAAAAAAAGAAAAAGAGATTCTAAATTTAAAGAAGATATTAGAAAGATCCTTATGAGTTTTGATTCTAAGTCGTGTTCATTCATGATTGGTGGGGTGCATCTTTGTATTACGGTAAAGGATGTTGAGCGAAATATTCGGGGTTGGGGGTAGATCTAGACCATTCTCGAAAAAAGTTTCAAAATATACGTAGTACCCCTAGATTCTAAGGTGCTTCCTAGTAGAAAATAAGAAAATGAAAAGACATGTTATACAATAGAGTAATAATGAAAAAGTTTGGAGAGACGCTTAATAGAAGTGACAACCACAAGAGTAGAGATGTGGCAAGGCTAACAATTTGCTATCTGTTTTCGTATCTCCTAACCAAAGTGGATCTATGACTTGGCCCCTAGCGTACGTTGGAATATATAAGTCAAATAGGGGAGTACAATTGGAGTTCCTACATCCTACATATGATGCTGAGCAAATAAAGAGCAGCGTCACACTTAGAGTGGGTATTTGCGTTATGCTACTTTTGGTACGTATTTAAATTAATTTTAATTCGTGTATCGTGTATTCTTACCTAATAAGATGTGAACTACTTTGGTAAATTTTATAGTTTTAAATTAAAATTATAAGTAATTTAAATACATATCAGAAGTAGCATAACGCTACCACCCACTCTTAGTGTGGCGCTGCTCATTATTTGTTGTAGAAACATATGTAGGACATAGGAACTCTATTGTACTCCCCTATTTGACTCATATATTCCAACGTACACACTATGAGCCAAGACACCAATTCACTTCGTTTTAGGAGTTAGGAGATGAGACAACATATATTACAAAATGTTTATCGTCACATCTCCGATCTTGTGGCTGTCATTTCTGTTAACTGTCCCTCTCAATTTCTTCATTATCACTCTATTGTATAATAAATATTTTTTTTCTTTTCTACTTTAACACAGAAGCACCTTAGAACCCAGGGGTATTGTGCATATTTTGAAACTTTTGTCAGGAATGGTCTAGATCAACCACCAATTCCGAATATCTGCTCAACATCCATTGCTGTAATATAGAGCTGCATCCCACCAATCATGAATTAACTAGACTCTGAATCAAAATCCATAATGATCTTTCTAATATCTTCCTCAAATTAGAAACTCATTTTTTGTTCTTCTTCTGCTATCGTTTTTATTGCCTTGAATAAAAGGAGTATTTTTTAACTCAAAGAGATTCATTTTCATGAATGAGAGCGTATTCAAGTCTTTTATAGTAGTTTTTGAATTTTTTCTAGAGCAGTACCATTCGTATCCACTTTCAGAGAACCTGTTTTAAGGGGATATGTTATTGCAAACAATTATAACCGAAAATGTGCATTAATTTAGTGAACTAACTGAAGCAATTAACGGGGATTCTGAATCCACTTCTGCACAAATCTTCACGTATCTCTATAAATTTCTTCCTATCTGTCAATCAAACAATATCAATTGAGCAAGAATCTAACAAGGTTATATATAACTTATTGAATTATATAAAATGTTAAGAACGTAACCCCCTTCTATGTCCTCATCCTCATTGCTGCCTCCAAGACATCATTTAATAGGCCTTCCTTTCTCCTAGCGCTTCTTCCAGCAACTTCTGAATTAAAATCTAGTGGCTAATACAAAAGTAAACAGATTACAAACGTTTCCTGAAATTAGTGAATACAAAATTTATGAAATAAGTTTTCTAGTTATAAAGAAAATCTCAATAATTAAAGTTGAATAACTATATGACACTAATTATTAAATATAAAAAACATAAGGTAATAATTAAATGATACCCACATAATGTTTGATACTACTATTTGAATATAATCATAACACACGAGGTGGGAGGCAGTTTCCGTGCAGTATATTAAATGAAATTCCCAGTATGAAAGAAAAGATTGCAGACATTGATTATTTATTGAATGAAACAAAATTTGGAATAAATTGTGTACAAAAAGCCAGAATATTAACTGACCCCAATAAAAAAGTTTGTTTATTTATTTATTAAACAATTTTAAGGATATAAAGGATCAAGACAAGTCAAGTACAAGGAGTCTATTTTTCTATGCAAATTTGCATTTTCTCAAGTCAATACTTATATTCAACATTTATATTGTAACCAATATAAAATAACCATAGAATTCAGCATCCAAACGTGATAAAATATTGTATTCAGTTGAAACTTATTTTTTGAACCGAAAAATATACACAACCAGGTCACACCCCACCCAACCTGAACTTAGCCTCAATTTAGGTGCAAATTGATTCAAAGTAAGTATACTCTATCGTTTGTATTACACAAGTGACCAAATGCAATTTATCAATCCCATGGAGAAGAAAAATCAAGATCGTATTCGGATTTGTTTTTTTATCATACTTTGTAAAAGTGATCGAATTTTAGTTTGATTTTATACTAACAATTAAGCTAACAATTAACTAGCAAAATCAACTAAAAACTAGATTATCAATTACCAATCAAGTAACAAGATGAAATGGGACGGATGTAATAGATCTTAGAAGAAGCAAGGCTAACCACATTCATGATTAAGGTACTAACTAGATATGCAAGATTATAACATCAAATTTCATTGATTACGAACTAGAAGCAATTGCGATTGTACCCCTAATCAGTGATCTGAAAAGCGGACAGGCCGGTTCAATCGGGAATCGGAGCCAGAACCGATCCGAAAACACCTATGAAACTATTTCTACAATTAAATCGGGAAAAACCGATTTGAATCGGCCAAAACCAGCTAAACCGGTAAATCGGCCAAAACGGGAACTGAACGCCTTGAAATATTGGGAAACCCCAGATCTGTAGATCAAAGAACCCCGACCATGAAAATCCTACGGTCCGCATCGATTTATTACGTTAATTCCACCATTGTGTACGATGAGCCAGCCTGAGCGTTCTTCGCCGCCGGTGCAACTTCCACGACTGTGAACGACATGTTCAAGGGAAGCTGTTATTTCCAGATCATTCATCTCCGTGAAGAATACAGATCCGCACTATGGAAGAAGACTGCTTTAGTTGTGGGGAAGCAAAGGGCTTAGAAATTGGGGAAAATAAGAGTAGAATTAGTTAGGGCTGTGAAATTTCTAGAGACAGAATGTGGATAGTGAAGCAGGCGTGGGTGGGAAAATGAGAGGAAAGAGGAAATTGTGGAAAAAAATAAGGGATTTGGTAGCTTCTCTCCCAAAATTGCCAAATTGCATCCCTCTTTCTCTCTCTAAAGTGCCTTAAAGTTGTTGAATCGATGAACACTCCAGACTTAACCCTAAAATATATGGGGGTGGAAGTGGACCTTTAATTAGCATGTGGACCATTTGGAAAAAAAAATTACTAATGGGCTGAAGTTTAAACTAATAATATATTGTTAAATAATTTTATTTATTATATATTTATTTTAATAATTATTTTAAAATATAAATAAAATATGTAATTTTTTTCCTGTTGAACCGTCCGGTCCGAACGGTCTAACCCGTCCAATCGATCCGATCTTAAATCGTTATGGTCATCGGTTTGACTTCCGGTCCGATTTTCAAATCACAGCCTCTAATCCCTATGGCCAAGGTAATTAGGTTCTCAACTCTTTTAAAAGTTTAAATCCCCGAAGATTGTGTCTTAATCTCAATTCCCATTAAATACTATGATCCTAAGGTTGGTTCTTCTCACTCAATCACTCAAGTGTCCTCTTATAAGTGTTTTAAGCATTAGAAGAGTATGGCTTACCTCTCCTATCACTAACATACATGATCAAGCAATCAATTGATTCAATTAAATCTCTACACATCACATTGAAATGGCCATCCTAAACTAATAGATAGAAGATTTAACTACAGAATTAAGAACATGAATCATGAATCATTCATTATAAAAGAAAGTCCAAAATCAACTCATATCAACATTTAAAATCCTACGTATCTTACATCCCCTTAACCAATCATGTGGCTAACCTCACAAGAGGACTAGCCAACAATTGTCATCATGTTGGCAATTGGATCGTGCGGTTCAAACGTGATCGTTAGGATTAAAAATAAACAATAAGCAGCGGAAGCAATTATGTCTTGTTTACCGTACTTCTGGGTTGATGTAGAGGATGAACCGTTGCAGAGAACCACCTCTCAATCTTCTGCAGTATGTCCCAAGTTGAATCCTGCTGTTGTGTGCGCAACAATCCGCAGGATTCTCTCAATCTGCTCCTGTTATTTCTAACTGTCAAATGAGGCACTGACTTAGGGTTAACAGGAACTGAGATAACTTATTTATAAGGGCTACTGCAGGGACCAGGAGGAAAAATTGGGCTGGGCCTCAATTGAATTTAATTAACCAAGCTTAGCCCAAAGCTTTTAATTAAATCCAATAATAATAATATAGTCCACTAAAATATTATTATTGCACTACCCATCCAATCCCAAATTATGTTCTGGGCTCCTTCTTATTATAAGCCCGATAGTCTCCCCATGTTTAAGATATTCAATGTCCATTAATTAATTAAGTTACTGACAACTCTAATTAATTAATATCTCGTCCGAGAGTAGTACCACTCAATCTTTTTATCATGCCGGAAATTAATCCACTTGCAAGATTTACATGATAAACCTTATGAGCTCCTCAAGGGGACATCATCAACCTATGACGGACATGGATTCCTTCTACAATCAACAGCACACCATAGATACAGCACTACTTCCCAACTCACCGAGTTTGTTGATTTAATACTTATAAATCTCACCCATTGATGAATCAAAGAAATACATACTGCCCTACGTGTCGAGGTTATTGTATAGGGATTAAGAGCACGAACTTCCATAATAACAGAGATCAAGTTCTACTATATAGTCAGTATAAGAAGAACGATCTCAGGCGGTCCTGCTCAATACACACAAGTGCACTAATGTGATTCTATAGCCAAGACAAGCTAATACCAAACCACACTACAACCATACCGATAGAGAGTCCCCGTCTATCTCAGTTGTGAGCATCTGTTTATACTTTATAAGGAAACCGATAATATGATCTTCTGCGTGTTGTCGCACAACATATTATCTACAGTATAAAGTAAATGGACTATTGCGTCATGCATATAAAATAAATTATAAGACGCAATCATTTGATCAATGATTCTCATTTCAAATATTGTTATGACATTGTTCATACTAAAGCTAGACTTTTAGTATACAATCCAACAATCTCCCACTTATACTAAAAGACTATGCTGTCATGTCTTCTGCCAAACATCTGATTCCTATTCCCACTACACGACCATTAAAAGCTCTCGCCATAAGGTCTTTGTAAATGGTTTACTAGGTCATCATCCGATGCAATCTAGGCGACATCAGCCTTCCCCTCATCATACGATTTCTCGTAACAGGTGGTACTCGCGCTCCATGTGTTTAATTGCCTTATGGACTTGTGATTCTTTCAAGTTTGCAACTGCACCAATATCATCAATGTAAATTGTGATTACCTTGGGCAAACTTAGAAACACTTCAAAGTCCATCATGAAGTCTCTAGAGTCATATAAATACTTTGGCTGCCTCTTAGGCTCCAATTCATCATCTTTCCATGATGGAGTCCGGAGTCTGAAATATATTTCTATATAACACTCCTCCACATTATGACTCTACTTCCTAAGATTAAACACATAACCTTTGAGGTGAATTTACTGCCGTCCAATCTGACTAAAAAATCTGAATCTACGTAATCCACAAGAAGCAGTGAATCTGTTTAGTAAATCCACATATAATTTCCAGTCCTTCTCAGGCACTTTATATATGTCTTACTACAGTTCATCATTCTTGTTCCAGGTTACGTTGATACTCACTGTTCATGCATCCAGCAAAATAGATATCCAATATCGTTCATAGCATTCCTTAGATTAAGCTTCCTTATTCGCCGAAGCATAAGGAACCGCTTTCATCCTCTTTATCTTCTTCTTGTGTCTCAAAGACACATTCACTTAGATAAATTTACATGCTAAACGAGTATGGACTGTATCATTTTATGAAACTTGAGATAAGCATAATATCCTTTCTTGTGATCCGTATTACCGTGATTAAAAGGATATATTTTGCCTTTCTTAAGTCCTTCATCTCTACCGCTTTATTAACCGTACCCATACGGCCGATAATACTCTTTCATTGTCTCCAATGAGCAAGATACTATCTACGTATAGTACAAGAAATACCACCACGTTTCCGTCACTCTTTACAATACACAAGATACATCCGTTGATTGATTTAAATCCGTGCCACTGGATTACCTAATCAAAACAGATGCTTCACGATCTCAAAGCTTGCTTTAGTCCATCGCTGGACATTTTTAAGCTTACTATCAAAATGCTATTAGTACTTTGCAATGAATCACTCTGGTTGCTTCACATAGATGTTTTCCTCAAGGCTTCCAATCAGGAAAGCTGTCTTGACATCTATTTGTTGTCCCTCATGATTCAATATGAGCAGCAATAAATAAAAGAATCCAGATCAACATAAGCATAGCTACCAGCGAATATGTTCCCTCATAATCGAACCATTTCTTTCTGAGTACACTTTTTCGCAACAAGCTTTGCTTCCAAGGTTTTCACCTTTCCATATGATCTTCTTTTATTTCCTTTGACCCTTGCAATGGCTTTTACACCATTTAGTGGTCATACAAGTTCCCAAATTTAATATAGAATCTGTAGATT
The DNA here is from genome assembly GCA_023678885.1 of Pogostemon cablin. NCBI lineage: Eukaryota > Viridiplantae > Streptophyta > Magnoliopsida > Lamiales > Lamiaceae > Pogostemon > Pogostemon cablin. The sequence goes on along the minus strand of CM042969.1, from coordinate 16,106,811 downwards.
CTATTTCAACATACATTGCAACTTACTAAGATTCCGCATTTTAATCTTGTAGTGCTACGTCGTATCCGTGGGACAATACCATGTTCTCTAGGGATTCAGTCTTACGACTCTCCCAAAACATATATTTATGGGTTGTCATACAACACTCCCACTACGACAAGGCACTACATGTAATTGTGTATCAGACGTGACACGCGTTGCAGTTTACCTTGTGGTATATCCTCTTGTACACTTGGTACTTATACTTAGTGTTTTCCTCTCACTACCTTTAGAACAACTTATACATGGGTTTGTGATTTATTACATAGTCCTTTTCCAAAAATCTAGTTATTGAGTTAACAATTATCCTTCGATCTTTTGGACTAAATAAATCACTATCCATTTTTCTAGAATATCCCATATACAGACAAACGTTTCACGAATTACTGTATCTAGGGCATATCCATAAAATGAATTTAATTATTCCAAATAATCCATCATCTATCTAATCATAACCATAAGAGCCTAATACCTTCTACCCACCACACCATTCAGCTGGGGCATGCCCGGTGTAGTCAACTTGAGATTTAATCTCAACTTCTGATTATAAGTTCCTAACTATCCTAAGAGGTTTTCATCATCACGATTGAATCGTAATGATATGATATATTTTCCATGACTCTTCACTGTACTAGCCTTACAATTCTTGAATTAATCCAAGAACTTAGACATGCAGTGCATCAAATAAATATATCGGTTTTCAGAATAATTTTTGAATATTCATAACCACCTCTAGTCTGGATAATATTAGGTTCGCTTGAATCAGAATGAACTAATTCCAACATATATATCTTTGGCTCTACACCCCACAGCCTTCAAAAGGCAGTTAATCATTTTTACTTCCAAGCAGGACTCGCAAGTCCGATAGTTTCCACTTCAGATAAACCTTACGGTCTATCGGCTATCAACTTTTGAATCCTACTCTAGTAAAATGAATTAGTCATAGACGCCAAATGTATGTTTAGTTCATTTTCGAAGGTTCCTTTCTCTTACTAATATTAGAAGATGCATTATTAATAATTATTTATTGCATCTATGGGATGTACATGATTCAAGAATTTACATATTATCCACCAACGTACTTTAACGGATTATAGCCTCATTCCTCATTACTATGACCATGTCATTTAAATGAAATGAAGTATCCATCCATTAATGCATAGAAACCGAAATCAAATTCTTTCTATGAAACGTACGCAAAGGCAATTTCTCATAATCAATCGTTTATTCTTATCATGAGATAAATAAACAACTCTCACTGCAATAGCCACTACCCTTGTAGTTTTACCCATGTTTTAACAATCTTATCCTTACTAAGTGATAAACATTTAGTGATTCCAGTATCTACTCACTTCGAGTCAGTAGATGCCATCACTAATCATGTTTAAACCATTAGTAAATAAGATATTAAACTTGTTCATATCATGATGAAAATGGCTTTCCTTTGCCACTTGTTTTGTCAGAAGTTTACCACCATTTACATCCTCTTGTAATTCAGGTGGAATTTACTCAAAACATCTAGGCAATTATGGAGAATAAAATTGACTTAGGTTTCCCCTTCAACTTCTATTCCATGTATTTCCAATTCATTCATCAAATTCTATCATGATCTTGCGCCTTTTAAATTACTCAAGTATCTGAAGAGTTACATGAGACTACCATATTTCTATGAACCTCTCATCTCTTCACTAGAGACTTTAATAGGCATCATGAGACGTCCTTTGTGAGAACACACATGTATTTTCTTAAGCAGTAATTTTCAAAACCAAGATTATTTTCTAATCAACTAATTTGGACAAGTAAATATAATGTCTTATAGTAAGCAATTAGTGAGACTAAAACTATTCGAAATACAGAGAATCACGATTAAATTTACTGATCAAAACTTCGAATTTTATCCTTTTATATTGTTTCCCTCAAAACAATATAAAATAAAATTCACCGACATCTCAAACACCGTGAGTCTGCAAGCCACGTTAGTGTGGACGTTTACAAACCCGAACATTTACAAGAGAAGGTTTTAAACATTAATTTCATTTGTCAACCTAACTTTATGACAAAATAATTAATAGTCGGTTACTCTTTAGCCATGCAAATAATAGCAGTGACTCCGTTGGGGAGGATACTAATTATTTACACCTAAGTGTACACCATTATTTGATCCCAAGTCCACTGCGCGAGCTTATGTGCCTTACAGTTGGAGAGGTACACACGCGCTCGGGTAGCTTCCTACAATCATCAATTATAAGTTTGTACCAGTGTACCGCACACAAACTCATCCGTTAGGGAGAAAGGCCTATGCCAACACGCAAGTTTATGTGCCACATTACAAACAATAATTATTTATGAAGTCTGTACCAGTGATCCGTGAATAAACTCATCCGTTAGGGAGGAAGACCTATGCCAACACGCAAGTTTACTCACATCACTTACAAACCAATAATGGAGGCCGCGGGAATTTATTACCAATCCCCTCTCCCACTTAGTTATTTAACACCGAGGGTTTTAAACATGCATATAATATTTCATAAATAAAATATACATCTTAGCATGCTTCTATTAACAGCAATTTAAATAAATAAATCACATAGAACATGCCTTTCATATATAACAATTAATTGTCAAGTTAAAACAATTAACTCAGTTATATATCATAATTAATTGTATAATATGTTGGATCAATTAAATGGGCCCTAGAGCATCAAATAAGCACAAAATGAGCAGCAGATTAATTAATTAATCATGCTCATTATCTATGGCCCATAATCTTAGCCCAAAACTAAATTAATCCCACCAAGCCCACTAGCACAAAATTAGTCCATTAATTAAAATTAATTTATTATGCTTGGCCCATTACTCACAATTAATTAAATTAATTAGTCCAGCAGCCCATTTCCATTTTAATTAAATTTGGGCCCAACAGCCCAAAACTAAATTAAAAAATGAGCAGCCCCTATATATTACTGATTGGGCCAACAATCCATAAATAAATAAAAAGCCCAACAAGAGAAGACAAGGCCCAAAACAATCTAAAAAGAAGGCCCAGCAGGTAGCAAACACATCGCTGCCCTAATCGACAGCTTCCTGATTCTTCCCATCCTCATCGCGTAATCACCGACGGATATAGGCGCCGCTGCATCCGGTGGACCTGCCCACAGCCAGCGGTAACCCCCAGCCGCAACTCGATCGCACACACGGCAGCAGGCTTGTGAACTTCTCGGTGCCGTCGCTCTCTGCGGTGGTGCCATCAGCCCACCGGAGCCGCTTCAGACTGCCATCTACGTTCACCCATCGCAGCCGACCGCGACTGCTGGGAACTCGTCGCTTGAGGACTGCACTGATCGATGAAGAAGCAGGCTCGATCGATACAGCCACGGACCCGCCGGAATCGCCAGGAGGCTCGCCCAGAGTCATCAGGGGACTAGCTCGGAACGCCGTTTCCTAATTCCGCCGCAGCCCACCTAACTTTGACTCCGCCGCGAACTGCCATCCGTGCTACATGCAGACAGACCCGCGCCGCCGCGCTGCCGGATCAGCAACGATCTACCCCGACCCGACCTTAAACAGGTTGGACTCGCCCGGATCCTAGTCGGAACTCCACCGATCAGAATCAAAAAGATGACCGATCCACATCGGTGGCTCTCAATCCAGGCGCCGCCTTCAGCACCGGTCAATCGATGTCAATCGAGATCGTCGCCGTCTCCAATTGCACTTACAATCAACACGCGCTGCCGGGTCTGCTCAGACTCGACTGGAATCAGCGTGAGCGTGCCTCCGTCCACATACTAGCCTGGCCAGACCAGACTTGCAGTCGCGATGGCATGACAGCAATCCAGTCGCCGTCCGTGCAGTCTCAATCGCCTGGCTTGACTGTCTGTCTCCTTCCCACCTCTGGTCGTTCGATTTTCACCAGGCGGTTAACGCCAATAACGCCATCAACGTTTCCATTCATCGCCGAGGCACGATGCCTATCATCATCTTCCAGCCGGATGGGTGATGCGTGTGTGTGATATAACGTGTACAGCAATAAAGACACATCGATTCAAGGCAATACAAGTATTGGGTTATCATAGATAATAAAAGAACCCAAAAACACATGCTCATTACCAATCGATAAAATTGCAGATTATATCATATAAACACACAGCCCTACATACATGCTTTGTATGGATCAAACCCTACCTAACGTCTCACGTTTCACCACGAAACCAACGCTCTGATACCAATTGTTGGCAATTGGATCGTGCGGTTCAAACGTGATCGTTAGGATTAAAAATAAACAATAAGCAGCGGAAGCAATTATGTCTTGTTTACCGTACTTCTGGGTTGATGTAGAGGATGAACCGTTGCAGAGAACCACCTCTCAATCTTCTGCAGTATGTCCCAAGTTGAATCCTGCTGTTGTGTGGGCAACAATCCGCAGGATTCTCTCAATCTGCTCCTGTTCTTTCTAACTGTCAAATGAGGCACTGACTTAGGGTTAACAGGAACTGAGATAACTTATTTATAAGGGCTACTGCAGGGACCAGGAGGAGAAATTGGGCTGGGCCTCAATTGAATTTAATTAACCAAGCTTAGCCCAAAGCTTTTAATTAAATCCAATAATAATAATATAGTCAACTAAAATATTATTATTGCACTATCCATCCAATCTCAAATTATGTTCTGGGCTCCTTCTTATTATAAGCCCGATAGTCTCCACATGTTTAAGATATTCAATGTCCATTAATTAATTAAGTTACTGACAACTCTAATTAATTAATATCTCGTCCGAGAGTAGTACCACTCAACCTTTTTATCATGCCGGAAATTAATCCACTTGCAAGATTTACATGATAAACCTTATGAGCTCCTCAAGGGGACATCATCAACCTATGACGGACATGGATTCCTTCTACAATCAACAGCACACCATAGATACAGCACTACTTCCCAACTCACCGAGTTTGTTGATTTAATACTTATAAATCTCACCCATTGATGAATCAAAGAAATACATACTGCCCTACGTGTCGAGGTTATTGTATAGGGATTAAGAGCACGAACTTTCATAATAACAGAGATCAAGTTCTACTATATAGTCAGTATAAGAATAACGATCTCAGGCGGTCCTGCTCAATACACACAAGTGCACTAATGTGATTCTATAGCCAAGACAAGCTAATACCAAACCACACTACAACCATACCGATAGAGAGTCCCCGTCTATCTCAGTTGTGAGCATCTGTTTATACTTTATAAGGAAACCGATAATATGATCTTCTGCGTGTTGTCGCATAACATATTATCTACAGTATAAAGTAAATGGACTATTGCGTCATGCATATAAAATAAATTATAAGACGCAATCATTTGATCAATGATTCTCATTTCAAATATTGTTATGACATTGTTCATACTAAAGCTAGACTTTTAGTATACAATCCAACAATAATAAGTATTTAGACGTCGAATCTATCATGCATTATACGTTGTTTATCCTTTCTTAACTCATAAGAAAACGAGTTCTTTATTCACTGATTCGATTAAACGAAGAGATAATAAGTCTTTAGACGTGGAATCTATCATGCATTATATGTTGTTTATCCTTTCTTAACTCATAAGGAAACGAGTTCTTTATTCATTGATTCGATTAAACGATGAGATAATAAGTCTTCTAACGTCGAATATATCATGCATTATATGTTGTTTATCCTTTCTTAACTCATAAGGAAACGAGTTCTTTATTCATTGATTCGAATAAACGAAGAGATAATAAGTCTTCTAACATCGAATCAATCATGCATTATATGTTGTTTATCCTTTCTTAACTCTTGTGGAAAGGAGTTTTTTATTCAACGATTCAATTAAACAAAGTGATAATGAGTCTTTAGACGACGAATCTATCATGCATTATATGTTGTTTATCCTTTCTTTACTCATAAGGGAACGAGTTATTTGTTCAATGATTCGATTAAATGAAGAGATAATAAGTCTTTAAACGTCGAATCTATCATGCATTATACGTTGTTTATCCTTTCTTAACTCATAAGGAAACGAGTTCTTTATTCATTGATTCGATTAAACGAAGAGATAATAAGTCTTTGGACGTGGAATCTATCATGCATTATATGTTGTTTATCCTTTCATAACTTATAAGGAAACGAGTTTTTTATTCAATGATTCGATTAAACAACGAGATAATGAATCTTTAGACGTCGAATCTATCATGCATTATATATTGTTTATCCTTTCTTAACTCATAGAGAAGTGAGTTTTTATTCAATGATTCGATTAAACGAAGTGATAATGAGTCTTTAGACGTCGAATCTATCGTGCATTATATGTTGTTTATCCTTTCTTAACTCATAAGGAAACGAGTTCTTTATTAAATAATTCGATTAAATGAAGAGATAATAAGTCTTTAAACGTCAAATCTATCATGCATTATATGTTGATTATCCTTTCTTAACTCATAAAAAATGAGTTCTTTATTCAATGATTCGATTAAACAAAGAGAAAATAAGTATTTGAATGTCGAATCTATCATGCATTATATATTGTTTAACCTTTCTTAACTCATAAGGAAAGGAGTTTTTTATTCAATGATTCGTTTAAAAGAAGTGATAATGAGTATTTAGACGTCGAATCTATCATGCATTATATGTTGTTTATCCTTTCTTAATCCATGCTAACTGTTGTGTAGACCAAGAAAGAACTTGTTCTTGTATAGCTAGAAATCAATACCCTCCCAAATGTAGTAGGTTGAGAAATGCAAATAGCGAACGATTGAGATCGAGCCTTTACAGAAACTCCTCCTATCACCAAGAAAGATGCATCAGATGGAGTTGTAGTTCTTAAGAACCAAGTTTGAACACATGTAGCATATGGCAAGAGTAAACCTCATAAAAAGCCAAACATCATTAGAATCAAGATTAAATTAGTAGGATTTTAATATCTCCCTCTTTCAGTTATTTAATGAAAGATGATGATGAGCGATGGTGCAACGATTACAAACCTGAATAAGAAATGAATATAGCTTGCTGCATCAAGTAGAGTACTAGCATTGTGCTTTCTCCTGGTAGGAGTGACCCAATTGGCTCTAATGCCACATACAGCAGGAACAACCTTGTCATGGCTTACTTCTTCACACCTTTTGACAACATCCTTCCTTATGATTCCCCTCAAGAGACTAACACCACCAAATTAAAAATTCATTAAGTACCTCTTTTTCTCCTTTGAAAAAAGGTTGTGTTTATCATCCACTGAGCAAGAGGGAAACTTGTAGGCCTTTTTGATCGGTTCGACAACTAGGCATCCAGATATTCTTTGTGATGCAATAAATAGGTACACTTGTTATCATGTAAAATGCATAAAATCCCTGCTATTTCCAATCATGAGGCAAACTCGGATCGTACAAACTTAGGCTATAATGATTCTTACAGTATATAAACAGATACAATGGGATAACAACCACTACTATTCTGATGTGAGCAATAAGAGGTTGTAAATTGTTTAATTCTTGATAAGAGTATCAAATATTCGACTATTTGTTGAATACCCTTCAGTTATTATTGAGTATCCACCCCTCTCCAAGCTTCATTTCCTTCATCTGCATAATATCTTAAACCTGCATTATCACAAGACAAATAATTAGATTTCCCAAAAACATAAGTCAATGATGATAGAAAACTGGTTATCATTTAAAGTCTTTTTTAGCTGAGAAAGAGGATCACCATCTTCTATCATGATAATGCGTTCCCTCTCTACTATATCAGTAGCTTGTTCGCTGCGCCAACCCTTATCATTTGTAAACCAGAAACAATCAAAATCAGAATATAATGATAATTTAATTGACAAAGCACATATGCAAACACAATAGCATGTTATTTGATTAACACTTTAAAAGGTATTCCATGGGTGTAATTCTTTTGGAATGGTTTGTGGACCTTTTCATCATCTTTGTTCCCAGAGGCATACTATAATTTACAAGTGTACAATAGAAAATCCGACTGACCAACCTCCAAAGTATAACTGAGAATAGTTTCTCTTCTTGTTCAGAACCCTGATACACTTGTTTTCCTCCAGTTTAATGAATTTATTCTCAAGATCATCTGTATCTAATGATTTGCATTTCAATTCACTTTCATTCCCACTACAAGAAATCAAACTATGAATCAGCATGATTAACTATGTCCACCAAGCTGACGGCAAGAAACTTATTATACAATAAAGCACAATCATAAGTAATTAAATCCAAACATATCAGGAAAGTCTAGAATTACTAATCAATCATTACCAAATAAGTGCAAATTGAAAAAGGAATACATGTAATTAAAATCGAAGATTGCAACGCATTCTAACTAAACATCCACCCAACTCCAACCAGGGGCAAGAAAATCATGTTACACTTAACCCTAGGTCCCCTCGAGCAAAAATAATACGTAAGAAGTTAACAACTTCAAGATAATGATACTCGGAGGACCTAAATATTAAGTTCAGTAAGAATGTGCAGTCCGAAAATTCCCTAATTTAAAGATCTTATGAAATAACTTATAAAACTATATTACAAACAAATAATCCAAAAAAATTCAATTATTTACCCTTCAGGTTTAGAACTCCTGCGACTGTAGGTGACATTGATTTGTGGTTCTTCATAAACAGTATTAAACAAATTGAGGAAAAATTTATATCACTCTGGAAATTCCTGACTCAGATTTGAAGAGGACTTGAAGAATTTGTTGATCATTGATTGCATCCTCTTTTATGTTCTGCCATTTCGATTTGCTTTCAATTGTCATACTCCCTCCTTTCCATTTCAATCTTTACATATTTCTATTTTGGGCGTTCCATTTCAATCTTAACGTTTCCCTTTTTGGTATATCGGTCCCACCTAAAATAACTAATATGGAGTATTACCTAAGACCCACATCCAACACTAATACACCTACCCACTTTACATTAAAATATAATTTCTCTCACCTCACTCCACATTGAAATATTATACTCCTTAATCTCATAGCAAAAAATAAATGTAAAGTATGAAACGGGACGGAGGGAGTATAAGACTTGAAACGGGACGGAGGGAGTATAAGACTAAAAAGCGCGCACCTCTATGCCAAAACTGTGGAAAGACAACGGGAAATCTCGGTTGGCGTAGCTCCAACAGCTCCATTGTTAACCCGGCAGTTGTTAAAGGTCCAGACTTTTAACAACGGTGGTTGAACCGTTGTCGTAGCAAACTTTTAACAACGGTGTATCCCGTTTGTTGTAGCTCTATATATCCATTGTTAAATCAAGTGTTGGTCACAAAAATACATTTTAACAACGGGGAATCCACGTTATCGTAGCCCTCTACAACAATGGATTATCCCCGTTATCGTAGTCCTGAAGCTCCATTGTCAATCCAAGAGTTGTTAAAGGTACCACACTTTTAACAATAGTTTTTGACCTGTTGTCGTAACTCTAAAGCTCTGTTGTCAATCCGGGAGTTGTTAAAGGTTCCACACTTTTAACAACGAAATTCGACCTGTTGTCCTATCTTATCTTTAACAACAGGGTATCTTTGTGGTCTTAGGTAGTATCCCGTTGTTGTTTGAGGTATTATTAAAACATGCTAATTTTAACAACGGGGAATCTTGTTGTCGTAGCCATTTAATTTTTTTTTAAAATTTAACCTGCTCCAAAATTTAATAAAAAATACAAAATTCATAATATTATTAAAAAATTCATCATCAATCCAAAACATCATTACACATTAAATATTTAACAAAAAATCTCTAATGCAGTGATTAGAAAATCAAATTGGACCAGCCAGTTTAACCGGTTAAACCAGGAACCAGAGTCAGAATCAGTCTGGAACAACCTAATAACCATTTTCATGGTTAAACTGAAAAAAACGTATTGAACTGATCAAAATAAAAAAATCGACCAAAACGGTAGAACCGGCGAACTGCCGATTATTTTCAAAATCTGACTGAATTCCAAAATCCAAATTTCTCCATTTCAATGTTGTTCAAATGAAATCTAAAATTACATCAGTTGCAGTTACATACATCATACATCGGTTATTAGCTAAAAAATAAATAAAGAACCCTTTCTTAATGCGTCAGAGATACGCCAAACCACCGTCTTACCATTTAATCTCCGTTTCTTCGCTACAAATTGACGTAGTTTGAGGAAATTAATGTTCGAACTGAAGAAATGATGTGAAATGAAGATGAGGATGTGGTAGTAAGAATTTTTAATTGAGAGAGTGGGAGAGAGATCGAGAGGAAGAACGACGCAGGAACCCAAAACCCTACTGCCTACTACTAACATTATAATAATATCATAATTTTTGTGTAAGTAGGCTTTATTTTATGGGCTTATTTGGAAAAAAAAAGAAATAATATTTTTTTTTGGATCGGACAAAGTTAGTTGTTAATAATTAGTTCACCAAAAAAAAAGAAAAAAAGAAATAATATTAAGTGGGCTGATTTATATTTTGTTAAATAATTTATTTTTTATTTTTTAAATAATTATTCTAATATTTAATTAAAATAAATAAATTTAATTATTTTGGTTGAACCGCCGGTCCGACTGGTTGAACCTCGAACCGGTGTAAACACCGGTTCAGTCTCCGGTCCGGTTATCAAAACACTGCTCTAATGTATTCTCCGACACAACAACTAAACAATATCATGTTATTATAATTACATCTCATGAGTCTCACACAAATAATCTAATAGCAACACATTACTCCCTCCGTCCAGATTCAAGGGTGTCATTTGCTTTTGGGCACGAAAATTAAGAAGTATTGTTATTTAATGTATAGTGGGTAGTTATATTAGTGGAGGTGTGAGTCATATTTTTTAGTTGTATTAGTAGGTGTGTGTGGATAAAAAAGGAAATGAGACCATTGGGGGCGGATGCCCAAAATGAAAAAATGATACCCTTGAAAGCGGACGGAGGAAGTATAACACAAACCTATCAAATTTTGTATTTCTAAATGTATTCTTCATATAGGGCCTCGACGCAAATTATAACGAGAATATACCCAATTCTAATCTCCACCTTCATTCTTCTATGTCAATGATATTTATAGCCATTAACCTACAAAAATTCATTAAAACCAATTACTATGATTTAAATATAGTATTAGAAACATAATTAACAAGTAATATAATTAACAGTAATTAGGACATCAATCATGAAATACAAAGATAAGCATATGTGTGTGAGCCAAAAAAATACTAAGCATATACAAAAATAAACTTTTCATGAATTATGTCGTCCAAGATATCTCCATTAGTAATCGGGAAATAGCCACCAAGTATCCGTTAAGTCGTAACATGTTTAGAAAGGAACATATCAAATAATGTATATTCCAAGACAAGAATATAAATATCTACATCAACAAACAAATAAGCATAAATTTAATGCAATCCAACATCATATTCAAACCAAATGCATCAATGAGTAATTTGGCCAAGATAAGAGATATAAAGCAGGCAAGAGCAACTAAGCATATACCTACACAAATAATATAGGTAGGTGTTGAACTTTTATGTAAAGATTCTATATACTGTACATACATGCAGGTGAATTACATAGAATATAGAATAGTTCTTACTATACCTGATTAAGGATTAGCACTCTCAATCCTCGCTTGTGAATCTCCTGAAGGATCTTACGGAGAAGTAACAATTTGCTACTCAATTTAATCTCCGCATCCAATTTTTCAGTTTCAGAAGTGCTTTGTACCAAATTCACACACATAGATGAGTCCACAAAATAAGGATGATCGCAACACTGGGACAAAGTTAATTTATTGAAGTCAGGTAGACAGTGAAAACAAATCGAATCACAATACGTAAATAACAAATTAGAAAATTAAAAAATAGTGAATGACCACCAAAATGATAGTTGTGCAGTCTTATAGTGAAGTGAATTCCAATTTTAAGAGTATACGAACCTTTCTGGATGACACAAGTATCTCATGGAGGGCTTCATGACTTAAATAAGAGCATTAAACCCCCAAATTTGAAACAGAGAGCCGCAATACTGCTCTATTTGCACGTTGGTGAGCCCAACAGGAACCCAATACTCCACAAAATTAATTGTGCTGGACTTGCGGTCATCTGCAGCAGAATGTGCTAACTTTTCATGCAGCCTAGACTCATCCACATTACACATACACTCAGAAATGACCTGTTGTTGCTGAAACTTCATCAAAATATAGTCTAAGACTCTCAAGTAACAAAACCATAAAATAAATATAACATGGAGACAAAATCCAGAAACTAAAAGATTTTGATATATCAAAATCATAGCGTCATACACACACACACACGAATTAATGTTTTCCTTCAGTAGATGCATTGATTAACTCATACAAGAATAGATATTAAAAATTCTGCAACATATGTTAACCATGCAGGACTCTATTTTGGAGTTTGTATCATATAGAAAAATAAGTTCCAAATTTAGATATGCAACAATATGTTCAGCCTGCAGTACTCCAAAACAAAAACAAAAAATTAGTAGGTCTAATGATATAACCAATAAGTTTCAAGTCACCATAGTTAGTTACTACCTGTACGAGTAAAATATGACACTAATAAGAGAGTCAATTAATATCGTAAATAACAAAGCTTCAAACTCACCTTTGTTCGAGCAACAACATTTGAAATAGTATTACTTTTCTCTGTATTACTTGAGTATTTTTCCTGTCTCAGCAGAAAACTCAACCTGCCAGCATGCCATACGCAACAGTATTCAATTCACTAAAAGGGAGAGGATCTGAAACTTGAGATAGGTGTAAGTGGTTGGAGATGCCAGATTTTAATCATTTATATTCAAGCATAAAGTGGTTATCACACTATTTAAACATGGTATCTGCCATTCACTCTACAAGGAAACCTTATCCGTCATAATCCTATCTCAGTTAAGCCAAAACACAATCAAGATAACCACTGCTATCTGAATTATCAGTACAATTTCAGCAAAAAAATGCGATCTAAAGATGGTACATTGATATTAAATGAGTCTTGGCACGCAACTACCGTTGAAGTCTCAAAAGTTCCTTGGGTGTTCTGATTTGAGAAAAGCTTTTGGCATGGTAAACAAAGCAAACACAATCAAAATGCTAACAATGTAAGATAAACAAAGCAAACTCAATCAACTATTTGATTCATATTGTTGGTCTCTGTTTCCTATTTAAGAAATGTGGTCTTTTTGGCGAATGTCTTAAAGTTAAAGAACAAATACCACCTAAAGAAAATTTTCAGTATACTGAGGACATTAGTAATACCTTCTTGCTTTGAGTGTGAAACAGAGTAATCAGAATTGGCTGTTTGAACTTCTTTATAGCCATTTGGTTCGAAAAGATTTACTTCTCTCTGCTTTCTCTTTTTCTTGATTGAAGGATCTGCTTTACGTAAAGTATTTGATTTTTAAAATAAACCTATAAAGAGCAATCAGTAATTGTGTTACATTATATTGTAAAGGAGAAATGACACTCTAGTAATAAAAAACAAATCCTATAAACGATATTTTAATCTATACAGCTATATACTTTACTAAAGATAAATACATTAAGTTTTTAGCAGTTTTCCAAGTTAATGAACTCTAAAAAAGGGCCATGTACAAAATATTCTTCATTATCTATTAGCAGATTTAACTTGTAAAAATCACAGAGGAAAAATTATATGTATCTTTTCCAATAGAAAGTGTATTCTATAGAACCATTTCCATGTAGAACCTCATGAAATTACAATAATATCTTAATATAAGGATTAAACCCCAAGGTAAAGAATAAACCATAAGTAGATAAACCACAAAATTTCAACTCAAAATCAGTCCACCTCAACAACCAAATGTGAATAAGGAACAAAGTAGTAACAAACATAAGCATATAGGCAAGATGAAATTTTCATAAGACAGAACAAACAATGACTGATATAGAAGTTCAACAAATCAAGTATGTTAGTTAAATTCTCATAACTTGCAAGACATATATCGAATTGTCAAAATCATCACCTACTTCTAATCTAAGTTATGAATTAGATGGCATAGGTAATAGAATGGAAAGGCAGACCTCTATCCGATGAAGAGTGAGAAATGTTGTTACATTTGCTGATCATAAATAATGATTACATTGCAAAGAGTGAACATATTAGGTAATGGGAAAAGTACATAGAAATTTAGAGGCATTCTTCCACTTAGTGCAAACATTCTGGAACGAAATGCATAAAAAAATCAAGATGCACTCTAAAACTTGTTATATTTGAGGGAAAAGACAGCACTCTATAGACTGAAATGAGACTATTGGTACGCAGTAGAGGAAACAAGAATTCTGCCACTCACTTACCACCATAATCATACTAATACAATTAATATTATACACAAAGTCAAGGCAATATACCAAGGAGTTAAATTCATCACAACAGTATAATTTCTACAAAATCATTAAAGCAAAACTATAACAAGTCCAAACTCGATGGCAATCTTTCCCCAACTAAAAAAAAAAAAGAACTCCTGATCAACACATAAAAGAGAGTAGCAGAATTATTTCAAACTAACTTATAGAGTAGCGGAATGAATGGCGACGTGTACTCAATCAGAGCAATTTTACTGACTTTCTCCTAAAGGGCAACCTGGGAGAGAAGGCCTTTCAATCTTGCTTCAATTGGAGAACTCAAGTCTTTGTAGATGCAGCTGATAGCTCAAGTTCTTCTTCACTGAATTTTTATTTTTTGCCATTTATTGCTTGAAATTTAACAAAAAATAGTTAGTTTAGAAAATAACGGAACTGAAAGGGGAGAATATATAGATGAAATTTACATGTAACTGTTATTTAATAGAAAACTTTTACGATATTTGTCATCTTAAACTTTCACACCTTCAAATTTTTTAAGGGAAGCTCTATCAATAACATATAACTAATGAAGATGTCAAGTAGTAATATACTAATGAAATAACGAAAAAGCATAACTTAGGCAGGACTGAAATAACCTGCCCATTCAAATAATGAAATAACCTGCCCATTCAAACAACTTTTTCAATAACTTTATCAATAAATTTTCGCTACCATGATAATGCGTCCCCTCTCTACTATATCAATAACTTTTTCGCTGAGCCAACCCTTATTATTTGTAAACCAGAATCAATAAAAATTTGAATATAATGATAATTTAATTGACAAAGCACATATGCAAAACACAATAACATGTTATTTGATTAATACCTTAAAGGTATTCCATGGGTGTAATTCTTGTGGAATAATTTGTGGACCTTTTCATCATCTTTGTTCCCAGTGGCATACTTTAATCCACATATTTTACAAGTATACGATAGAAAATTCGAACTGACCAACCTCCAAGTATAACTGAGAACAGTCTCTCTTCTTGTTCAGAACCCATACACACTTGTTTTCCTCCATTTTAATGAATTTGTTCACAAGATCATTTGTATCATATGATTTGCATTTCGATTCACTTTTATCCCAACTACAAGAAATCAAAACTATGTGTCAGCATGATTAACTAAGTCCACAAATCTGACAACAAGAAACTTATTATACAGTAATGCACAATCATAAGTAATTAATTAAATCAGAACATATCAGGAAAGTCTAGAATTACAATTCAATCGTTGCCAAATAAGTGCAAATTGAAGAAGGAATACATGTAATTGAAAGCAAAGATTGCAGCGCATTCTAACTAAACAATCCACCCAACTCAAACCAGGGGCAAGAAAATCATGTATACACTTACCCCAGATCCCCTCGAGCAAAAATAATAAGTAAGAAGTTAAAATAGGTGTTAGAGTCAAACGGCAGCAGTGAAGAGGTGGCATGGCGATTAGGGCTGCAGTAAAACAATGGGGGAGAAGGGCATTATAGATCCCTATTCCAAGGTTTTGGACCTTAATTCTCTCTTGGAGAAGGGAGAGAGGCAGAGATTAACTAATAAACATGGAAAGGTGGATGTCGCTCGCAAAACAAGAGGGAAATGAGTAAGGAGCGAGAGAGGAAGATCCATACCTGTGTAAGGATTGTGAGAATGACGATCCAGAAGGGGAGATGAGGAATGAAATGGCGTTGAATTGAATACAAGAGTCGGGGAAGAAGGCAATGGTGGATTGGGAGACCGGGAACCGGTAGATAGTAGATAAAGAGAGTAATTGTTATGTAATTGTAATGTAATGGGGGGAAAATCTTAGGCAAAAGCTTATGCGCACTTGGGACATTTCGTGTCCCCATATGAACACAATCCTCCTCCTTCAATTCTATTTAAATCTATGTATTGCTAGAGATTTAAATTATAAAGACATGAAAATTGCAAAGGCGCACGGAATATGCTCCGGGTGCCCGAGTCACTCAAAATCTTAAGCCACAATTATCCGAGAACTAAAATATCTGAAGAGGTTGGGAGGTAAAATGCCCCCAATTTGAGTCTGTCTTCTCTCTTCCTTTCACACCCACACTACACACACTAACATGCAGGGTTTTGCAATCACTTCTCTCCTCTGCAACCCTTCCTCAATTTTATCACTCTATAATCCCCAATTCTCTGGTACTCATCTCTTCCTTCCTTTGAACACACAATTTAACAAGGAATTCTGTTCAATTTTGTGAATTATAATTGCAGGGAGGGTTTATTCACAAAAGTTTCTACTGAGGAGAGCTACTCTTTCGAAGAAAAAACAGCGTACAATCCTCAGATGCAGCAGCGAAGATAAAATTGAAACATCAAACTCTGACAAGGCATGTCAAATTTTCATTAATCAGTATCTATCTGCACTTCATACTTGTTTTTTGCTTGGATTAAAGTGGTCATATCATGTATAATTGGGGGGAGGGGGGCATGGTTTGTAGGTGGGGAGTATGATCATGATGTATCTTAATGCTTTTTTATTGGATTTCCCAAATCATGTTACTTGGTTCTAATGCAGATACCTTTTGGGTATACAAGAAAGGATGTCTTACTCGTGGGAGTTGGTCTTACTGCTGCTGGCTTTGCTTTAAAAACTGGACTTGAGGTATCCTTACCTTCCCTCTCAGTATGTTCTTTTCTCTTCTATTTCAGTTAATTGGAAAACAATATTCTACCACACTATAAAAGTGAATGATCAAGGGAATGTATGTGGCAAGATCAAACCCATTTCTTGATGGCCTTTGTAATAAAGCAACGAGGAAATATGATTCAACTAGCATACAAATTACCAAAATCCGAACTAAAAAGAAACAGGTCAATATGAAAGTTCAAATTCCCCTGAGTAGGCCACTCATCTGATTGGAGTGATAATGGTTTCTCAGACTCTGAATAATCTTTCATCCAGAAAGTAATCATGAAGATGATATGAAAAAATTTCATACGTGTGTCTAAATAGTGCTCAAAACCGTGATGAATGGCGAACCATTGTGAGTGATGGATGCAAGAACAATTGTCGACTATATAAACCTTCGTTTGAACAAAAATAGGCTTTGTTTGTATGAGTTGAGCTAAACTTAGTTAAAAATGAAATAATAATGCTACTTATGTGAGATCATTTATAAGCTCTTTGGTGGTCTATTCAAGTTTTCCTCTAAATTGGTAACATTTGGCTGGTTTCAATTTATTAATCATTTTACCCATCATATACTTTTCATCATATTATGTTGATATTATTGTCATTTATTTTATTTTTTGATATTATGCAGTATGTTGGAGTTGATCCTTTACAGGCTGGGAATGTTGTCCAGTTAGTGTTGGTTTTAGGTCTTACTATAGGATGGATTTCAACATATATATTCAGAGTCTCAAATAAAGAAATGACATATGCACAACAGTTACGCGATTATGAAGACAAAGTCATGCAGGTAAAATTGTATCCTCGTCACTCCTTGAATCTCAAATTTGATTACTCTCTTCATATTTACTAATAATGTTGCAGAATCATGCATAAGAGTCGTTACAACCAATCAAAAAAGTCAACGAATGCTTCATACATATTCTACCTTTCATTCTTTTGGATGAAATGAATTGTTTAACAAAATTTCTTCATTGCTGTTCTTTCGTATTTTTTTCTCCATTCTTAATTTCATTGCTCTCCATCTTTTTCATATTAATCTTGACTTTATATACTTGATTGCATGAGCCTGAATTAGTTTTAATCTTGGGATTGGACAGAAAAGATTGGAGAGCTTAACAGAGGCAGAGATAGTAGCGTTGATGGAACAGGTTGAGGAAGAGAAGCAAAGATTGGGTGATGGTGAGCAAGTTAAGTAATGGTTAGCATCAAAAGTTAAGTGATGTATTAAATCAAGCACATTTCCAAGTCTTGAGCAGAAGCTGATAGATTTTGAGAACATAATTCTCACGTTGGAGAAGCTAAGTAAAAATGGCTTTGATGTATTCTTGTGTCCGGGCGACTTCGGAATGAAATGAAGGGATGTGACGGCTTTGAAATTGCCAAATCAACGATACACAAATCTAGTGACTTAATCATCAATAATATTGTTCAGTTTAATGTAATTCATTATCTGCTTGTATGTATTTCGATAGTTAAAGTTTAGTTCCTAACAGCATGGCTTAGGTCCAAATTTAATCTACAAGAATTGGAGATTTGTTGAAATCTGAATTATTAAGTCTGAATCAATGAGTTTTATTTTGGATTTATAGCATCGAGATATTGAGTCTTCATGGGGATTAAAACTAGTATTCCGTTGAATCAGTGAGTTTTATTTTGGATTTTTATCTGGTTCATAGAATGCTGCTGACTGCTATGTGAGCTTATTGGGGGCATTTGTTTCAACAGCACAAAAGAGATCTGTTTTCTTTGTTTACGGTTACGGTGGAACAGGTAAAACATTCCTTTGGAAAACTTTTTCTGCATTAATCAGATCAAAGGGACAAATCGTGTCATACACAACACGTTGATCTGCATTAAGTCTTTGAATTAGGTGATCGTGTTCCTCCTTCATTTTATGTTTATTGTAGCACAACTCATTGATTATCATTCGATTCTCAAGATGTATCTCACGATCAAATGCAGAAAAGGGCATTCCATCATAGTCACTAGGTGTCTTTCCCTCTGTGTATCTTGTATTTGTTAAATATTTGGACAAAATGTAGGCATTTGCCTGCTCTAATAACTGGTTTCTATGTAGTCTGGTATTTTACAAGATTCATAGATCGTGCCTCCACTTTGTATTGGGGCGGAACAAAATGACAAAACGCATACTCCCTCAGTCCCGTTCTTATGGTTACGTTTGCTTTTGCACCGGGATAAATGAATATAGTATTTTGATGTGTATTGAGGTGAGAGAAATAATAATTTAAGGTAAAGTTGGTAGGTGTATTAGTGGGATGTGTAGGGCCATGAAGAGAGAAGTAATTAATTTGTGTGAGTCCCATATTCTAAAATGGAAAATGTAACCATTAGGATGGGGCACCCAAAATGGAAATATGTAACCATTATGATGGGACAGAGGGAATACGTTTTGATATGGAGTACTAGTTAAAATTGTTGTACAATAACTCAACACATCACATGAGCCAGTATTGAGTGAAACAGTTATACGTCAAGGCAAAACTTTGTGTGCCCTCGAAAGTACAAGAGACCAACTCATGCATCAAACCATTTTACACTTTTTAAATTAATTATCACTTTCGCTATAATATGAAGTAACTTTTATTTATATTATAAATTATTTATGAAATAACATTATCACTTTTTATTAATTGAATATTATTTTTTATTATAAAAATTATCACTTACTATTTTTGTTGACAAAGATAATCTCCATAATAATGGATGCAATTGAGAAAAAAAAGGACATAATTTAAGTAAGAGTTACTCTCTTGTTTTGCTAGGTGCACAAGATGAATAAGAGTTACTCTCTGGTTTTACTAGGTGCACAAGATGAATAAAGTTACCACGAAAATTCTCGCATGTTAGCTAGCAATATCAAAATAGAAACTCTATTTTAAGGGCAGAGGCTTTCAATTCCCTCCACCAAACAGACATTACCAATTTCCACAACTCAAAACCATATTTAAACCTAGAAGCACTTTCTTTAACCAATAACATCTCAAAAATTAAAATATAGCCACTGAAGTACCCTCATATTTGGATCAACTGGGCCTGAAAGGTTCCGATACCCATCTCAAACCGAAGCCAATATCATCCGTATGATTTATTGCATCATCTAACAATGTCTTCCAAGACACAGGCCTCAAACGGAAGCGAAAATCTTCCACATGA
Organism: Pogostemon cablin; assembly: GCA_023678885.1. Taxonomy (NCBI): domain Eukaryota; kingdom Viridiplantae; phylum Streptophyta; class Magnoliopsida; order Lamiales; family Lamiaceae; genus Pogostemon; species Pogostemon cablin. The sequence continues at coordinate 16,086,561 of CM042969.1, read as the reverse complement.
TTATCTGCATCTGTCTTCCAAGGCCGAGGCATCCAACTTTCCCTTTCATACAACTGCGCACTGAATTCCTCGAGATCATGCAGATCAAACATATCTCCATTTATCATCGAGCAATGGCCTCTTCTTCCCGGTACAAATGTCTTTTGAAGACCCTCTAGAAAATCTCTGTATTTTATCGAAGTTAACATGGAACAATAGAAAAACCAATCATAGACTATGAACTTAGGACGACAGCTCCTTAATACACATTCTGTAAGCTTGGTAAGAAGAACAGTGCACGATGATTCCATTATCAAATTCTCCAATGCAGGTTTAGGTAAATGTTGAAAGTTCACATTCTTCCACAAAAGAGAATCAATACTAAGAGACAGAGTGATTTTCGACGAGCTCAGACGTGTAAGCAATTTGTTCACCTTTAAGAACCCTTTCGCACTAAGCTGATTGCATTTTATGTATACATCAGACTCCCATTCCATTAAAGTTGGTTTAAAGTAAAGTAAGGGACAGGTTACACCCCTAAACTCGAATCTAACAATACTTGGAACATCGAAATCAGCCTTCAACAACCGATCCTGCCTGAAACAAATGAACTCCAGCGAATGGCTACAAATTTTAATTCCACTCTTATAGTAGCCACCGCAATAATGGAGGGCCAAACCCTTCAAGCAAGGAAATTTAGACGAAAAATCACTGAAAAACGAAGTTTCGACATCCACATCAGCCAATAACAAAGACTTGAGCTTACATAACCTAGACACATTCATTGGACCACCAACAACTGATCTTAAACACCAGCTCTTGATTTCTGGCAGTTTAATTTTCTCAAGTAAAGGGCAATTTGAAATTATATCCCTAATTAAATCACCTTCTGAGTGAATATCCTTTAAACTAAGAGATTTAAGTTTGGAACAACTAACCTTTCCATCCTCCCCTGCAGAAATTCTGCACCATTTCAAGGATAATCGGGTTACGGTTTTGGATCGGAGCACCTCAGGAGGTAAAACGAAACATCTATCATCATAGTTTAAAATTTTAAATCGGAAATCTGTAGCACCCATCTTCATAGCTTTCACAATGAATTCTTCAGCAAGAGCATAACAATAGTGATCCACGCCAACATTAATTTTGCCATTCATGTATGGCCTGAAACTCTCAATTCTTCAGTTCAATTTCTCGTACCTTTGCATAGTTTTCTTCGTGAATTCCCAGAACACATCTTCATCGTCTCTGTCTCTGAAGAAACGTTGATTGAAAACTAGGTTTGGACGAGTGGACCAAGCGCTGTACCAAGATTTGGAGAGTAGGCCAGTTCGAGCTGCTTCTTTTGCACTCAGAAACGATTGTATGTGATGAATCATGGCCTCAGGTAGAGGAAAGTCGTCATTAGTGGCTTCGATTCTTCTAGGCTCCTCCATGAAAAACCTCTTGATTGGGATTGTGGATGGTGCTTCAAATTTCCCAAATACGTTGGGACTTCATTTCAGATGTAGGAAGATTAATCGAAGAATTGGTGAATCTTTTTGAAAATCTATTCGTAGAGTTTCATGTGAAACAACCCAAATATGGGGATTTGGTTTTCAAATGGCCAGAGATCTGGAAATCCGCTGGATACTTGTGTGTCGTTTAGAATTTCAAAGTAGCATTACGTTTACGGTCGTGGTTTTCGAAGAAAATTGGGAAGATCAAAAATAGGATTTTACACTCCCGAATTTAAAAGAAATCCTTCTTTTTTTTTTTTTTTTTTTAAGGTAAAATACAAAAACTCCTGAGGAAAATGCAGTTGACTCATACTACGCGACATTAAAATTTAGGAATAATTACTTGGCACATTAGTTAAGATTATTACTATCTTAATATATATAATTGTGAAGTACTCGTCTAATATAATTTTTTTAAAAATACATATGCCACTTCTTCATGAATTGCAAATTTTTATTTCATATGTGTTGTCATTTAAATGGTTCAATAATAATTACTCAATTAATACCTTTTCTATTACTCTAAAATGAATGTTTTGACTTAAATTTGTAAGAAAATTTTATACTATTATTTTTTCAAAATATAAAAATACTCCTTAATAAAACTTTAGCATAGTTATTATTTTTATAAAAATAATTTAATTGTTATTAAAATTATTTTAAAAAAATTCCTTAACGGATATTTAGTATAATTATTATTTTTATAAAAATAATTTAAGATTTTAAGTTAATGAAAAAAAAGAATCATAGTCATAACATAATAAATATAATTATTTAAATTAATTAAAAATCTTAATTTACTCAATTCAAATATGTTTTAATTCTTTTAAAAATTGCTAAATAAGACATTTAAGTCATTATATTTATATCTCCATATTTAATTTTATATTAAAATATTTATCATATTTAACCTAATATATTATTGTACATTTAAATAATATTATTTATTTAATTTGATTCTAAAATGTCACATATTAATAAATATGAAAGGTTAATTAATTAAATTAGCTACTTTATTTTGAAATATATTTATATGTTAGAAATTTTTCCTTGCAAATTAAGCATTTCAATTTAAAAAAATAATTAATAATTTAATAGAAAGTTGTAATATTCAAGTTTTATTATTAATTTATTTTATTTATTCACCATAATATAATTAGATTAATATTAATATAATTATACATAACTATTATTATAAAAAATAAAAAATTAAAGAAAAAAGTTATCATCATAAGAATATATTTTACACTTAAAATAAAGTTATGATTTTAAATTTTAAAATAAAATTTCCGTAACCGCGTTATACGCGGGTAATTATTCTAGTTACATACATTCAAACTAAACTATTACTAATAAATACAAAAAGATATATTGATATGTCTATTATAACATTAATTTAATATCAAATTAAAATAAAATCTCAATATTTATCTTTATTTATTTATTTTAAAAGATTTCTCATTATCCCATAACAGATTTGAGGAAGATATGTGATCCAATTCTTTTATAAATCTCATTCTTGCAGAAAACACAAAAATCCGATCTTCCACGGTGGAAGTCGTTTCAGAGTCGCTGGTGATGCGGCACTAGAAGGCCAATCTGTCAACATCGACCTTAGAGACTTCGCCATATGTGAAATCATCATCGAAATCACGAGAACGTTCACCTTCAACCCTCCGGCAGAAAAATAAGCACTAATTGAGGGTAATTGAATCATGCACGAATATGCACGCCTTGAATGATCACGCGTCAGACTCCAAGATATCCAAGATATATATTTCAGATAGTGCTTGTTCAATCTCTCGCATAAACTCATCATCGAGTCTACGTCGTTGTAACCGTAAGCACGTCCTTTCTTTTTTTGGATTGTTACGCGAGAGAAACCCCCCGATGGCCGCCACCATCACGAAACCAGGTTTCCTCACCAAATGCGACAACCTGACTATGCCCTACTCATTCGGATTCGGTGTCAACAGTGACTGCTGTATCAGAAAGTTCTTTTGTTGCTCCTTCAGTTTCAGCAAGGGAGTGGAAGGATGCTGACGATTGTTTACATTGTGCAGATATTTTAAGGGGTTGTGCAGCAATGTAATCGATTGTACAGTATAAATCATTACAATCTAATATACGAAAACATAGCATGATTCATAGCAAATAATATTTAGGCATAATTTTATGTCCATCAGAATTATTTATTTTTGATAATTATAAATATGATTTACAAAATAAGATCTAGTCAGGTTGTGCAGCCTTATTCATATGTTGTGCAAAAATTTAACTAAATTGTGCAACATATTTATAGTCTTATTTATTCATTGTTACCAATAGGAGAAATTGAAATAACGGGCAATAAATACGGAATTTGTTGCAATTTTAACGGTAGAAATTATGCACAGATTACATTGAAAGGGTAAAATTAGGTTTGTCCAACAAAATTTTGTACCTATTAGTATTAATTTTAAGCCCACGTATCTAATAGTAATAATAAGATATGCATTGTACCTAACAGTTAGTCTCCCTAAATTTTATACTCTAAAAAAAATCTAGCCATCATGCAATAAAATTTCCATTAAATATGGAAAAAAATATCAACACAAAACTATTGATAATTTTATGGGAAATGGAGGCTATTTGAACCCCGAGATTACTGAGTACACCCCAAAAAATATTTAAAGAAAACTTTTTAATTAATATGACAAATCTACCCTTATATAAAATATATTACAAAATATTATATAATTACTTACCATATCTCACGCATTCAAAAGTAAATAATCCAATTAAATAGTTTGATTTACTTTCGGTAACTAATTACTTATTTCGGAAGAAATTGGGGGCTTGAATCCAGTCCGGCCTATTCCTGAGAGGCTATTGATGAGGCGGGGCCCCATGAAGCACTTGAAGAACTCATACTTGCTAAGATCGACCACATAATCTACAGAAGACTATCTTCTTTCCCCATACCAGATGCACAACTCCACTAGCTACAGCTTGCAGTCTCTTCTTTATATATGTCATTTGCCCCTGAAGAGGAGAGTTCTTACTCAATTGCGCACAGCTCTATTCTGCTTTCAATCTATCTCAGAAAGTGGGCACAACAGAAGTCGGAATAGATGAAGCAATAGAGGCTGATATCTGCTCATTGCCACAAGAAGTCTGCGATCGCTCAAAGAAAGGTGCCAACCCGGCTAAGCACCATCTGAAGGCTAGGCGTAAAAGAGGAGAGGAGCCTTGACTTTCTATCTTATTAGTCAAGTGCTCTAGTTGCAATCAAACTAAACTAAAGCAAGAAGTGAGAAAGTGGACTTTGAGAAAGAAGGGGCTGTTATGGGTCCCCTGTAGGAGCCATATCACTAGCTTTCACGCCCCCTTGTCGCCCGCCCTAGGGGGAAAGAAAGACAGCTGAACCGCGCTTTCTATAGTTAAAGCGTTGGAAGTAAGGGGGCTGCTAAATCGGTGTCGGTGGTTGAACTTGAAGCGGTCTCTTTTTTCCCTCATGTTGGGATAGCACGGTAGGGTGGGTTGACCATTGGCCTACTCTACCTACCAAATCCCTAGATTCACTATAGTAGTCCGTTTGGCTGCTCTTGCCGGCATTCCATGCTAATACTCCGCGGCCGCCAGCTGTGAATAAAGGGTTGATCCTTACTCTAACAAGTAAGCTAGTAAACCCTCCTTTACCCTTTATCGGATACCGGAGGCTGCTACTATGATGCCTTCTTTTGGATTGTATACCACTAATGACTATCAAGATAGGCAGGCTATAGTAGTTTCAACAAGGAAGAATCCTAGCATAGATAGGAAATAGATTGAATAAGAATTTTTACGATGGGAGATCTATGACTTCGAGTAGCAGATTTTCCATCAGATTGACTTAGTTCAACCTCAATACCGAAAGTAATGGTATAGGAAGAATCCGAGAATGAGAATGAGGAAGTAGAGAACAACCAATCTTCTTGTAGTGGAGCTAAACGGAGATGGAGGTGAACGAAGCGAAGCTTTTCACAATAATTCCTTCTTCAAGTAAACCGGAAACAACCCTTATGGTTTGATATCCGACAGGAATAATAATCAAAAAGTCCAGGTTGAAGAAGGCCTCCTTCCGGGGGGGCCCGAGCCATCAGGCCATGGGGAACTTATCGAGATGCTTCCTTGCGAAAGCCAACGGAGGCGAGATACCCTCAGGGACAAAAACACATTCACCAGATGACCTATCAAAGATAGAAAGCAGTTGAAAGAAGGCCGTTTACAGCGCTTTTTTAGCCTCATGGTAGAGAGAGTTTTAGTTCAGTTCGCACCGTCAAGCGCTAGTGAACCTACGAGCCCTCTGCCCCACGCATCTAACCAGCTCACGCGCCGACTTGGTAAATTACCCAAAGCTAGACCGTACCGCAGTATAGGCGAAGAAGTCAACCCAGATCTTTCTTTGATAGGTCATCTGGTGAATGTGTTTTTGTCCCTGAGGGATAACTAATGGATACATGTCTTTCTTTTCCAGTTCCATTCCAGGCAGTTACCAGTCGCCCTAACGTTAGTCATAAAAAGGCTTCATACGGCACTACTTTGTGCTCGGGGCATACTTCACTTTATCCCTTTATTAGGATTGAGACCCTGGGGTGACTGAATTCGCTTTTCCAGATAATGATGCAAGAACCCGCAGTGTGTCCATGTGGTTAGCAAATTAGAAAACGAACCTCGCTGTCAAGTCAAGGAAAACGTACGTAGCAGCAAGGATGGTGCATCGCAAGCGGGGATCAATATCTCCTTAAGTTTTTCACTCTATTGCCTAGTCTAAAGCTAGTTCAGCGAGGTAGTTTACTTGCGGACTCGATAGAGTTTGGGTACGACTCAGCTCTTTGAAAGCCTCGACTAGAAGAAAGAAGACCAGCCGAAATGCCCCTCTTTATTAGGTATCAGGTTTTAGATCATCTGTATGAGTTAAATCCATTCTACGATCTATAGATTCCCCATCCATCTATATCCAATCCCAACGAGAATATAAGCCAGTCGCTTCCGGCTTGTCTTGTAGTCAACTTTCACTTCGCGGGAACCTCGCTAACCTTCTTAGCTAGAAACCCCTTTGATTCTGGTTATGAGGGTCCAGCCTGGTCTAGACCTTCTAGTTCGACTAGATCCGCTTTCTTTCCTCCTAAAAAATGGGGGTGCTACGCACATTCTTTTTAATTCACTCCTCTATAGGGTGCCCCCTTACTGTACCGAGATAGAGCTTTTTTGGTTGATTGCACGGGGTAAAAAGACCCCCGGATTGTCTACTCTTATGTGTGTGGCCATGGGCTTTCCCTTCATATCACTGCCGTCTCGCCTTAGTTATTCCAAATGAACCATGTCGGACTGAATTCTGGCATCACTTCTAGATCAATCTGAATCCTGGCATCATTCTTAGATCAATCGAAGCTCGAATCTGATGATCATGTCTCCTGTTCTGGGTGAAATAATCCACTCTGGATTCACAATAAACTTAATCTACGCTGTCGCTCCCACCTCGTTCAATCCTTCTCCGTCGTCTTTCTCTAATGGTTTTATGTTTTTTCGTGAACTCTAAAAACCATCATTTACTTCTTCACCTAATTAATCCATACGCACAGAAACAACCACTGAATCGTCGCAATGAGTTCTCTGAGTGGCACTTTCTTAGGTAACTCAGTGGAGACGACGGACGTGAGTAAGCGCAAGTGAATACTGTCAAATCGTGAATCAGTTCAGTGATCCCAAATGCGGAAGTAGAAACTCCTGGATGATCTGATGATCTCGGTGATAATCAGATTCGAGCTTCAACTGATCTGGTGATGAACTCTTCAATCTACATGAAAATTAGAGCAGCTGGGCTACCAACAGCGGCAAAGAAAAAATAGACTACCAATACGAGCCCTTCGTCGCCGACCTTGTGCTCCAGGGCTGCGTCGTGGATCCTTCCGACCAGCTCCTGTCGTCCAACTGCACTGACTCCTTCGCTCGCCTGCTCGACAACCACGACTTCACCATCACCCCTGAGGCTCGGAACACCATGAAATGGGTTTGAGAAAAGTACATGTACTACTCCTATTGCTATGACAACATTAGGTATCATGTCTCCCCTCCTGAGTGTGTCATTCTTCCTTCTGAAAGGGTTTTGTTCCAAACTATCGGCAGGCTTAGAGGGAAGATGAAGTTCCATGGCGGCAACCACCACCGTCACCACCAGTCTAGGTGACGTGCCAATCATGGTGTCTAGTCATCTCTTTTTTTCTTTTACTTTTTCTTTACGATGTATTTATGGGAGTATAAGTCAAAGCACGTTCCCCACCTTGAAGATGGTGGCGGTGATTGATGTGGCGGCTGATGCTCTCAAGAAGAAAGACGTCTCATGGTTTGATTATTTACTTATGGGGTAGGTTTAGTAATTGTGTGGTATATTTAGTAATATAGATTTATGAGGGCATTTAAGTAATGTTAAATAAAAGAAAGATTAATTTATATATTTTTGGGGTGTACTCAGTAATCTTGGGGGTGTAAATAACTTGCCCCTTAGGGAAATTAGGTGTGATGGGTCAAACAATTTAAAAATTTGTTTAAATGGCCTTGACCAAAATTATTTTATAATATTAATTAAAAAAGTAAAATAAAAATTATTATTTACAATTGAGAATTAAATTTTTCTTTAGTTAAAATTTGCCCTAAAAGTTTCAAAATTAAGAGGGTGGTGAAGACCCAAGACATCCATCGTTGTTGGTGAAATAAATCTTTCAAAATCAAGAAGGCTGGTGAAGATCCGAGAATCTTTGAAAATCAAGAAGGCTAGTGAAGACTCAAAACATCAGTTGTTCATTGGCTAAGCCAGATCTTTCAAATCTAAGAAGGCGCGCTTGTAAAGACCCAAGATATCAACCATTAGATGGTGAAGACAAACCCAAGACAAACTGATTCTTCTTCTCTTCTCAGGTAGTGTATTTACATATCCCGCTCGAATTTTCTATGATTCTTCTCCCTCCTCAATTCTCCCATTTTTCCATGCTCTTGGGTTGCACTTGGTATGGAATTACTGTCCGATAGATACTTGTTTTTTATAGTGAAATTTTAGGCATAACAGTGATAATAATGATGTTGAAAACTAAGCTTTGAACTTATGCCTAAAGGTGTTCGATGAAATGCTTGAGTGAAAATTTTGGGTTAAATTAAGTCTTCCGATATGAATTCGAGTTTGCGATAAGGGAATTGATCAGACTATTCCAGAAATTATTATGAACTAAACAATTCATTAGAACACTTAATAAATGCTAATTGCCAGAAGAATTACAGCATGGCATTAGAAAATAATGATAGCTTACTCTACACTAGGCATGTCTAACTATTGCACGAATTTTCGATACTTGTAATAAACTAAATTTCGAAACCAACTAACTATCTTGAGCATGGTTTAGATCAATTTAAATTACTTTCGAGAAAACACTGCCACAGATACTAGATGTCTATGCAAAGGAATTTATAGATGTTTACTTCTTTTTTGAATAGTAGGAATTGCTTCTTCCAAGCTCGTAATCCCATTGAGACAAGAAGTTTTGGCTGCTCCATAGTAAAATAATCTCATTATCTATGCTTTAGAACAGAAACCAAATCAGGCTCGCAATTAGCATCTATCGCGACACATTGATTCTAATGCCCATCAGTAGTGCCTCAAATTGAAGATAATATCATAATATGTAAATAGATCAAATAAAGGAGCTTTTTCTTACTCTTGTTGATGGCAGTCTGCAATTCCATATAATATGTACAACTTTTTCTAATTCATCATGAACCTTTTCATTCACCTTTAGTTAGAAAATATCCAAATACTTTAATTAAAATATACAATCACATTTGTGCATGTTAAAAAATAAATCAACTAGAGTTTAAGCAAAATATCCTTAGATCCAGAACGTTAATTACAATTGATTGAGTTAATTGATGATACTTGATGAGAGTGAAAATAAGCGTATTTTAGTGTCCAATCTAATACTTTTTTTATGAGAATTATTGTAATATATTAGAACAAGTATCTTATATTTAATATATGTGAGAAAAAGGTGTACTTGAGGTGTTTTATTATATTTTAGGTGGAAAAAGGATCAAAAGTGCAAAGTTGGAGAAAAGGTGCAACGTGTGCTTGAATGCTGAAAAACGCACGTCCAATTTGTGTAATTATTATGTGTTATTTTAGAGCTCAAAACTAGAATTGTGATATGTGGTTGGAAAGCCACAGAAGAGAGGGTCATTTTGGAATAAGGAACACCTCAATCGTATTCCAAATGAGAAATTTATGATCAAAATGGTGACACTGCGCAAGCTGTGCAGTACAGAACGCTGTGCCACTTTGCATGACTTGTTACATATTCAATTGTTAGGATTTCTATGATTTCTTTATATGTATAGAAAGCCAAGGAAGAGAGGATTTTGTGAGCATAAGAATCACTCAAATCGGAGCTTGGATGTGGAAGTTATAAGCGAAACGGTAAGACTGCGTAAGCTAGTTCGACCACGACACGAGTGGTTCGACCACTATGTCGTGGTGGAACCAGAAGCCTGAAAGTGCATTAAATCGCCGATTTTGATTCGACCATGGTTCGACCAAGCCCATAGGTCGAACCAAATGCCAGGGACAACTCAAAATCCATATTTTTACACTCCTAGTGCGTGTTTCTGCATGTTTTCGTCTTAAAAAGCCCATCCTAAGTCTATAAGGAGAGCTTACAAGTATAAAAAGGGATGTGGATCACATCATTATTCATTGGAGAATAATCGATTGGTCGGATTGTAGTCAGAATGATCAATTAAAGAATTTATCGAACCACAGGGAGGAAGGCACTAGAGTTTAAGCGATCTCAAGTTTATCGTGATTTTATAAGGACGACGGAATAGGAGGATAGATGCAAATAAATGCTATTAAACTAATGCAAGAAATAAAGATAAAATGAATGCAAAGATAAATGGGTTCCAAGTGATGCAAGGATGAGATTAGCAACAATCATGGCATAGATAACAAAGTAATCATGCAATTAATTATATTCTATCATGGACAAGGCATAGGAGCGATCACTAATTCCACCTAAACTCTCTACCAAGATGTATAGGATGTTGGCCCTCAATAAGGCTCCCAAACGCACATAGGATCAAGACCAAAGTGAACACCTCCCACTAGGTACTAATTACTCTAGGAGTTCCCTAACAAGTACTAAATCATAGACAATATTCCCTTTTAAGGTACTATGAATTCACTAATGGCTTGGGTCTCCTCATCTAATCAACTAATCTCACGATTAAGCTAATCAAATATTCTATCAAAGGGTTCTAAATCTAGAAGGATAGACCTATCTCATTCTAAATTAATGCACATGAAGTGTATGATGAAATGATTCAATAAACTATCCTAAACATGTAATTGATTTACCAATCTAATCAATGCCTATTACAATTAATCACACAAATCAATCATATACATCAAGCAATTAACAATCAATGATAGAAATAACTCAAAGCCCATTCAAGAATAAAATTAATTTGCATAAAAACTAAATTATCCAACACCAATCATGGAGCTAATCTCACAAAGGAGATTAGCCTCTCATAGTCACAAGAAATTCAACATAGACATTAAAATCCTTACAAACTATGATCAACTATAAAAAATATCACAAAATTAGAATTAGATTCCCCCTTTGAAGGTCTTCAATGGAGATCTTCTTCTTCTTGTAATCTCACTCTCCCTTGCTTCCTTGATCACTTGGATGGTGGATTTGATGGAGGAGATCAAGTGTAGATGGATGGATGAAGAATGGATGAAGATGATGGTGTAAAATGGAGAAAATGGTGTGTGATGTGTGTGTCCCAAGTGAAGTCCTAATCCTCTCAAAACTTGGAGACAAAGCAGCCAAAAAGGAAATTAAAACTGATTTTCTGCAGAGGTGGCGATTTTCACAAAAATTCAACCGAATTTTCATGAGCATGGTCGAATTTTTCTGTCAGTGTGCTCAGCCTCCATTGCTCTGTGTCGCCCCTGTTTTTCCTAAAAATTCACAAAAATTCGATCGAATTTTTGTGCAAGGGTTGAATTTTTGTGACAGCTTCGTGCTGCTTCACTATTTCGTGCATAACTTCCACATTCGATCTCTGATTTAAGTGATTTTTACGCTCACGCGATTCTCTATTTCTTGGATTTATATCCATATAAAGAACTTTAAAAAATTCCAACATTTGAAGGTGTTACAAGTCATGCAAAGTGGCACACCATTCTAATCATAACTTTCTCGTTTGGACTCCGAATTGAGCTCTGCTTTTTCCTACATCTTCCTCTTCACTTCTAGAATCCATTTGTGCCTGAAAATTACATAAAATAAACCAAAGTACCAATTCTCTAAATATTTACCAATGTCGCGCAATTTAAGACACTTAATCATGAAAATCACACATTTATCATTTCAAAGCATAAATCTCCATATGAACATAAATCACCACCAAAAGACATACAAGAATAATAAAAATAAAAGAAAATACATAATAAAAAGACACTAAAATCTAGGTGAAAATGACACTAATCAACAACAACACAATCATCCTACACCTTACAAGGGGGGATCACCGCCCAACCAACATCCATATCCTTTCTTCCATCCATCCATCACTTTGAAGATTCGTCTGTAGAATCAAGAGGAGAACCAAGAGAAGGATTCAAGACAGAGAAGGACGCAACGACGCCCATATCTAGGTTTTCTTCATTTTCTAATTTATCTTTTATTTTTCGGACATATGGGTAAGATCTTTCCAATCCCCATGATTGTACTTCGCAACATCATGGGCTAGAACTGTTTTGGTAGATCTAGTGTTTTGAAAGTTTTTATGAATTAATTGAACTTTTGTGTGCATACTCCATACAACACTACTTGTGGATTTATTTTATATAAGACTATGCGTTTTTAATTCATACTCGGAGTTGTTTTGTGCATCATTAACTGTTATGTAGAGTCTGAATACATATCTTGATTATTGATTGAGTGCGTTCACTGCTGAGCAGGATTCCATGTTATGATTCTAAGTGAGGGGACTCTGAAGCTTCATTAGAACTATCTTATATGAATACTTATTAATTGAATTGGATTCGTGTTGATAAGTACGATAAAAAGGGTAATTTTATAGTACCTATAAAGGGAGATCATATTGGGTTAGAGTACCAATTGGCCAGAAAAATAATTGATACTGATAGTACTTAGAAAGAGGGATGAAATTATATCTCTTGCTCCAAGGTTATTCACACGTGTTACATGCATATTTTCTTGTGTCTATAGAGTAGATTTGCATGGTTTAGTGATGCGTCCATATACCACAAGGCAGAGTCGGACATTGATATATGAAAGGGAGATTAATGAGTGAAACTGGATTATCCTAGAGCTACCTATTCTCCTATTTGATTCACTTTTGTATTTTCCTAGTTTCTTATTTATTTTATTTGTTATTTAAATTAATTATTTAGCAGTTTAATAATTCTATACCCCAACTTTTATTGCCATTCGTCTTAATTAATTAGTAAATAATTAAATTGATAATACACCGTCCTTTGGGATCGATATTTAACTTGGTCGCTTGTTTAAGCTGCAACTGATATCCTTAATACTTGGGGATTAATTTTGCGTGCAAAGAAAATGCGCATCAAGTTTTTTGGCGCCATTGCAGGGGACGACTGTTATTATTAATTTATTATTTCTAGTTGATTAAAATTTTTATTTGTGATTATTTATTTCTATCTAACCTTAAATTTTTCTGAGGTACTTGTGCACTAGGAAAATGAGAGGAAGGAAAGAAGGAATAATACATTAAGCTAAATATGACCGGAGCAAGGCAGAATCCGAATAATGTTTCCATACGTGAAATTTTTACGTACAATGGGATTGGCAAGGGTGGAAGATGATGATTTTGAGATACATCCCGCTCTTATTAATATGGTAGAGAAGAATCTCTTTTTTAGAGGTTACTTTGAAGATCCATATTAGCATCTCCAAAGATTTCTTAGTTATGCAAACACTCAAAAGGGTTCTGGAGCTAATGATCATGCTAGACGGATTGCCCTATTCAAGTTCTCATTAATTAATAGGGCAGAAGCTTAGTATGAGACTCTTGATGCATTGGATTGCACTACATGGGACCAACTATAGCAGAAGTTCTTGGAGAGATATATGCCACCCTCAAGGATCTTAAGAATAAAGCAGAAGATCACCCAATTTATTAAGAATGAGGGTGAGAAATTTCATGAGGCATGGGACAGGTTTAAAGATATGCTCAGGAGGTGCCCGCAACATGGGATGTCTAAGGCTCAATACATAAGTATCTTCTACTGTCGATTGGATTGTGAGTCGCGTATTTTTATTGATGCATCATCAGGTAGAGCGCTGTTATCTAAAACATCAATCGAAGTAAAAACTTGTTTGAAGATATCTCTATGAATTCACGTGACTAGCCTATGGAAAGGGTAAGAGGATCTTATGTACTTGGCAAGGTGGCGCAGGTTGAACATCAAGTGGTGAAGCCGAATATGGATGATAAGATCATCTCTAGTTTAGCTAACATCAACAAGCTACTAGAATCCCAGCAGAGGTAGATTACAGAGTTGATACAAAGGGGGCTTAGTATGAAGCAGCACGAAGTGAAGAGTATTGAAGATACCTTCAATCGATACATGGCAAGGAATGATGCAAGGATTGACCGCATCGAGGCTACTATGAATGCTAAGCATGCAGATTTATCCAAGCAGTTGAAGGACCTTACTTTGATGATGGGGCAGATAGCTGGGGACATGAATCAATTGACACAAATGTTGGAGAAAGGAATGTTCCCATCTCAAGGTATAACGAACCCAAAAAAGTGTAAAGCCATCACATTGAGGTCTGGAACGCAGTATGAGGGACTGATGATACCGAAAATGAATTTTGAAGCTCCAGATGCTCAATTCGACCAGGGTTCGACCAAGCCAGCAGGTCGAACCATATCATGGAGATCGAACCAAGCACCTAGGCAATCTTTGGAGCTTCCAGCTGACCAGTTCGACCAAGACCCTCGTGGTTCGACCAACCCTGTTGGTCGAACCAAGGTGGAACGAGCCTGTCCACAGCACATTATTTCGTCTGAAGCACAGTTCGACCACGACTACCATGGTTTGACCAACCCTGTTGGTCGAACTGTAGTCGAACTAGCCTGTACGAGAGATGCTAAATTTTCTAAAGACCAGTTCGATCATAACAGTCATGGTTCGACCAAACTCCTTGGTCGAACCATGGTCGAACCTGTTGGATTGTATACTGAAAGTCTAGTTTTTGTATGAACAATATTTTGATAATATTGGAAATAAGAATCATGTGATCAGACGTTTGCAATTATATTTTTGCAAAAGTCCATTTACTTTATACTATAGATAATGTGGTGTACGGCGTCACACGAAAGTTCATATTGTCGACTCCTTATAAAGTATAAACAGATGTTCACAACTGAGATAGATAGGGACTATCTATCGGTATGGTTGTAATGTGATTTGGTGTTAGTCTGTCTTGACTATAAAATTGCACGAGTGCACCTTGTGTGTATTGAATAGGACCACCGTTGAGATCGTTCGGTTTATACTGACTATATAATAAAACTTGATCTATGTAATTATGGATGTTCGTATTCTTAATCCCTATACAATAACCTCGACACGTAGGCCAGTATTTATTTCTTTGATTCATCAACGGGTGAGATTTAATAGTTAAATCAATATGCTTAGTGAGTTGGGAGATGGTGATGTCTCTATGGTGTGCTGCTGATTGTAAAAGGAATCTGTGTCCTAACGGAATTGGTGGATGATGTCCTCTTGAGGAGCTCATAATGATTATCATGTAAATCCCGTAGGTGGATTTATTCCGGCATGATAATAAGGTTGAGTGGTACTACTCTCAGTAAATATATTAATTAATGGAGTTGTCAGTAACTTAATTAATTAATGGGTATTAAATCTTAAATATGGGGAGACTAATGAGCTCATAATAAGAAGGAGCCCATAACGTAATTTGAGAATACGGTGGCAGTGCAATAATATTTCTTTAATTGACTGATTTATTATTATAGGATTTAAATATAAATTTTGGGCTAAACTTGGATGCTTAAGCCTAATGGAGGCCCAAACCCTAATTTATCCTCCTAGTCCCTATTGTAGCCTATATATAGTCAATTTCAGCCGTCCGCTAATTAATTAATTCACGCCTAAATCATGAGTAAGCAGATTAGGATTGCATATTGATCACGCTGGAGCAACGTGTTTCTGATCGGGTAATGCCGAGTTTGAGGCGAGTTTTCGGATGGCATGCGGCAAGGCAGGCGATGTTCCATGGAAGCGAAGGTTGGCAGACATGCAACGGCTGGAGCCTATTGTTGCAGGCGAGTTTCAAGACACGGTGGCTGTCGGTGTAGAAATAACGTGCACGGCGAACAAGGACGAGGCGTGGTCAGCCGCTGGTGGAAACGCCGAGTGGTGTTTGTTGTATCTGGTGGGTTTCGGGCAGCGACTTGTTTGTTTAGGCTGCAAGTTTGGATGGCGATAAGTGACACAACCAGTAGCCGTTGTCGGCAGTGGACGGAGCGGTTAGTTCTCATTGTGGAGATGACGATAATCATTTTTTCGGTGTTGGTTTGAGATATAACCGGTAGCTGAGCAATGGCATCCGGCGAGCAGTTTTCATGGCTGGAAAATTGCTGGTACAGTCGGAGTTTTTTTTTGTTGATGAGGATCCGTGTGGGTTCGATAACTTGTGCCACAAGAATTCTAACTTGTTGTGCAAGTAACTTCTATAATTGCTTGGAGTATTGACCAAGTCAATCCTTATTTGGCAATTTTTTTCTTATATATAACTGCTATAATTGCATTATTTGCCTATTATTGTTATATATTTGGATGCATGTGCTAAGTGATTTACTACTTTAATTTTCCGTAATAGGAGCATGCTAAGTTGTGTATTTTATTTTTAATATTATATGCATGCAAAAATCCTCTTGTTAAATAACTAAGTGGGAGAGGGATTGGTTAAAATCCCGCGACCTCCATTATTGATTTATTAAGTGATGCAAGTAAGCTTATGAGTCAGTTTTAGTGCCTTCATCCCCAATGGATGAGTTTTATTTGTGGATCACTGGAATAAATTTCATGAAATAATTATTATTTGTAATGTGATGCAAGTAAGCTTATGAGTCGGTTATAGTGCCTTCCTCCCCAACAGATGAGTTTTATTTGCGGGTCACTGGTACAAATTAATTATTGATGATTATAGGAAATTATTTGAGTGCGTGTGGACTTCTCCAACTGTAAGGCACACAAACTTGAGTAACGTACTTAGTATCAAATAATGGTATACACTTGGGTGCAATTAATATGTATCCTCCCAACGGAGTCACTGCTATTAAATTGCATGACTAAAGTGATGGCGCTTGGATCGTTTGGTTAACGTGACTTGATAGGATACCATGCGTTTCTATCACAGCGGAAGCAATAAATCATAGAAACGATTACCGTTCACCAAGGTATGTTGATGAAGATTGATTCTCGCAGGCAGCCTGCGCAGTCCCACGAGAATGGCCATAACTTCCTCGTCTGATGTTGGAAATGAATGATCTTTGTGGTCAGACGATCCTCGCTTCAACGGATTTCCATCAGTATAATGATCATTAAATTCTGAGCACTTTACGATTTTATATCAATTTCGCAAGGTGGCGGACAGCAGCAGCAAACTACCTTCTGATCTTCTTCCGTATGTCCCAAGTCCGATCTCGACATCGTGTGGGCGAAGATCTACGAGACCTCCTCAATCTGCTCTCAACCCTCATCACACGTGAATAATCAGTTAGATTAGATTAGGGTTCCAGATAAGTTGAGGTGACTTATATACATGGGCTACAGCAGGGACCAGGAGGAGAAATTGGGTTGTGCCTCCATTGGGCTTAAGTATCCAAGCTTAGCCCAAAGCTTATACTTAAGTCCAATAATAATAATATATTCCACTAAAATATTAATACTGCACTGCCTTTCCAATCCCAAAATTACGTTTTGGGCTCCTTCTTATTATGAGCCCGTTAGTCTCCCCATGTTTAAGATATACAATGTCCATTAATTAATTTAAGTTACTGACAAATCAATTAATTAATATCTCATCCAAGAGTAGTACCACTCAACCTCATTATCATGCCGGAATAAATTCCACCTGCAGGGTTTACATGATAATCCTTATGAGCTCCTCAAGGGGACATCATCAACCTATGACGGACACGGATTCCTTCTACAATCAACAGCACACCATAGAGACAGCACTATTTCCCAACTCATCGAGTTTGTTGATTTAATTATATGTAAATCTCACCCATTGATGAATCAAAGAAATACATACTGCCCTACGTGTCGAGGTTATTGTATAGGGATTAAGAGCACGAACTTCCATAATAACTGAGATCAAGTTCTCCTATATGTCAGTATAAGTCGAACGATCTCAAGCGGTCCTGCTCAATAAACACAAGTGCACTAATGTGATTCTATAGCCAAGACAAGCTAATACCAAACCACACTACAACCATCCCGATAGAGAGTCCCCGTCTATCTCGGTTGTGAGCATCTGTTTATACTTTATAAGAAAACCGATAATATGATCTTCCGCGTGTTGTCGCACAACATATTATCTACAGTATAAAGTAAGTGGACTATTGCATCGAACATATAAATAAATTATAAGATGCAATCATTTGATCATATGATTCTCATTTCAAATTAATTGTTATAACATTATTCATACAAAAAGCTAGACTTTTAGTATACAATCCAACAATCTCCCACTTATACTAAAAGACTATGCTGTCATGCCTTCTGCCATACATCTGATTTCCACTCCCACTACACGACCATCAAAAGCTCTCGCCTTAAGGTCCTTGCAAATGGATTTACTAGGTTATCATCCAATGCAATCTTGGTGACAACAACCTCCCCTCATCATACGATCTCTCGTAATAGGTGGTACTCGCGCTCCATGTGTTTAATTGCCTTATGGACTCGTGATTCCTTCAAGTTTGCAACTGCACCAATATCATTAATTTAAATTGTGATAATCTTGGGCAAACTTAGAATCACACCAAAGTCCATCATGAAGTTTCTAGAGTCATACAGATACTTTGGCATTATGACTCTACTTCCTAAAATTAAACGCATAACCTTTGAGGAGGATTTACTGCTGTCCCTATCTGATTTGAAAAATCTGAATCTATGTAACCCATAAAAATCAGTGAATCTGTTCGGTAAGCCCACATATAGTTTCTAGTCCTTTTTAGGTACATAAGTATATGTCTTACCACAGTTCATCATTCTTGTTCCGGGTTACGTTGATGCCCACTGTTCATGCCATCGGCAAAACAGATATCCAATCTCGTGCATAGCATTCCTTAGATTAAGCTTCCTCATTTGCCGAAGCATAAGGAACCGCTTTCATCTTCTTTATCTACTTTTGTGTCACAAGACACATTCACTTAGATAAATTCACATGCTAAACGAGTAAGGATCGTATCATTATATGAAACTTGAGATAAGCATAACATCCTTTCTTGTGATCCGTATTACCGTGATCAAAAGGATATTTTTGCTCTTCTTAAGTCCTTCATCTCATACCGCTTTATCAACCATACCCATACGCTCGACAATACTCTTTCATTGTCTCCAATGAGCAAGATACTATCTACGTATAGTACAAGAAATACCACCACGTTTCCATCACTCTTTTCAATACACAAGACCTATCCGATCATTGATTAGATCCATGTCACTGGATTACCTCATCAAAACAGATGTTTCATGATCTTGAAGCTTGCTTTAGTCCATGAATGGACACTTTTAAGCTTATTATCATAATGCTCTTAGCTTTTTGCAATGAATCACTCTGGTTGCTTCACATAGATGTTTCCCTTAAGACTTCCAATCAAGAAAGCTGTCTCGACATCTATTTGCTATCCCTCATATTTCATATGAGTAGCAACAAATAAAAAAGTCCGGATCAACTTAGGCATAGCTACCGGCGAACAGGTTTTCTCATAATCGAACCCTTTCTTTCTGAGTATACATTTTCGCAACAAGCTTGCTTCCAAGGTTTTCACCTTATTCTATGATCCTCTTTTATTCTTGCATGCCCACTTCCAATGGCTTTTACGCCATTTAGCGGTTCAACAAGCATCCAGACCTAATTTAAAATTCATCGATTCTATTTTAATATTCATTGCACTTTGCTAGGATTTGGCATTTCTAACTTGTAGTGCTTCGTCGTATCCGTGGGTCCATTTCATGTTTGCTAGGGACCAAGTCTCATGACTTTCCCAAAACATGTATCTTACAGGTTGTCGAAGAACCCTCCCACTACGACAAGGCACTACACGTAATTGTGTATCAGACGTGACACGCGTTGCAGTTTACCTTGTGGTATATCCTCTTGTACACTTGGTACTTATACTTTGTGTTTTTCCCTCTCACTTCCTTTAGAACAATTTATACATAGGTTTATGATTTAATACATAGTCTTTTTCCAAAAATCTAGTGTTTGTGTTAACAATCACCCTTCGATCTTTTGGACTAAATAAATCACCCTTCATTTTTCTAGGATATCCCACAAACAGACAAACATTCATACGAATTACTGTTTCTAGGGCACACCCATAAAATGAATTTAGTAATTCCAAATAATTCATCATCCATCTAATCATTTCCATAAGAGTGCTACACCTTCTATCCGCCACACCATTCAGCTGGAGTATGCCCGGTGTAAATAATTTGAGATTTAATCTCAACCTCTGATTAATAGCTCCTAACTATCCTAAGAGGTACTCGTAATGATGATTAAATCGTCATTACTTGATATATTTTCCATGACGCTTCACTGTACCAGCCTTGCAATTCTTGAATTAATCAAAGAACTTAGACATGCAGTGCATCAAATAAATATATTGGTATCTAGAATAATCATCGATTGACGAATATTCATATCCACCTCTCATCCGGACAATCTTAGGACCACATAAATCATAATGAACTAATTCCAACATATATATCTTTGGTTCTGCACCCCTTTGCCTTGAAAAAGCAATTAGTCATTTTTACTCCCAGGCAAGACTCAAAAGTTAGATAGTTTTCACTTCAGATAAACTTAAGGGTCTATCGGCTATCAACTTTTGAATCCTACTCAAGTAAAATGATCTAGTCTTAGATGCCAAATATATGTTTAGTTCATATCCGAAGGTATCTTTCTCTTACTAAGATTAGAAGATTCATTATTAATTACTATTTGTTGCATCTGTGGAATATACATGATATAAGAATATACAAATTATTCACCAACGTACAATAACAGATTACAACTCTATCCTTCATTATAATGACCATGTCATTTAAATGAAATGGAGTATCCATCTATTAATGCATAGAAACCGAAATCAAATTCTTTCTATGAAAACGTACGTAAAATAATTTCTCATAATCAAACGTCTACTCATATCATTAGATAAATAGACAACTCCCACTGCAATAGCCACTACTCTTGTAGTTTTACCAATGTCATAACAATCTTATCCTCACTTAGTAATAAACATTTAGTGATTCCAGTATCTACACACTTCGTGTCAGTAAATGCCATCACTAATCATGTTTTAAACAACTAGTGAATAAGATATAAAACTTGTTCACATTATGATGAAAATGACTTTCCTTTGCCACATGTTTTGCCAGAAGTTTTCCACCATATACATCCTATTGTAATTCAGGTGGAACTTACTCAAAAACATCTAGGCAATTCACGAAGAATTAAATTGATCTAGGTTTCCCTTCAATTTATACTCCATGCTTTCCCAATTCATTCATCAAATTAAATCATGACCTACCGCCTTTTAAATTACTCAAGTATCCGAAGAGTTACATGAGACCATCATATTTCATTGAACCTCTCATCTCTTCACTAGAGACTTTAATAGGCATCATGAGACGTCCTTTGTGAGAACACACATGTATTTTCTTAAGCAGTAAAATTCAAAATCAAGATTCTTTTCTAATCATCTAATTTGGACAAGTGAATATAATTTCTTTTAGTTAATAGTATGTGAGATAAAACCATTTGAAAATCAGAGAATCATAAATTAATTTACCGATCAAAACTTCAAATTTTATCCTTTTATATTGATTTCCTCAAAACAATATAAAAATAAAATTCACCGACAACTCAAGCACCGTGAGTCTGCAAGCCACGTTAGTGTGGACGTTTACAAACCCGAATATTTACAAGAGAAGATTTTACCCATTAATTTCATTTGTCAACCTAACTTTATGACAAAATAATTAATAGTCGGTTTCTCTTTAGCCATGCAAATAATAGCAGTGACTCCGTTGGGGAGGATACTAATTATTTATATCTAAGTGTGTACCATTATTTGATTCCAAGTCCGCTGCCCAAGCTTATGTGCCTTACTGTTGGAGAAGTACACACGCGCTCAGATAACTTTCTACAATCATCAATTATATAAGTTTGTACTAGTGAACCGCATATAAGCTCATCCGTTAGGGAGGAAGGCACTATAGCCAACGCGCAAGTCCATATGCATCACATTACAAACAATAATTATTTAAAGAAGTTTGTACCAGTGATCCGTGAATAAACTCATCCGTTAGGGAGGAAGGCTCTATTGCCAACGCGCAAGTTTACTCACATCACTTACAAACCAATAATAGAGGCCGTGAGAATTAATTACCAATCCCCTCTCCCACTTAGTTATTTAAGACCGAGGGTTTTTACATGCATATAATATTTCAGAATAAAATATGCAACGTAGCATGCTCATACTTCCAAATATATAACAATAATTGACCAATAAAACAATTATAGCAGTTATATATAAGGAAATAAATTGCCAAAAATAAGTTGACTTGATCAACACTCCAACATACATGCATATAATATACCAAATATAATACGCAATCTAGCATGCTTCTATTTAAGGCAATAAATCATAGAGAATCATGCATACATATATAACAATAATCAATTAATAAATCAATTATAACCGTTATATAACAGCGAATTCGATTATTTGCCACCAATCACTAATGCGGACAACTGCGATGGGGTTCGACCTCCCAGCAGCCTGCTCCACCACTCTGGCACCCTGCCCGATCATATTGTGAAGACTCACGTGGAACCTGATGCAGACCAGTTGAACTTGATGCAAACCCGCTCGAACATGGTGCAGAGTCGATCAAACCTGATGCATACCAATCGAACCTGATGTGAATCCGCTCGAACCTGGTGCAACATTGATCGAACCCGATGCAGACCAATCGAACCTGATGCAGACCCGCTCAAACCTGGTGCAACATCGATCGAACCTGATGCAGACCAATCGAACCTGATGCAAATCTGCTCGAACCTGGTGCAGCATCGATCGAACCTGATGCAGACCAATCAAACCTGATGCAAATCCTCTCGAACCTGGTGCAACATCGATCGAACCTGATACAGACCAATCGAACCTGATGCAGACCAATCGAACCTGATGCAAATCCATTCGAACCTGGTGCATCATCGATCGAACCTGATGCAGACCAATCGAACCTGATACAGACCGGCTCGAACCTGGTGCAGCATCGATCGAACCTGATGCAAACCAATCAAACCTGATGCAGACTGGCTCGAACCTGGTACAGCATCGATCGAACCTGATGCAGACCAATCAAACTTGATGCAAACCCGCTCGAACCTGGTGCAGCATCGATCAAACCTGATGCAAACCAATCGAACCTGATGCAAACCCGCTCGAACCTGGTGCAGCATCGATCAAACCTGATGCAAACCAATCGAACCTGATGCAAATCCGCTTGAACCTGGTGCAACATCGATCGAACCTGATGCAGAACAGAATCGCCCAAAAAACTGCTTCTGTTTTCGGCGTATTCCCGACAACACAAAGCTCTAAATACGATCTTCACCATTCAGAATGTACATCCACAAAATCCAAACGTGCTGACCAAAAATCAGCCTGATCCGATGGTTGAAACTCCGGTTATTGCCTCTGCAATATCAATGCGCTGGATTTTCTCTCAATTTCTTCCTTCCATGTGAAATTGACGAACAGTTTTCGTCGAATCCTCTCACACACAACCATCAACGAACAGATATGATATAGGGTATATTTCACATAGGGATATTCATGGTTTGCGCAGTAAAACCAAAACCCTAAACATGCGATCCTAATTTCGAAAAATTAATCACATAAACTCTAGCCTAACGTGTCACGCTTCACCATGAAATTGAAGTTCTGATACCAATTGATGGCGCTTGGATCATTTGGTTAACGTGACCTGATAGGATACCATGCGTTTCTATCACAGCGGAAGTAATAAATCA
Organism: Pogostemon cablin; assembly: GCA_023678885.1. NCBI lineage: Eukaryota > Viridiplantae > Streptophyta > Magnoliopsida > Lamiales > Lamiaceae > Pogostemon > Pogostemon cablin. Next base: position 16,062,632 of record CM042969.1, on the reverse strand, counting down.
TAGAAACGATTACCGTTCACCAAGGTATGTTGATGAAGATTGATTCTAGCAGGCAGCCTGCGCAGTCCCACGAGAATGGCCATAACTTCCTCGTCTGATGTCAGAATTGAATGATCTTTGCGGTCAAACGATCCTCTCTTCAATGGATTTTGATCATCAAATTCTGAGTACTTTACAATTTTATATCAATTTCGCAAGGTGGCGGACAGCAGCAGCAAACTACCTTCTGATCTTCTTCCGTATGTCCCAAGTCGGATCTCGACGTCGTGTGGGCGACGATCTACGAGACCTCCTCAATCTGCTCTCAACCCTCATCACACGTGAATAATCAGTTAGATTAGATTAGGGTTCCAGATAAGCTGAGGTGACTTATATACATGGGCTACAGCAGGGACCAGGAGGAGAAATTGGGTTGGGCCTCCATTGGGCTTAAGTATCCAAGCTTAGCCCAAAGCTTATACTTAAGTCCAATAATAATAATATATTCCACTAAAATATTATTACTGCACTGCCTTTCCAATCCCAAAATCACGTTTTGGGCTCCTTCTTATTATGAGCCCGTTAGTCTCCCCATGTTTAAGATATACAATGTCCATTAATTAATTTAAGTTACTGACAACTCAATTAATTAATATCTCATCCAAGAGTAGTACCACTCAACCTCATTATCATGCCGGAATAAATTCCACCTGCAGGGTTTACATGATAATCCTTATGAGCTCCTCAAGGGGACATCATCAACCTATGACAGACACGGATTCCTTCTACAATCAACAGCACACCATAGAGACAGCACTACTTCCCAACTCATCGAGTTTGTTGATTTAATTACATGTAAATCTCACCCATTGATGAATCAAAGAAATACATACTGCCCTACGTGTCGAGGTTATTGTATAGGGATTAAGAGCACGAACTTCCATAATAACTGAGATCAAGTTCTCCTATAAGTCAGTATAAGTCGAACGATCTCAAGCGGTCCTGCTCAATACACACAAGTGCACTAATGTGATTCTATAGCCAAGACAAGCTAATACCAAACCACACTACAACCATCCAGATAGAGAGTCCCCGTCTATCTTGGTTGTGAGCATCTGTTTATACTTTATAAGGAAACCGATAATATGATCTTCCGCGTGTTGTCGCACAACATATTATCTACAGTATAAAGTAAGTGGACTATTGCATCGAACATATAAATAAATTATAAGATGCAATCATTTGATCATATGATTCTCATTTCAAATTAATTGTTATAACATTATTCATACAAAAAACTAGACTTTTAGTATACAATCCAACATAAAGGACAATCAACTATTAATCATTGAGTCATAAGATTAATTATGACGTATGGAATTAATGGGTAAAACCTTCTTTTGCGAATGTTAGTGTTTGTATACTTCCACACTAACTTGGTATGCAAATTCACGGTGCTTGAGATGTCGGTGAATTTATTTTGTATTGTTTATTGAGGGAGTCAATATAAAATTTAAATTTGAAGTGTTTGATCGTCGTATTTATTTACTTGATTATCTGGATTTTTGAATAGTTTATTTCACTTATTGTTAACTAAAAAAAAATATACTTACTGGTCTAAAATAAATGTTTGATAAGAATCTTGGTTTTAATTCTTACTGCTTAATAAAATAAAAATGTGTTCTCATTAAGGATATCCTCAGATGCCTATTTAAACTCTCTAGTGAAGAGGTGAGAGGTTAATAGAAATATGATGGTCTCGTGCAACTCTTCGGACACTTGAGAAAGGTAAAAAGGCAAGAGGTTATGGTTAAACTTGATGAAGGAATTGGAAATACATGAACAAGAAAATTGAAGGGGGAACCTGGGTCAATTTATTCTTCGTAATTTGCCGAGATGTGTTGAGCAAGTTCCACCTGAATTACAAGAGGTTGTATATGGTGGGAAGCTTCTGACAAAATATGTGGCGAAGAAAACCAATTTCATCAAGATTTGAACAAGGTTAGTTTCTTATTCACTAGTTTTTGAAACATGATTAGTGATGGCATTTACTAACACGTTGTGTGAAGATACCAAAATCACTAAATGTTTATAACTTAGTGAGGATGAGATTACTATGTACATGGGTAAAGCTACAATAGTAGTGGCTGTTGCAGTGGGAGTTGTTTATCTATCTTATGATAGGAATAAATGTTTGATTTTGAGAAATTATCTTTATGTACGTTTTTCATAGAAAGAATTTTATTTCGATTTCTATACATTTACGGATGGATACTCTATTTCATTTAAATGACATAGTCATTAAAATGAAGGATGGAGCTATAATTTGTTATGGTACGATGGTGACAATTTGTACACTCTTAAATCATGTTAATCCTACGGATACAACAAATAGTATTTAATAATGCATTTTCTAATATTAGTAAGAGAAAGGAACCTTCGGAGATGAACTAAACGTACTTTAGGCATCTAAGACTAGATCATTTTACTTAAGTATGATTCAAAAGTTGATAGCCAATGGACCATTAGGTTTATTGGAAGTGAAAACTATCGAACTTGTGAGTCTTACTTGGAAGTGAAAATGATCAAATTGCCTATACAAGACAAAGAGGTATAGAGCAATGAAAAGATATGTTGGAAATGGTTCATTCTGATTTAAGCGATCCTAAGATTATCCTGTCGAGAGGTGGTTATGAATATTCGTCATTATATTTGACAATTATTCTAGAGACAAGATATATTATTTGATGCACTGTAAGTCTAAGTACTACGATCAAATTCAAGAAGTGCATGACTGATGCGGAGAAGCGTAATGGACAATATATCAAGTCATTACGATTTAATCGAAGTGGTGAGCACCTTTTAGGATAGTTTAGGAGCTGTTAATCAGAGGATGAGGTTAAATTTCAAGTTATCTACACTGGGCATACCCCAACTGAATGGTATGGCGGAAAGAAGGAATAAGGCTCTTATAGAAATTGTTAGATAGATGATGAGTTATTATATTCATTTTGAAAAGTCCTAGAAAAATAAAGGGTGGTTTATTCATTAGTCTAGAAGATCGAAGGGTGATTGTTAACACAAATACTAGATTTTTGGAGAAGGACTATGTAATAAATCACAAAACCATGTATAAAATGTTCTTAAAAGAAGTGAGAAGAAAATACACAAATTGAAGTACTAATTGTACAGGAGGATATATCACAAGTAAACTGCAACGCATGTCACATCTGATACACAATTGCATGTAGTGTCTTGTCGTAGTGGGAGGGTTGTTTGACAACCAAATAGATTTATGTTTTGGGAGAGTCATGAGACTTGGTCCCTAGTAAACATGAAATTGGCCCATGGACATGACGAAGCACTACAAGATCGAAATACGGAATCTTAGTAAGTTGCAATGATTTTTGAAAATAGAATCTATGGATTCCAAATCAACTCTGGGAGCTTGTAGAACCATCGAATGGTGTAAAAGCCATTAGATGTAAATGGCTCTACAACGGAGCGACCAGAGTGATTCATTCATAAAGCTAAGAGCATTTTGAGTATAAGCTAAAATTGTCCATCGATGGACTAAAGCAAGCTTCAAGATCATTGAACATCCATTTTGATAAGGAAATCTAGTCATATGGATTTAATCAATGCTCGGATGCATCTTATGTATTTAAAAGAGTGAAGGAAACGTGGTGGTATTTCTTGTATGTACGTAGATGGTATCTTGCTCATTGGAGACAATGAAAGAGTATTGTTAGGCGTATGGGTATGGTTAATAAAGCAGTATAAAATGAAGGATTTAAGAGAAGCAAAATATATTCTTGCGATCATGGTTACAATAATCACAAGAAATGATGTTGTGTTTATCTCAAGCTTTGTATAAATGATACAATCTTTACTCATTTTAGCATGTGACTTTATCTAAGAATTTATGTCTTAAGACACAAAAGAAGATAAAATAGATAAAGGCGATTCCTCACGCTTCAGCAATAAGGAAGCTTAATCTATGGAGTGCTATGCACGAGATTGGATATTTGTTTGCCAATGGTATAGACAGTGGGTATCAAAGTAATCCGGAACAAGAATATTGAATTGTGGTAAGACATATTTGAAGTGCCTGAGAAGGACTGGATATTATATGTAGGCTTACCGGACAGATTCATTACTTCTTGACGGTTATTTAGATTTAGATTTTTCAAATCATAGGGAAGACAGTAAATCCACCTCAAGGTTATGTGTTTATTGGAAGTAGATCCATAATATGGATGAGTGTTATATAGAAATATATTTTGGACTCCACCATGGAAAAATGATAATATTGGAGCCTTGTGGCTGCCAATGTATATGTATGATTCTAGAAACTTCGTAATGAACTTAGATGTGATTCTAAATTTGCCCAAGGTTATCACAATTTATTGTGATAATAATGGTGTAGTTGCAAACTTTGAGGAATAACGAGCCCATAAGGCACTTAAACACATTGAGTGCAAGTACTACCTGATACGAGAAGTCGTATGATGAGGGGAAGGTTGTTGTCGCTGAGATTGCATCGGATGATAACCTAGTAAATCCTTTTACAAGAACCTTAAGGCGAAAGCTTTTGATGGTCATGTAGTGGGAGTGCGAATAATATGTATGGCAGCATAGTCTTTTAGTATAAGTGGGAGATTGTTGAATTGTATACTGAAAGTATAAGCTTTTTGTATGAACAATGTTTTGATAATGTTTGAAATGAGAATGATGTGATCAGACGTTTGCAATTATGTTTTTGCAAGAGAAGGTTTTGCCCATTAATTCCATACATCATAATTAATCTTATGACTCAAGGATTAATAGTTGGTTGTCCTTTAGCCATGCAATTTAGTAGCAGTGACTCCGTTGGGGAGGATACATATTAATTGCACCTAAGTGTATACCATTATTTGATACTAAGTACGTTACTCAAGCTTGTGTGCCTTACAATTGGAGAAGTCCACACGCGCTCAAATAATTTCCTATAATCATCAATTATTAATTTGTACCAGTGATCCGCAAATAAAACTCATCCGTTGGGGAGGAAGGCACTATAACCAACTCATAAGCTTACTTGCATCACATTACAAATAATAATAATTTCATGAAATTTATTCTAGTGATGCACAAATAAAACTTATCCGTTGGGGAGGAAGACACTAAAACCGACTTATAAGCTTACTTGCATCACTTAATAAATCAATAATGGAGGCCGTGGGATTTTGACCAATCCCTCTCTAGCCTGTACTGAGGAGTTTGAACTTTCTGATGGTCGGTTCGACCACTACACACCTGGTTCGACTAGCACCCAAGGTCGAACCAAGGTCGAACCATCCTATCCAGCACTGTTTTTCAAGTAGAATGCTACATCTGTTGTTAATGATACTCCAGTGCCATCACATGAAAAGAATACTGAGCTTATAGTTGAGAAGAAATAGGAAAGAGCAAAGAGGTTGAGAGCCGAGAAGCTTAGACTGCAGATGGACAATAAAGATGTGGTTTTCTCTCTTGATCAAGCAATGAAGATGCTGATGGAGACTCAATCATGCAGGAGCATAGATGTGGTTTCTAACTTGTTTAGTATTGATTTTTCTAAGACAGATGGCTCTGAAATTGAGTGGAAGATTGACAAGGAGGTGTCTAGACAGCAATGGGAGGAAGGAAATTCTGAGGATCATATAATTGTGACCAAAAAAGGTGAGGTGCTGAGTGTAGACAAGAAGAGGGAAATGAAGTATTTGAAGGTGAGGATGCGAGAAGACCACCCTCTGATCAAGTAGTTTAAAAGGTTACATCCGTCGTGACTCTCCGACGTTAAACATAAGCGCCTGTTGGGGGCTTGTTCCTTCCGTTTTATTGCTTTATTATTTCTTTTATGTGAGTGAGGAGTTATTATATTTGAAGTGCTCATGCTTCGGTAATTACATCTCTTTTCAAACTTAGTTTCGACTTACGTTTATACTAAGTTTGGGGGTGTGATGTGCTTACCTCATCTTATGAGCTCCGAGGGTATAATTTTTCCTTCTGTTTTGTTGTTTGTTTGTTAGGGGGTTGATTTTTTGCGGCATATTAATATTTTAACCAGTGTTGGTATATCGATTTTTTTGCAATTTACATAATATTTAGTGTGTTGTGTTGGTGTTTCTAGTGTGTGGAGTTGATTAGATAGTCAATTGAGTCTTTTTTATAGTTCTCCTATATTATTATTTATGAATCCTGTGATGATGAGGTATGTTGAGCTTTGATGTTAGAAACAGGTAAACTGAGGCTTTGATCTGACCGAGTTGAACAACTCGAGAAGCTCGTGAACATTTTGAAAGAAAGAAACCAGGTGCCATCGTTTCCTTTTTCTAATTCTTATGTGTGCTTTTAATTCATAGGAGTGGAAGGATTGAGATCTATATTTTTGGCGATCCATGTGAGCTTATATTTTTAAATTGTGCCTGAAATTCATATGCTTTTGAAATTGATGAAGGAAGTGTACTTGAGTTATATTATGGTATGAAGTTCTATGTATACTTGTAAGATATTGCTTACCATGAAAAGTGCTCTGTTACTTGTTAAAAACCCATGTGAGATTTTGAGCCTCGTTGATCATGTTACATAATCACATGATATTTTTTTCTTGTGAGTATCGTTCTTATATGTGTATTCTAGAACTTACCTCTTGTCTTACTTGAAACTACATGTGTGTTAGATGATGGGAGATGATTTAAGGCCATCTTTGAATTTATAAGTCACTTAGCCAAATAATTCCTTATCGAATAATGTTTATCCATAGTTAGCCCCGTTGAGCCTAAAAACCTCATTTATTGGCAGCATACGAGAAATAACCATTTTGAGCATCTGAATTTTTTTAGCCTTGATTGTCCATTAGAAAAGAATTAATGGCTTTTCAAAGTGTGTTGATAGAGTTTGATAATAGCTTGGGAATGAATGACATGGTGTTGAAAACAGTGAATGAGTTTGAAAATGCATCTAAGGAAAAGCATGGAGTAGTGCTTAAATATAGTACTCCATGGAATAAAACACCTTAGGGTAGTGCTTAAATCTAGTACCCTATGGAGGATGCGCGAGGTAGTGCCCGAAACTAGTGCCTCGAGAGAAAAAAGAAAGAGAAGGAAAAAATATTGTGCTACAAAGAAAAAGAAAAGTAAAGGAATTAAGGAGGATGTTGTACTTAATTGAAGTGAGTAAGAAGAATGAAAGATCATGATGGAATGCGCACTTGATTGATCCGAGTTTTGAGTCACTTATCCATATATATTTTCTACCTTAACCAAAAAGTCAACATTACATCCAAAAGAAAAGTTCTTTTTGATCCTATTATCGAATCATACTTTTAGTGGTGGAGAGTTTGAGATATTTGGCAAGCTTATGATTACGCATGCACTTGAATTGAATTTGAGCATAAACATCGTAACCCATAAGTGTACATCTTTTACACTTGAGTGTGAGTGATATATACTTCCCGTGAGAACATGTGAATGGAGCATTTGAATTGGTGGTGATTTTCTTATCTTGTATGCTATGAATTGATTATTACATGTAATGAAAGTTGCATGAACTAAGTTGAGGACATTTGTATTTTGAAGGGGGTATTGGTCATAATCCTTGTTTCCCCACTAATTTTCTTACTCTCTCTCTCTTTATTTTTATTTTATTGCCTCGGGACGAGCAACAGGTAAGTTTGGGGATTGATAAGAGTGAAAATAAGAGTGTTTTAGTGTTCAATCTAACACCTTTTTTATGAGAATTGTTGTTATATATTAGAACAAGTATCTTATGTTCAATATATGTGAGAAAAAGATGCACTTGAGGTATTTTATTGTATTTTAGGTGGAAAAAGGATCAAAAGTGCAAAGTTGGAGAAAAGGTGCAACTTATGCTAGAATGCTGAAAAGCGCACATCCAATTTGTGTAATTATTCTGTGTTCTTGTAGAGATCAAAACTAGAAATTTGACATACGGTTGGAAAGCCACAGAAGAGCGGGTTGTTTTGGTATAAAGAACACCTCAATCGGATTCCAAACGAGAAAGTTATGATCAACTTGGTGACGCCGCGCAAGCTGTGCCGAACAGAACGGCTGGGCCACTTTGCATGACTTTTTACACATTAAATTGTTAGAGTTTCTGTGAGTTATTTATATGTATAGAAATCCAAGGAAGAGAGGATCGCTTGAGCATAAGAATCACTCAAATCAAAGCTTGGATGTGGAAGTTATACGCGAAATAGTGAGACTGCACAAGCTGGTTCGACCGCTCTGTCGTGGTTTGACCAAACCCATAGGTTGAACTAAATGCCTGGGACAGCTCAAAATCTGTATTTTTACACCACCTAATGCATGTTTCTGCATGTTTTCGTCTTAAAAAGCTCATCCTAGGTCCATAAGGAGAGCTTATAAGTATAAAAGGGGATGTGGATCACATCACTATTCATTAGAGAACAACAACACAATCATCCTAAACCCCACTAGGGGTGTGCATCGGTCGGTTCGGTTAACCGAACCGACCGAAATTCAAAAACCAAAATTTTTCCAAATTTTTTTAGAAAATCAAAACCGAACCAAACTAGGCCAAAACCGAATTAAACCAAATCAAAATATTTCGGTCGATTACACCGGTTAACCGAATTGATTTTTCCTAATTAAAATTTTTTAATATTGAACATCAATTTTTATGTTATTTCTCAAATTCACACCTAAAACTTACAAATTCTTATACAAATTCTTATACTGAAACATAATATTATCTTTTCTACAAATTGATGCCCTAAATAATTAATAAAGCAATAACATAATCCAAAAAATTTAATTTAAAATTAAGTCAACATTACAAATCAATTATAAATGTCAGCAATCACCCAAATAGCGCAGAAATCAAGAATGGAAAGCATGTAAATATTGATGGAACGATAAAAATCAGTAAAAAATCTCATGCCCAAAAAGCGCATGCTATTGAATTAAAGAAGATAGCATCCCTAATTTAGAAGATAAAATCCCTAATTAAGAAGTGGGTGATAACATCCCAAATTAAAAAAATAAAATCCCTAAATAAGCATTGAATACTAGAGCACGACAAATTTCTTTAATTTTCTTCTCTGCGTTCTTTGAAACAAGCTTTGCCTTCGCCTTCTCAACTTACAGAGGGAAGAAAACCCTTACCCAACACCTTAAAAGATCCAATCTATGTGACGTCGATAAATGACACATTATTCTTCAAGACCTTGTAATTCACCTTTATTAATGGAGTCGGAGAAGAAGATGGATGGCCGGAGATAGTACATTTAGGCGTGAGGTTACGAGAATGGAGTTAGAGTTGAAGTGCTCAGCCGTCTTCAGTTTGCGGGGGTGTAAAGTAGATTAGAATAAAGAAATGTGGGTTGGCTAGGGTTAGGCAACTTATATATGAGTATAATTCAGTTCGGTTCGATTAACTGATTTTTTTATTTTAAAAATTGAAAACCGAATCGAAAACCAAAAAATTTAATTTTAAAAACCATTAACTGAACCGTAAACCAAAAACCGAACCAAATTATGTAATTCGGTTTGGTCTGATCGGTTTATTCGATTTTGATCAAAGTTTGCACACCCCTACACCCCACAAGGGGGATCACCCCCCAACCAACATCCACATCATTTCCTCCATCCATCCATCACTTTGAAGATTCATCTATGAAATCAAGAGGAGAACCAAGAGGAGGATTCAAGATAGAGAAGGACGCGACGACACCCACATCTAGGGTTTTCTTCATTTCCTAATTTATCTTTTATTTTTCGAACATATGGATAAGATCTATCCAACCCTCATGATTGTTTTTCGCAACATCATGGGTTAGAACCGTTTTCGTAGATCTAGGATTTTGAAATTTTTTATGAATTAATTGAACTTTCGTGTGTATAATCCGTACAACACTACTTGTGGATTTATTTTATACTCTCTCCGTCCCAGGTTAAGAGTCTTATTTGCATTTGGGCACATGGATTACGGAGTATTATTATTTAATGTGTAGTGGGTAGTTGTATTAATGAGTGTGGGGGCCCCATGTTTTAATTGTATTAGTGGGTGTGGATGGGTCCCATATGTCTAAAAAAGGAAATGGGACTCTTTGGGTGGGACGACCAAAATGGTAAAATGACCCTCTTAGCTTGGGACGGAGTGAGTATAAGACTATGTATTTTTAATTCATACTCAGAGTTATTTTGTGCATCATTAACTGTTATGTAGAGTCTAAATACATATCTTAGTTATTGATTGAGTGCATTCACTGCTGAGCATGATTCCATGTTATTATTTTAAGTGAGGGGACTCCGAAACTTCATTATAACTATCTTATATGAATACTTATTAATTGAATTGGATTCGGGTTGATAAGTTGGATAAAGAGAGTAATTTTATAGTACCTATAAAGGGAGATCATATCAGGTTAGAGTACCGATTGGCCAGGGAAATAATTAATACTGATAGTACTTAGAAAGGGGGGTAAAATTATATCTCTTTCTCCAAAGTTATTCACATGTGTTATACGCATATTTACTTGTGTTCATAGAGTAGATTTGTATGGTTTAGTGATGCGTCCATATTCCACATGGCAGAGTCGGACATTGATATATGAAAGGGAGATTAATGAGTGAAATTAGATTATCCTAGAGCTACATATTCTCCTATTTGATTCACTTTCGTATTTTCCTAGTTTCTTATTTATTTTATTTGTTATTTAAATTAATTGTTTAATAGTTTAATAATTCTGTACCCCAACTCTTATTGCCATTCGTCTTAATTAATTAGTAAATAATTAAATTGATAATACGCCATTTTTTGGGTTTGATATTTAACTTCGTCGTTTGTTTAAGCTGCAACTGATATCCTTAATACTTGGGGATTAATTTTGCATGCAAAGAAAACGCGCATCAATACTCATTAGCAAGGATTGAATTTCACTTCTAATGGCTTTCATTCTTCATATTTAAATCACTCTTTTGACCACTAAACCCCCCGTTCAATATTATTATTATGATTAACACAGTACATGTAATGAATTGAATAGAGAAATAGTTAGAAAGACACAAAATATCTCAAACGCATGAATTTGACAGATTCTCGGATACATCTACCACCTTTTAAAAAAATGAGCATAACTTCTTGTGGAAACTTCCAACGACTCTTTGTTTGTTACATTAGAAACTAGACTGATAAAGCTTTCCATCCGTATATTACTTATTGTCCAACTCTCTTCAGATCAATACCTTTTTTTTTTCAAAGTTACCCCATGTGCTAAAATATTTTCTTAATCATCTATGCTCTCAGTTACCTAAGTGTTTGTCTTTCTCACATGTCTCCCTATCTCTTGAAGATGATTGTCTTTCTCACATGTCTCCATATCTCTTGAAGATGAGCCATAATGTGACGTGATGTCTTTCTCATAGTCATAAGACTCTTTCCTTAATCTTGAACATTTAGATATACTTTATGAATCATGTTCTTTGTTATTAAAACATTGAAATTAGATAGTACCAGTTCTCTTTCGATCAGTACCAGTTCTCATCAATATATTACTCAATTGACCAGTTCTCTTTCGATCAGTACCATTTTTTTTTCAAGTCACCCATGTGTTGAAATATTTATTTTTCAGGATTTTATTTATTTATTTAATGCTAATTTCACTTATCTTATATACTTTTGTCAATAATTATAGGATCATGACTTTGGAGTTTGCTTATAAAAAAGAGGTCACGGGTCAAGCGAAGATTAGTTGTCGGAGCAAATTATCAATTATTAAATATGTATATGAAGCATTAGATAGTTATCACAAGAAAAAGTTTGAGAGTTCGTGTTTTAAAAATTGTTATATTTAAGGAGTGTAGATTCGGATGCCACATTAATCATCAATTAATGATAAGACAGGTGAAGACCAACAAAATGAACAAAGTTTGGTTCAATTTTAATGGAAAGTTGGCAAGATTTTGACTACAAGAGTTCATTTTAGTGACAGGTCTTGGTACTCACTACAACATAAATGACATTAAGTAACATCCAAAAAGTGTTACTTAATAATAAAAAAATATTATTATAGGTTATAAGTAACATTTTTTTCGATGTCGCTATTGCCCCTGTAACCTAATATCTAATATTATACTCCCTCCGTCCCAACCTAAGAGTCCCATTTGCTTTTGGGCACGTAGATTAAGGAGTATTATTATTTAATGTGTAGTGGGTGTGGGGGCCCCATGTTTTAATTGTATTAGTGGGTGTAAGTGGGTCCCATGTGTCCAAAAAAGGAAATGGGACTCTTTGGGTGAGATGACCAAAATGGTAAAATGACCCTCTTAGCCTGGGACGGAGGGAGTACTTTTTTAACTTTTGATGACACCTTAATTATGAATATATCAAATGTAACATTTCATCGTAACACTTTTAAACATGTTACATATACTCTTAATGTAACACTTAATTTTCCTAGGGTAATATTTTTTTGTTAACACTTTTAAATATAATGTAACAATATGTATAATATTTTGTTAACACTTCTAAATGTAATGTAACACTTCGTACATTTTTTTTGTTAATACTTTTTTTATATATTGTAACATTAATTATATTATTTTGATAATATTTTTAAATATAAAGTAACATTAATTACATAATAATTGTATCATTTTTAAGAATGTAATGTAACACCTATGTAAAACAATTACGTAACACATATGGTTACATTTTAATTATTTATGAAATATTAATTAATAATAATAATATTTATTGTTATTATTAATTTTATTATTATTATTACTATTACTATTATTATTATTATTATTGTTGTTGTTGTTTATTATCCATGCTATACATGTAAAATAAAAATAAACAATAAACTTTATTTAATATATAACAACAAATATTTAAAGTAAAATCTAAATCATCAATATGTCCAAAACATGGTAAATATTTTATGGTACATAAATTTCTTGTGCTACAATCATCAATTACGTATTACAGCCCAACAAATTGTTTCAAATTAGCTTATCAATTTCATGTAACCTACAAATTTCATGTACTACAGCCCAATAATTACGTATTATCTAGTATTCACTCTTCATCTTGCTCTTCTCTTGTTCCAAAATCAATCATCACAACGTTCAAGTTCATCTTCCATGTTTGATCTATCATCGTTGTCTTCATTACTCTAAAAGAAGAATAATAATATTATCAATAGGTGCAAGAGCGTCCACAATTATTATTGACATTCAAAACCAACACAATTATACTACTGCTAATAATACGTTTCCAACTACTGATCAAAACATTATTGTCACTTACAAACAACAAAACAAAAATGTCAGATGTGTCTAGCAAAGAGCATAACATTCAGAAAAGGACACTAGACATTATTAAAGGAAGATAAAACAAAGTTGGAACATCATGCATTCATATAATTTACCCATATTCATGCATGCCATTCATTTAATCTCACTTTTCATGCACCAGTCACTCTACTGATTAGTAAGCATAAAACTGACATGGCATGACTATCTACAATAATTTAAACAACTCATTTATGTGAAGATGGTTGTTTTAAACTAAACTGACATGGCATGACTATCTACAATAAACAACTCATTTATGTGAAGATGGTTGTTTTAAACTTCTCCAAGCTTTTTGCAACCTAAAAGAACCAGCTATTAATATCACAAAGAGAGATTAACACTATGCAAACGGCAATTTAGAGAAAACATAAACTCTTACAAAACAGAGCTTTATTATCCTGAACAACAGCGCCCCAACTAAAATTTCATTTTAATAAAACCTCCAGTAGCAAAGATCGTATGCTCTATTCCATCTATATCAGATAGGATAGTTTTACTAAACCCCTAAACCCCCTTAGTGGGGTTTTATAGCATTTCTTGATCCCATTCGACCAATAGGGCTGGTGTTCCTAGACTACAACCCCTAAAACCACCTCCTCTAGGGTAGGATTACTTCTTGCCAATGTAGATGTTCTAGATTGAGATTCAAGAGAATCCCCCATTGTAGTGAAAACTAAAAATTCTCACCAACTCAATGTCAAATCTTACTTCAGAAACCTACAAAAAATACATGGCATTAAACTGGCAGATTATGGGGAACTCATACCAGGTAAACTCTAAATAAGGCCCCATCCTTACTATCTAAGAATCTGAAAGTGGAAAAAGAAAGGTTGATTCAGCAACCAATTACCAAATATTACCCAAAAAAATATATGAACTCTTTAGAAATCTTAGTGGTATCAATGAAGAAATCAATTAGATAAAATATGCTCGTGAAATTAGCAATATGAAGAACAATTCAAGTATGCATCATGGTACTTAAGTCCAAGTATGAGCAGAACGAATAACTATGTCAATTTAGCTCACCATAATAGAACTTCGGACTATATACGAGCAACCATGACTAACTTCAGATACTTGGTAGACAGTGATAACTCCCCAAATATACTAAACAATAAATTCTAAATTTAAAGTAGGTATTATCAATATTTAGAACTGATAAACTTTCAGAAAAATATTTGAATGGTTGTTCATGTACCAAATGAAATATAAAAAGTAATAATTAACTAATTACATGTGATTGTCTGACATGGCTCCACATGATTAATGCTTTTGGTAGAAACTCCATTGAGTAGAAAGTTGGATGGATCCTCAAGGGATGGGGCAACATGTGCAAGAATGTCAGAGGGAAGAACTTCTTACAAGACTTTCATAACTCCAATCACAGTATCTTTAATGATATCAGTTTTATATGGCTGTAGAAACTCATCTGGAATTAACACGCACCTGGGGTTTTGATGCCCCATTTGGTCTCTTGGTACACCTGCCCATAAGTCGACCACGTCTTTCAAGCAGCTCCTCCATCTAATTTTGATAAAGTTTATCATAATAATATGCTATATGATCAAAATCAATAATATAAAACACTTGAGCTTACACTGTCATGCTCAATCAGATCAAACCACAAGATTGTTGTTGCATTTCTAACCAATATTTGCAGAAATAAACCTACACTTAATCTCTGAATTATTAATTAACTCAGAAGGTTTACCCAACAATTAGTAAGATCAACGAAAACACCCAAAGAACTCACCCCATTAATTAGCTTGCAAAAACAAGCCATTTTGATCAGAACAAAATTCAACTAATTCCCATCACAATCACATGCTCTCTATATACTTAGATTGCAAATCAGAATTAATAAATGATATAGATAAGGAGACATAAGACATGAGAATAATAAACTCTATGTTAGCACGAAAAATATAAACAGAAGATAGTGGGATTTATCTGCATGACTTATTAATAAGAAAAGTATTGTCAATATTAAGGGGATTAAAAAAAATTAAATTCAATGAGAAATATTGCTTCTCCACCTTCCACACCCCAAACTTGACATAAAATATAGAAAACTATCTCAAAGATAATAAAATTATTCCTTTAGATATCCAATTAAAAGGTTAATACCTGAAATAACGACGTGATTGATCTTACTTTTTTATGCAGTAGTAGTAGCAACCAACAACAACCAATACAGACCATTGAATAAACATGTCAAACAAAGTCATAAGAACTTGAATATAAGAATGTGGATAAATAAAAACAGGTATAGTTATCTCTCAGTTACAAAAATAATTACATTTAGAAATTGATTAAGATTAAAACTAGTAGTTAAGAATCTTTAGATGTTATGCTTAAGAGTTGAGTGGAAAAAATAATTGATGAGAGACCAACTACTACTCAGAACTTTTATGTGTTTTTGTTAAATTCAACCTTTATTATTGGAATCAAAGAATTTAAATATGTTCCCTCTTGCTCATCACAGAGTTGGCCATTTAGTCCCTTATTTATATCAGCATATACGGCAAAAGCTAGTCATGTAAAGGATGCAAATGTCACCAAACTTTAGCAAGAAAGTAAGTCTAGAACTTTAGAGTCAAAATGCCACCTGAAACAAACTTTATCCCAATATGAGAACATTGTTCTATATAACAATCACCATTTAAGGAAATCACTGTGAATTAAATTAAACTTCTAAAGAAAAAAGAAAAATAAGGAGTAATAAATTGATTCTGTAGAATGATACACAAATTCTCACTTTTTGAGGACATTTTTTGACAAAACTGCATACCAGATAGAGTTCATTAGTTTGGCCAAACTCCACGCCCTGCTTAATGCACTAAGGTACACCTTAGGATGAAAGGATCATTCTCAAGCAATATAAATTAAAAAATTAAAGATAATTGAGAAGCATTAGAAATTTTAAACCAAGTTTAGTTCAAAGAGAATATCAGTGATGGTTATACTTAGCTTCGCAGGCTATAAGATCAGTGTTGTTCTTTAGTGTGCTTAGATATTTCTTAGACTTTTTTGTACTTGAATCTTCCAGCTTGGGTTATCTAAATTTGGTTTCAACAGCATTTGCTTTATCAAACTAAGCATAAAAATTCAAAATAGAATTACACAGAAGAATATAGCAGCCGTGTTTAACCAAAATATTAAAGAAAATAAGTGAATATCTACATTGATTTAGAAGTAAGCTAAAGCTGAAAACCCAACTTACTTATTTAACCAAGAATGAATAGAATGAGAGCCCCCTATTTTCAAGACTGAATTGCTAGGTTACTAGTAGATTGGTCTTTAAAATATATAGTTTGTTGGTTACGTATCTAGTTCAGTAATATACTACTGAAACTCATACAAGTCCTTAATGATATTAATCAATTTAAAAAATAAGAAAACAAGCAAAAGAGAGCTACAAGCAAGAAAACTTTCAAGTGATAAAAATAAATATAACCTTTTTTTTTTTTGAAAATTGTAGTCTGCTTTGTAGTTCCTTGGTTGCAGGCTTGCAGCTGATGCTGTTTTTCCATGAGAACTTGTTCATGAAATATAAGAAGGAAGAATATGAAGTTATAACCAAACACTAATTGAATTAGTAGATGAAAAAAAAGGATTAATCATTTAAAAAATATAACCTAACTCTTTGAAAACATGTTGACTTAGTTGTAGTTGCATCTGCAGTTTATATTTCCCTTTCGTCCCTCTTCGAGTTCTAAGATATTTTACTGTAATATATTATATATCATCCAATTAAGAAAACTTAAATTAATTTTCAGACCTTCAAATGATAATGCATGATAAAACAACCAAGAGACAAATATTAAAGCTAAATCATATACAAAGAGCAAACTCAATTACACTAGTCGAATTTTCCCAAAAAGTCATATGATGCAACTATGAAAAAGCACTTCACCATAGTATAAGTATCACTAAATATAATCATGTACTTGGCCATCATCTCAACACTAATTCACCATTACACACGCAAAGAGGGAAAAAATTAAAAGAAAGATACAGTAAAATAACAATCATGAAAGATGGTAGAAAAGGAATTTGAGATTTCATAAAGCATCAAATCATCAAATATTATGTATCACTAATATAATCATGTATTTGCCTATATAATCTTAGTCTTGTCTGCTAAAAGCTAAAATTGACAGCAGTCAATGTATCATATTCAGGAAAATGGTAACTGTATAACTATATACTTGCACGTTTTAAAAAAGAGCTGAAAACGAGAGGAGGAGTTTTAATTCATTACCCGAGTGAGGGATAGCTTTAATCTGGAACTCTGCATACTCTTCCTAGTTTATCAGACAATATTATTTAACATTTTACGTAAGATGCATTCTATGTGCACTATTTAATGCAGACAACCAGCATGTAACATCAAAGCAACCGGAAAACCAACTGAAATCTACTATAGCAATTTAAAAAAAATCATTACCTATTGTTAAAGGGCCTTTCAATTTTTCATTTGTAGTATAAAATCTAAAACCTCATCAAATTAAAGTACACACATAGAAAAGTCATTGGACATTTTATACTAGTTGTTAAACAAAAGCAGCAACAAACAGAGATAAACAACATAAAAAAAATACCTAGGAAATAATTGAGCAGCATTTCGATACGAGAACATCTAGTAAACTGCATTGCTTGTGCTCTCAATTGGTCAGGGAAAAAGAAAAGGCTACATACTCTTTACAAAGTTTCTTCTTTCGTTCCTCACCTTTAGCCAAAATAGTGGGGCTTGAAACCTGGGGACAAAAAGCATAATGTAAAAATAGTCAGAAGCATTCAAAACAAGAATTAAGGTATAGGCATGAGGCAATAGAATCAGGTTTCTGAAGCATAATCCTAGTATAGATAATCATTCAAGTGAACAGTGTCAGAGAAGCCACAATACTCAAATTCCACCAATATTTAGTTCAGTACAATAAGAAATAATAGTCTCTTTCACATACCCTATTAAGTTCTTCACTAATCTCCTTCAATCATGGCCTTAAAAGCTGAATAAGACATAAATAGAGATCACAAACAAGGCATGCAGACATAAGAATAATGATGTTGTCACATGAGAGTAACACAAAAGTACAGTAAAGGAAGAAAAGAGCCATAACACATGGGAAGGAAGTCAGTTAATTGTGCTCAGTGCATAGCCGTGGGAAAGTTCAAATGGGAAAATTTAAAATGCATATTTTATAACATTTTTCAGGAGGAAAATGTGGCCAAAAGTAATTTAATATGTTGATGCTCAAAATAGACCTAGATGACAAAACATGAAATTACTAACAACATATAATAGCCTACATTGTATATTGATTTGTGATGATTTTAGCACCGAAATGTTATCCCTCCAACCACAATGATTGCAGAATTGTTCACTAACCAGTAAAAATATTATAGTTTTAACATATGCTTAGCTTTTTATTGGTGTAATAACATATGTCACAGATGCTTCAGGGATATTCTTAGTATTGAGTTAAGCTAAACATAAACAATTCCCAATTCTTCAATTTACTAAACCCAACAGACGCAATAAAGGTATTTAAGACAACATAGATGTGCGTTGAGTTGATGAGACATTGAATAAGCTGCATAAGGCTCCATCATTCCAACCAAAGACAATCAAAACACTGACATATCAATCTCTCTTTCTGAAAACAGTAATGCATAACCGAAGATTCATGCTATAGTGAAAAGCCCAATATTATAGAGGTGAAGGAAGGCAGTGATAGATTCTCTAAATCACAGAGATGATACAAATTAGTGATTGTTAACAGGAAAGCCCAAATAAGAGAAGAAATTGATCAAATGTGATGAACTTTTAACATAATATCAATAAGGAAAAGCGAATGAAGACTGAGTAAATTGAGTCTACATCCTATTCCAGACCTAGACGGGATTGGTATTACCCCGATTGAGCTAAAGACAAATTGCGGTATACTCTTCCGGCCTGCAATTCTCTTTTCCGACAATTGTGAATCGGCATACCTTATTCGCGCGCCCTCAACAATTTGTGAAGCATCCTCCCTAAAATCAACCTACGAAGAAACCTGACTAGAAAGCTCTTCAAATGGCAGGAAATAAAATTTCAAATCAAATAGCAGGAAATTGACTCATTTTTGGTGATTGCGCGTAAAAGAGAATGCCAAAGACCACCCACATCGGCAACCTATGTACGACAAATGATGCGGAATTAAAAAAAATGAAAAAGGAAAAAACTATTACAACCGGTTGAGGTATGAGGGCACAATACGACCTGTATTCTCATTCTAATTTTTTTGACAAGTGTCTCCAAATTAGTATTTTTTATAATTTAAATTCTAAAACAAAAAAAATTATGAAAAAGACTTGTGTGAGACCATCTCACGTAAAGGCTTACGTGAGACGATCAGCAAGTGATAACTTTTATAAAGGAAAGTGATAATAAATCAATGAAAAGTGATAATGCTTTTTCATGAACAAATTTTAGTATAAATAAAAAGTGATAACATTTTATAGTGAAAGTGATAATAATTTGTAGCAAAAGTGATAACTATTTTAATAAGTGAAAAATGGTCTTACGTGAGACGGTCTCACGCAAGACCTACCCAAAAATTATACAGATTATCATAAAAAAATAAATATAGCTCTTAATTTTATAATACAAAATATAATTATTACAATTTTAATATAATTATTGTATTTGTATGTTATTTTTAGTGTATTTTTAAAATAATTTTATTACTATGATTGTAGGATTAAAATCAAAATTTTAAATATAAATTATTAATATAATTTTAAATGAATTAAAAAATCTTAAAATAATATTAATTTTGTATTAATAAATGTAGTGTATATATGTATGAGAGAGAAATAAATATTTTATTAAAAAGTTAGGTTGTGTTGGGTTGTTGATAAAGTTAAGTTTGAATTATATTGTAGGTTGTATATGTGAATGAGAGATAAATTAATATTTTATTGATAGGTTGGGTTGTGATGGGTTGTGAATAAAGATAGCCAAAGATTAGAAATAATTCACTAATTTATTATTGAAAAAAGTAGAACCAATCTCACTCACTAATCACTAGTAAGGGTTTCCTGAGGCGTATTAAATTCGAAGGTGAAAAGAGGTAAACTGTGAGAACTCATGGAATTAGTAATACCCCTTCCGCCTGGTTCTAAGGTATCCATTTGCTTTTTGCATGTGGATTAAGGAGTATTATTATTATATGTAAAGTGGGTAGTTGTATTAGAGGGAAGTGGTGGACCATATTGTATACTTTTTTACTAAATAGGATAACACACCTTATATGTAGATTAATATATGTGAGACGAGTCGATCATTCTTAAAGTATAATTACTGCTCCGTATAAATAAAATATATACTTATTGATATTAAAATTAAAATATCCTAAAATCACATTTCAATGTATCTTTCATCATATCATACTTTAGTAAAACATATTCCTCTTTCTCCATTAATAAATATATTTTACATGTATAATAACTATATTTTAAAATATCTCACGGACAATCTTATATAAGTAGACAAACTCTTTTATGGGACATTATATATGTTAAACGGTTCGTGAGACGTGTTAAAGTATGACTATTTTATAGATAAAATATGCTTAATGATTGTTAAAGTATGTTTTATAAAGTATGATTAATGATGAATTAAATACTCCCTCCGTCCCATAGAAGTTGACACACTTTCCTTTTTGGTTTGTCCCACTAAAGCTGACACATTTTCTTTTTAATACACGGAACCCACATAAAAACAATTAATCTATTCTCATGGCCCTACATATCACCTCTAATACAACTACCCACTACACATTAAATATTATTTCTCTCACTTCACTTTACTTCACTTTACATTAAATTATTATATTCTTTAATCTCCGTGCCCAAAAAAAATTATACCAACTTTAATGGGACGGAGGGAGTATGATTTAGGGTGTTATACTATGATTCATTATTAACATACTTTAATTACAAATAAGTATGCTTTACCTATATAATAAGCATACTTTAGTAATGAGTCGACCCGTCTCACAACCATCTCACAAAAAATCTGTCTCACAAGAAAATGTCTCATACAAGTATAATTCCACAATATACTTTATCTTAAAAATAATACTCATAATTTTTTTTAAAAAAATAATTATTATTTTAAGGTTGAAAATTGGAGGAAGTAATTATTTTATATGTAATATAATTTAATTATCATCCCAATTTTATATAATAATTTGTATCATAAAAACAGGCATGTTTTAATTGAAATTTTCAATTAAACACTTCAATCTCCTTTAAACGCTCGCGAAAAAGTATTAGGAAAAAAACACCGCGAAAGATGAAATAATAAGTGGGAAATGTAACCACTGCCAATCATACACCCGTGCTTTTAACTTCCCTTTTGAAAATTTGGAACTAATGATTATCCGCCAACACAAAGCACATTCTGAAAATTCCCGCAATTCTTGAAATTTTCTAGATTCTAAAAATTTTTACAGATGAATCTTTCCCCTGAATTAATTGTGAAGAGATCTTCATCCCTAGTTTGTTAATCTCCTCGTGCCACGACGCCACCTACTCAAGCCGCCTACTCTCGTCGCCAGCTCGCGCCACCCTCTCCCATCGCTCGCTCATGCTGGCTTGTATACTGTTGGTGTGGTGGGTTTTATCGAGCCGTCGGTTGCTCGCAGCACTAGCTACACCGACTGCACTTCTCACGGCATTGGATGTCCTGTTACATTTTTATGTTACGTCTCCTGTTACATGTGTGCGGAGAGAAAAATCTCAACTTTTTCCCTTAGGGTTGATTGTTAGGGTATAGATTAGTCTATCCTACAAGTCAATCATCCAACAGTTTGTAACAGGAGATGTAACACCAAATGTAACAGAAGATCCAAACCGACTTCTCGCACACCACTTCTGTTCTTACACTTTGTGTTTTTTTTCTCTCTCTCTTTCTTCTACATGCGGGGTTAGCTCGCCTTGTTTCTCATTTCCATTTTCTGAAGCCAACTTCAATAAATAAGTCATGAATCTCATATCTTTTCTCATTCCTCCATTCATCTATTCTAGTGATTGCATGAGTTTTATGTAAATGATATTATGTGTTTAGACTCTTTGTTCGGACTTGATTCTTTTTCTCATGTTCTTGTTATGGATGGAAGGGAACAACTCTCACTCTCTTATTTTGGATTGAATTACCATATCTTAGTGTGGATAAGGTGCAATTAACTACGCAATTACTCGGATTAATTGAATATTAATTTGGGTATACGATACTTCTCGAATTAACTTAGGTAATCCATGAACTCTTCTCAAGCACTTCAGCAAGCTCGGCCCTCGGCTTAAAGGAAAAAAGGTGCATAGGTGTATAGTTCGAGAAAAGGAGCAACTTATGCACAAATGATAAATAAACGAACCCTCACCTTTCTTAATCTTTCTGTCTTCATGTGGGATTCCAAACTAGTCATATTCTATGTGATTAGAAAGCCATAGAAGAGAGGATTGTTTTGACGCAAAAATCACTCAAATCGGAGTTCGTATGTGAAAGTTATGCTCTAAATGGTGGGACTGCGCAAGGCTGTTCGACTAAGAGATCTTCTGTTCAATCTATGGTCCAGCTCAGTTGGCTCAGCCTAGTTGACCTAGCACGGCTAGTTCAGCCCATCTTGCTCAACACAATCGACCTCAGCTCAGTGGTTCGGCTCAGCTAGTTTAGCTCCACTTGGTCAACACAATCAACCTCAGCTCAGGTAGCCCAGCCCGGCTGGTTCAGCCTAGCTGGCCTAGCTCGACTAGGTCAGCTCTGCTTGCTCAATCCAATCGACCTCAGCTCAGGTTATTAAGTTTGGCTTGACTACTTAAGGTGGCTCACCTCGACTGAATCATGCAAACTACACTGAATACCATCGCGCCACGTGTCCAGGCTTAGGTGGCAGCTGGCTGGTTTGGCAACATAAGAGGGTGCTGACTCATGAAGGCTAGGGGTCTATGAATATAGACCTAATGATTACACTCCCTAGGCTTTTTGCCTATAAATAGCCCCACATTGTGTACATATAATTTAAAATTAGAAAATTTGACAAGTAGTGGACACCATGCCAACTCTCTGACTTAATTTATGTGCAACTAGCTAGCTACGCTACTCCTCATTCTATCTAATTAACAGCTCGACTAATCATTCTGAATATTCTTTGTGTTTAATCAGTCTCGATTATCACCTAAGCTAAAGTTAAGAACTGATTATCAACATTTAGCGCTAGAGGAAGAGCCACATCAGCTTAGACTCAACATAGTCTGAAAGTGAACCCTCAAGGAACTTATTCGGAATGACTGATTAGAATGAACACGTGAATGCCATCCAAGGAAAAGATCAGTTCGATCCATAAACATCCAAGGTAGTTGAGCGAGATAACATTTCCAACCTCGACACTACAGCTTACCTCAGAATCCTAAGGTCCTCAAAAAGATGATTGATGTGTTAGCCTTACATCTTTCTAAAGTAGAGAAAACAACTAAGCTAAGACCAGGGGTTGAGGAAAGAACCACTGCTGCGGAAAGAGCAAGAAAGATGATAGACCTCAATAATGTTCGAAGTGAGACAGCGGAGCCAGGGGTACCAGTTAGAAAGTTAGCATTGGCAAGACTAGGAAGGAAGATAATAAAAGATGCTCGTCAAGTGATTGGCGAGTGTAGAGAAAGATCTAAGATGACTCAATTTATTCCGGATCAAGTAGAGGAAGAAAAGTCAGTGATGAAAGGAGAGAAAAATAGGGGTATTGATGACCCAAACATAGCCCATAGCGTGAACAATGTTCCGGTGCAAGTTCTACCTCAATCTCCAGAGGTAAGAAGAGAGATAAAAGAGTTCCACCTCTTGAAGAAGAAAATGGAAGAAATCGAGGAACGACAATGATGTGAGTTTGGTTTGCCCACCTTAGTGCCGGGACAGTCACCTTTTGCCTCCAACATATTACTTGAGCCGGTGCAACAAAAGTTAAAGATCCCTCAGATTCCATTGTACAACGGTGATTCCGACCCTCATGTCCATTTAAACAAGTATGTGTCCTGGATGATAGCTCAGGGAAGCTCTGAAGTCACACAGTACAAAATTTTCCACTCACACTTGGTGATCGAGCGCATCAATGGTTTTATTCTCCGAGTCCAAGCTCTATTACTAGTTGGGCAGAGCTTACACACTTGTTCTTATCGCAATTCTCTGGATCCAGTGTTCGTAGGACACCCAAGCAGCGCTTAGCTAATATCAAATAAGGAGTCGACGAGTCAACTAAGGCATATGTTGACCGCTTCAATCGTGTATTCCTTGATGGTGAAAAAATTGGAGATGAAGCTGCAGTCCTTCTTGTAACTGTGGGTCTACGAGTGGGCATCAGGTTATGGAAGTCTGTAAGCAAGAATTGTCCTAAGACGTTTGCTGAATTCATGCAGCAGGCTGAGCAAGCTAGTGCAATTGATGAAGCATTACAGCAGAATAGTGAAGGTCAAAAGAAAGAAAATAAGACAGGTATGTATTGGAACAATCATAAGAAAAATAGAGATTTTAAGGCAAGTAAATCTCACGTTAGTGACTTAGTCCTTTAGAAAATTTTGAGCTCGAAATAGGTATCTTCGGGCAAAATTGGGAAGGCCAATACGGAGTTTCACGTAAGCTTGAAAATGGGGTGTATGAATTAAAGGTTTAGATGGAAGAAGAGAGAACTATCCGTGGAATGCACAAAACTTGAAGCTCTACTACCAGTAAAATAGGTCAGTCTGACTATGTACATATAAACTAGTTTTGTCTGTACATATATGCTAGTCAGTCTAGCTAGTCAGTCTGATTATGTACGTACACGTTGTAAATATGGGAATAAAAAAGACTTTTGTGCGAAGAAGTTGTTCGAAGATCATTATTGCTGGGCTGGTTCCTGACCAAAGTTATCAGCTCAGTTCAGCTAGCCTTCACCAGTCTCAACAGTTGAGCTGGTTCCTCAACAAATTAGCAGCTCAGCTCGATCATCACCAGTTTCAGTAGCTGAGCTGGTTCCTTATAAAAGTTATCAGCTCAGCTCGTCTTAACCAGTTTTAGCAGCTGAGCTGGTACCTCACAAAAATTAGCAGCTCAGCTCGATCATCACCAGTTTCAACAGCTAAGCTGGTTCTTCACAAAAGTTAGCAGCTCAGCTTGACCTTCACCGGTTTCAGCAGCTGAGCTGGTATCTCACCACAATTATCAGCTCAGCTAGACTTTCACTATTTTCAACAACTAAGTTGGTTCTTCACAAAAGTTAAGCAGCTCAACTCGACCAGTTTCAGCAGCTGAGCTGGTACCTCACCACAATTATCTGCTTAGCTAGACTTTCACCAGTGTCAACAGCTGAGCTTGTTCTTCTCAAAAGTAAGCAGCTCAGCTCGACCAATTTCAGTAGCTGAGCTGGTCCCTCACCAAAGTTATCAGCTCAGCTCTTCACAAGTTTCAGCATCTAAGCTATATAATCAAGTGCACATAAGCGACGTTCTCAAAATTTTCAAAGGTAATACATCAACTCATCTTGTAGTTTTCCAAATAAATAAGTTTCCAAATTTTACATATCACGTCATTCGAATAATTTCGGAGTAAAAGGTAATTATTATTCAACTTAGCTTCTAATTCCGCTAAATTCATGTTTCAGCCTAGTTGATTAATTTTTATAAATTAATATCCAGCTTAGCTGATAATTTATCCAATTTCACATTTCAGCCTAGCTGATTAATTTTCAAAAATTAATATTCAGCTTAGCTGATAATTTATCCAATTTCATGCTTCAGCCTAGCTGATTAATTTTTAAAAATTAATATCCAGCTTAGCTGATAATTTATCAAATTTTATGTTCAGCCTAACTAATTAATTTTCATAAATTAATATCCAGCTTAGCTGATAATTTATCCAATTTCATGTTTCAGCCTAGCTGATTAATTTTCATAAATTAATATTCAGCTTAGCTGATAATTTATCCAATTTCATGTTTCTGCATAGCTGATTAGTTTTCATAAATTAATATCCAGCTTAGCTGATAATTTTTCCAATTTCATGTTTCAGCCTAGCTGATTAATTTTCATAAATTAATATTAAGCTTAGCAGATAATTTATCCAATTTCATGTTTCAGCCTAGCTGATTAATTTTTATAAATTAATATCCAGCTTAGCTAATAATTTATCCAATTTCATGTTTCAGCCTAGCTGATTAATTTTCATAAATTAATATTTAGCTTAGCTGTTAATTTATCCAATTTCATGTTTCAGCCTAGCTGATAATTTATCCAATTTCATGTTTCAGCCTAGCTGATTAATTTTCATAAATTAATATCCAGCTTAGCTGATAATTTATCCAAATTCATGTTTCAGCCTAACTGATTAATTTTCAAAAATAAATATTCAGCTTAGCTGAAAATTTATCCAATTTCATGTTTCAGCCTAGCTGATTAATTTTCATAAATTAATATTCAGTTTAGCTGATAATTTATCCAATTTCATGTTTCAGCCTAGCTGATTAATTTTAAAAAATTAATATTCAACTTAGCTGATAATTTATCCAATTTCATGTTTCAGCCTAGCTGATTAATTTTCATAAATTAATATCCAGCTTAGTTGATAATTTATCCAATTTCATGTTTTAGCCTAGTTGATTAATTTTAATAAATTAATATCTAGCTTAGCTGATAATTTATCAAATTTCATATTTTAGCCTATCTGATTAATTTTCATAAATTAATATTCAGCTCAGCTGATAATTTATCCAATTTCATATTTCAGCTTAGCTGGTTAATTTTCAAAAATTAATATTCAACTTAGCTGATAATTTATCCAAGTACATGATTCAGCTTAGCTGATTAGTTTTGACAAACTAATATTCAACTTAGCTGATAATATCCCCAAGTTCACGTTTCAACCTAGCTGATTAATTTTCATAAATTAACATTCAGCTTAACTGATTAATTATACACGTTCATGCATCAGCTTGCTAATTATATTTCCAAAAGTAAAATTTTAAGCATAGTTGATAAAATCCTAACATGCTTATATCAACCAAGCTAATTATTTTTCTTAACATCTATAATTTAGCTTAGCTGATAAACATTCAAATGCATTTATATCAGCTTTGCTAATTGTTTCCCCAAAAATTATATTTTAGCTTGGCTTAAATTACCAAAAGTTGTTCGTATCAGCTTAGCTATCCATAATATATTAGCTTAGCTGGTGAAGAAACGACTACGATATTTCCATACTATTACGATTATGGAGATATCAATATACTAAGTAAGCTCATGGACCTGGAACAGATTATAGCTTGTTAGTCAGGTTCCGACCCACTAACTAAGCTCTGAGATTCAGTAAGGTTGTGAAATCCCACAAGTTGTTTTGATTTAAACTTAAGTTGGGGTAGTAAAAACCATTATCCGAACTCAATACAACTCAAGTTCGTAGATAAATCAAGGTAACCTCGATCTAAGTCGAACATTTTGATAATATTCACAGATGAGTTGAGCTAGTCTCAACCTAAGTTGAATGAATATCGAGGTACACAAGAACAGGTCAATCAAACATGAAAATTAAATTCAATTCCCAACTCATGAAGAAGTTACTGAGCACAAAATGTTCAACAAAAGTCCTACTAATAAGCCTTTACATGGAAAAGGTTATGCAAAGGTGATAACAAGTTAAGAGTTACGAAATAGTCCAGCTAATTAACTCTACAACTACATCGTAGGGTTAATCGAAACATACTCATCATTTTCTACTCCAATATTACCCGCTCTTGGTGGTGTGGGATCTGCTGTCAAGATGGATTCCAGCTCCATTGATACCATACGAACATCCTCTTCATTTACCTTGGGAGATATAAGGAAATCATGCTCAGTGCCAAGGGGCTCAAACTCAAGTTTCAAGTCATTATTTGGGCTCGGAGGATTCTCACGGATGAAAGTTCCCAAATTATTACGTAATGGTTCAAGATCAAAATCAGGGTTGTTCTCTAAAAGTGCCTTCGCTGCAGCTGTGAAGGCCATCACATAACTCTTAAAACCAAAATCAGGCAATCTGTTTTCTTCATAGTCCTTAACTGCTGCCTTTTCCCTCTCCTCCACCACCGCATCAGCTGCTGCTCTAGCTGCAGCAACTTTTCCCTCTTCTTCTTTCTCTACGGCAACAATTCGAGCATTAGCCTGCTGCAATTGAGTCTTAGTGGCCTCCAACTCCTTAGTAATGGTCTCCTGAGATGCTATCAAATTTGAGTGCTGGGTGGAGATAAGCTGGTTCTCCTCCTTTAGTTTGTTTCTCTCAACCTTCAATGCTTTTATCTCGGATATCAAATCTTCGATGGTCTTGAATTCAGACCTCAACCTAGAAATCTCATCCTCCTGCTTGTGGCATTGTTCTGCGGCATGAGTCATTATCCCCAATACTTTGCCAAAATAAATCAGAGCTGCCATGCTGGAATCTACCGCTCCAAGTTTGGGAACCCAAGTCGTCATTTCCTTCATCCAGGCTCTGGGAACTACTGTCATCGCCTCTGCAATATGAGCTGGCAATGATGTTGAAGTTGAGGAAGGAGAAGCTGACTTCAAATAGTTCAACACCTTGCCAGGCAAGCCTGTATGCTTATTAGCAGGGTCTATCATTTTCATTGAATCCCATCCAAGAAAAGAGAAATCTCCACGTGCTCTCCCTTCCGGCACGGCCATCTTAGTACTAGTATTGGTATTGGATCTCTCGTCACTTCTATGTTTTTTGTGATGTTCAACATCTTGACGCAAGCTATCAGTTGCACGCTTCTTTTGGTGGTCCCCTTGTAGAGGTAAAACTGAGTCTTTATCACGAGACACGGGTGGAGCTAGAGGATGCCCTGGTTGAGTTGCAGTTACTGTCTTTTTAAGTACTTGAGCACCGGAGTTAGAGGTGTCCCCGCTCTTCTTCTGCTTCAGCTGATCTATAAATTTCATCGCGGGCGCTGGCAATGATTCTATGAAGGAAAAATGAATAAGAAGCCAAGCTGATAGACAAAAACATGAGCTAATCTACAAATTGCTTACCTGATGGATATGAGTTTGGAGATGCCCCTTGAAATAGACTGGCGTTTATCAAGCTCGCTCGACTTGAAACAACATTGTATAATCTGTCACTTGATTGTTTACCTTCCACTAAGACAAGCGCGGTGTAAAAATCCGAGTCCAATTCTTCTTCCAACGGAGGCGAAGGAGCTGCAAAAGAAGATAAGAATTAACATGTTAATATAAAAGGAACTTGAACAAAGAATAAAGACAGCTTACGTGTAAAAGCACGAAACTCGGTCAGAATTGATGCTCGAGGATCTAGATCGGGCTCCCCTTCTCTGGTCATCCAATTACCACTAACAAAGAACCATTTGTGCTTCTATTTTTTAAGGGAGGAATCAGACCCAAGCACTAAGCTCGTTCGACTCGGCTGGGGGCTTAGGTAATAAAATCCTCTCCCATTCGAATCCCGCTTAAGTGTAACCATGAAGTTCACATCTGATGGTGTCGGATATCTAAACTTATTTTTGAAAAGAGTTATCATGCCTACCAGTGTAAACCAACCCTTCACGGTAAGCTGAGATGGAGCTAAGCCCCATTGCTTAAATACCTTGCTTATTGCACGAGGAATGGGGAACCGAAGTCCGGCTTTCAACATGGAATAATAAACATTAATGCACCCGAAGGGAGGAAGGTCAGCTCGTTCAACCGAGTTCGGTACTATAAGCTTCACTGTTAGAGTGCAACCTGATTAAGTATTAAACGGCTCTCCTCTCTAACAGCTTAAGCTTTTAGAAGAGGTGGTCGTTTAACATGGTATTAGAGCCTATGGTTAACAATGGTCCAGGGTTCAAACCTCACCGTCACCCATTTATGAGAAAATTCCACATGCTAGGCTTGAGGCAAAAATTCCCCGCCTGCATGTGAGGGGGCATGTTAGAGTGCAACCTGATTAAGTATTAAACGATTCAACTCCCTATTAGCTTAAGCTTTTAGATGAGGTGGTCATTTAACATGGTATCAGAGCCTATGGTTAACAATGGTCCAGGGTTCAAACCTCACCGTCACGCATTTATGAGAAAATTCCACATGCTAGGCTTGAGGCAAAAATTCCCCGCCTGTATGTGAGGGGGCGTGTTAGAGTGCAACCTATTTAAGTATTAAACGATTCAACTCTCTATCAGCTTAAGCTTTTAGATGAGGTGGTCGTTTAACATTCACATCATCGGGTATTTCAAACATTCTCCTCCACTCACACAAATCACCCTCCGTTACTATTGTAGGGTAACGATTAGCCTCATTCTCAGTCAAATTTTTGTTACTAGCTATATCTACTCCATGACAGATTGGAGGGCGTCTAAAATCCCCATTAATAGACCTACTGGATGTGGTTCCAGATATTGAAGTGCCTACATAATCTATATGAGGCACTACAGTAAGGGGAGCAACATCCAATGATAACATGCTCAATAGATCATCAATAGGTTCATATCTCAATTGAAACAAGGTTGGCCTAGACGCTCTAAATTCTTCCCCTCCTATACAACTACTCTAGCTATTATTTGTCATAAGTAAGAATGAAAGAGAGATCAAAGCACTTACGGAGGGATTGAAGCACTAAAACCCAAGGATGACCCACGTCAGGGCTCGACCATAACAAAGTTGCCTTCCAGCCGAACTTCCTCTCACCCAAGCTGTACCTTACTTTAGAAGATAAATAAAAATAAAATGACAAGGAGAAAGAAGAGAAGAAGTATCAGGAAGCCCTAGAAGGGAAAGAAAAGGAGAGAGAAGAGAAGGAGAGGAAGAAGACAAAGAATGAAAAAAGTGAAGGAGTAAAGTCCTATTTATAGGGGGAGAAGAAACTAGGGTTTCTTTCCAATTGGGCCAAAGTGTGGATGGGCCAAATACCAAGGAAATTTCGAAAAAAAAATGAAAATTTCAAAAAAAAAAAATATATATACTAAATAATGTATATATATATATATATATATATATATATATATATATATATATATATATATATATATATATATATATATATATATTTATATTTAATAGTAATAATAATAATAATAAAATATACCTCATCACCGGAACTAGACTTCACCTGCACTTGGAGCTAGACTTCACCTCCACTTGGAGCTAAATATCACCTCCACCTGGAGCCAGACTTCACCTCCACCTGGAGCTTGACTTCATCACCTCCGCCTGGGAGTTCATTACCTCCACCTGGAGCTAGACTTCACCTCTACCTGGAACTAGACTTTATCACCTCCGCTTGGAGTTCATCACCTCCGCCTGGAGTTCATCACCTCTGCCTGGAGCTAGACTTCACCTCCACTTGGAGCTAATCTTCATCACCTCCGCCTGAAGTCACCTTCGCCTGGAGTTCATCAGCTCCACCTGGAGCTAGACTTCACCTCCATCTGGAGCTAGTCTTCATAACCTCCGCCTAGAGTACATCATCTCCACCTCGAGCTAGACTTCAACTCCACCTGGAGCTTGTCTTTATCACCTCCGCCTGGAGTTCATCACCTCCATCTGGAGTTAGACTTCACCTCCACCTGGAGCTAGTCTTCATCACCTCCGCCTGGAGTACATCACCTCCACCTGGAGCTAGATTTCACCTCCATCTGGACATGGAGCTTAACTTTATCACATCCACCTGGAGCTAGACTTCACCTCCACCTAGGGATAGTCTTTATCACCTTCACCTGGAGTTCATCACCTCCACCTGGAGCTAGACTTCACCTCCACCTGGAGCAAGTCTTCATCACCACCACCTGGAGTTCATCACCTCCACCTGGATCTAGACTTCACCTCCACCTGGAGCTAGTCTTTATCACCTCTGCCTGGAGTTCATCACCTCCACCTGGAGCTAGACTTCACCTCCACCTAGAGCTAGTCTTCATCACCTCCGCCTGGAGTACATCACCTCCACCTGGAGTTAGACTTCACCTCCATCTGGAGCTAGATATCACCTCCATCTGGAGCTTAACTTCATCATCTCCACCTAGAGCTAGTACTCATCACCTCTACCTGGAGCCAGACTTCACCTCCATCTGGAGCTAGATTTCACCTCCACTTGGAGCTAAACTTCACTTCCACATGGAGCTAATTTTCAACATCTCCACCTGGAATCCATCACCTCCCCCAAGGGTATGTTTCGGGAGCTATTTTCATCACCTTATTCATATGGTGAACTCAACCCCCGAATCACTTCGGGACTCGACTTCAGGAGCTTGTGTGGA